>CAWUFW010009307.1:600000-797248 GCA_963921515.1 Calotriton arnoldi
GACAGCCTGGAAGCTCTGGTTCGGAAGGCAGGCAGCCTGGAAGCTCTGGTTCGGAAGGCAGGCAGCCTGGAAGCTCTGGTTCGGAAGGCAGGCAGCCTGGTAGCTCTGGTTCGGAAGGCAGGCAGCCTGGAAGCTCTGGTTCGGAAGGCAGGCAGCCTGGAAGCTCTGGTTCGTAAGGCAGGCAGGCTGGAAGCTCTGGTTCGGAAGTCAGACAGGCTGGAAGCTCTGGTTCGGAAGTCAGACAGGCTGGAGACTCTGACTTAGTAGGCAGGTGAGCTGAGGGCTTGTGCTCTGAATGCAGGCAGTCTGCAGATTCCAGTACTAATGGCAGGCAGGCTGCAGGCTCGGGCTCAGATGGCAGGCAGGCTGCAGGCTCGGGCTCAGATGGCAGGCAGGCTGCAGGCTCGGGCTCAGATGGCAGGAAGGCTGCAGGCTCGGGCTCAGATGGCAGCAGGCTGGCTGAGGACTCTGGAGACTCTGAAAGCAGCAGGCCGGCTGAGGACTCTGAAGACTCTGAAAGCAGCAGGCCGGCTGAGGACTCTATAGATTCTGAAAGCAGCAGGCCGGCTGAGGACTCTGGAGACTCTTAAAGCAGCAGGCTGGCTGAGGACTCTGGAGACTCTGAAAGCAGACAAGCTGATGGCAGAGAGGCACAAGGATGACAGACTTTAAATTCTTGGAATGGCGATAGCCCATGAACAGTAGATTCCCTGTTGTCAATAGTGAAATCTTCACAGTTCCTTGGCTCATTAAAACACACTGAAGCGCTTTCTTTGGGATGGCTAAGAGTACTGCTTATCTTAGAGTCTCTGATGACCAGACTCCCTTTACCATTTGGCAGTTCACATGTCTTAGTCAGAGGAAACAGGTAAGAGATCACTTGGTCTTTGGAAATTTTCTCATTTTCTTCTGCATTACAAGGTGGTACAGATGCATCAGAGCATAGAGTAATATTATGTCCTGACTTTTCAATATGTGGCGTGCTTGAAGGCGAGAGAGCAAACAAGGGGTCAGGATTTTGTTCCTTCGCAGTGAGGAGGTTGGCTTCAGTCGCAGAAGTTAAACCAAGAGCATAGACTGAGTCAGAGGGTGTTGTCACATCAGGGATTATGTTTGGCACTGGTTCAGGTTTTGTCTGTATGTCAATGGCCAGTGTATGTGATACCCCCGGGGTGGAATTGACCTCACTACCAGGAAGAGAAAGCAAACAAGTATTTAGTGTCTTTCCTGGCATCTGGGGTTCCTTAGAAGTGGAGGGACACATCTCAGATGTAGTGCCTATACACAGTTTAGCACTAAGAAGACAACACATCAGAGGAGGTAGAAATTTCAGAATTCAAACAAATACTTTCATTAACTGGACTGTGAGATAAGGTACTATGGTTTTTCTGGATGGAATCTGAGGGATCAGCCACTGTATTGTTCACACAATCGCTGGCCCAGCTCTGAGGGGAACGCAAAAGAGAGCGCAAGGCTTCATTCTCCATTTCTAAGGAGGCTAACATAAAGGTGGAAAAGTTGTTTTCTATAGGGGTTTTAGATTCACACTTGAACTCTGGGTTATAATTTTTAACAGAGTCTGAAACATTTTATTCTCTCGTTGTAAATCAAGAATCTTAGATGTAATTATATCCTGTGAAGACTGCAGATCTTTCTCTACAAGGACAGTGGTAGACTTGGCAACTTCACAACAAGCAACAGAGATATACCTTGGATTTTGTTCAAAGTGGCTATTAGCCACCTGTGTTCTAGTAGGTCTTTTCTCTTTTTTGTTAAACTGATTATGGTTTACTTTGAATGTGGTATTTAACAAGGTCCCTTTAGTATCCGAGAATGTGCTCTTTACTGGACTACAAGACTGGGTAAAATTATTTGAATGGAGACAAGAGGTTATAAAATGCATCTGCTCTTTCTTTGGTTGTGTGGTTGAATACTGTATTTTACAACCACTTACAGCAGACATGCGAGATTCAGAATTCTTGTTCAGCAAACTGAGTAAGGTAGCATTCTCCTTATGCAATGTTGACACAGGCATTGAATCTGGATCAGAACAGAAGATTAAGTCAGAATCTGGCAAAGAGGTGTTTGAGAGCCAATGAGTAAAATATTCAGAACGTCAATGTCCATTTCTCATAAGAGGATTCATTGTTTCAGGACTAGGGTGAACAAACTGTAAAGTAGACACTAAGGGGCCGATTCCGATTCCGGCCGGAAATCTCTCCGACCGAGCCGGACCCGGAGAGATTTCCGACCGAATCGGACTCTGGCAGTCCGACCGAATGAGTACGATGCGCACGCATGCCATCGGACTCGAGTCGGTCGGACTCCCATTGAAGTCAATGGGAGCCTGTCGTACAACGCGTACGCGGGCTCCCATTGACTCAATGGGTGCGAGGCGGACAAGGGCGCCCCTACAGCAGGTACGCGTCGATGCGCATCGCGGCGTACATGCACAGGTAGGGGGACCCATGGGTCCCCCTGTGTGCGACTCGCGCACCTACGCGTACAGGGGGTCCGACGCGGACCCCCAAAGTCCGGCTCCGACAGCTTTTTTGAGCCGGACGGCGCGAGTCGGTCGGACTGCTCGCGGCGCGCATCATACTTACCCGGCCGGGATACGTCTCCATAGCGCGGTGCGGGTCGTGTCCATGCGAGTCGGTCGGAGCGTGTTGAAGCCGCGTTCGAGTCGGTCGGAGATTTCGCGGGTGCCTGCATCGTACTCGCTCGGCCGGACCCGCGTACGATTCGGTCGGGAAACAGGGCTCCGAATCGGATCCGGTAAATCCGAATCCGATTCGGAGCACTACCGGCCGAGATCGGAATCGGCCCCTAAATGCCTCTCGTTGTTGGGCACTGGGGAATTGCACAAACCTAAATGATGTACTGTTGTGTTTCTTTCTTAGACCTCTCATTAGGACACACCTTCAATATTTCACATACAAATGTAACAGAAAAATGGTAGCTAACTGAACGCAAAGAAACCTCACAAGTAACCCTGGAAATGTGGGTTGGTCATTCTGTCAGGGACTGTCCGGGACTATGTTGGGAACACAGTCAGGGACTTGGGCAAGGACTGGGAAAGGGGTAGAAAACGTACACAGAGAGAGGAGTACAGCGCTGCCCAGGATCACACAGGAAGGCAGAGGAGAAAAGGGATCCAAAGGGGAAGCCTGTACAAAGGAACAAGATGGCTAAGACTCAGAAAGGAAGGGCACTCACAAGGCAATTTAGGATTCAGACTAACTACACCCAGGACGGACGTGCAAGACATATATATAATACAACGTTAACAATAAAGGGAATGTGGGGTAAAGCACTCGGGAGCTCCACACGGTAAGGCTGAAGCTCAGTAAGTTCCTCACCCACAATTGCTGTTACAGATACTGACTGAAAATACCTACATATAGGATATGTATGCAAAGGCAGGGTCTGTGGAGCTTATACCTATGGTGATGTTATAACAGTAACTCAAAGACAATACTCACAGTGAACAAGAACCACCACCTAGGTAGTCAGCTGTGCCCACGGATCCTGGTGATCAAACAGGAACACGCAAGGCAGTAACAGCAAGGGGGTAGAACTAAACACAAGCACAATAGACAAGGAGCTAGCAAGTAGGAGTGCTTAACAGGAAAGGAAAGAAATCACAGGGCACACTTGGCAGAAAGCAAGTAACAAACATACAAGGTAATAGAAGCAAAACAGCAGAATAGAGAGACAGCAAACTAGGAACTGGAACCAAGGAAATGGGAAGAAAGGCAGGGACTGGAAAAGAATATACAGAAGGGGAGGCTACAAAGGTATACTAGAATAGTGCAGGTTCAGGAATCAAGAGAACAAAGTAGCATTGAAGGCAGTGCTGGGACAGCAACAGGAGTTGAGCAAAAGCTCAAGAGTCAAGGTAGCACTGCAGGCAGTGCTAGTTCAGGAACAGGGTATTACTAAAGCTCAGGAGTCAAGGTAGCACTGCAGGCAGTGCTGGTTCAGGAACAGAGATTTACTAAAGCTTCAGGAGTCAAGGTAGCACTGCAGGCAGTACTGGTTCAAGGAAACAGGAAATAGCTACAGCTCAGGAAACAAGGAGACAAGAGAGCACTGCAAGCAGTGCAAATCAGGAACAAGAAATAGCTGAAGCCCAGGAACAGGAACAAAGAATAACTATAGCTCAGGAACTCAGGAAACAAGGTAGCACTGCAGGCAGTGCTAATTCAGGCACAAGGAATAGCTATAGCTCAGGAACTCAGGAAACAAGGTAGCACTGCAGGCAGTACTAATTCAGGCACAAGGAATAGCTATAGCTCAGGAATCAAGGAACAAGGATTAACTATAGCTCAGGAATCAAGGAATATCAAAATCTCAGGAAACAAGGATCGGTCTCACCGGAAAACAGCTACAATGACCAACCCTGGGCTGAAGGGAGCTGGGGCTTAAAAGAGCTCACAGTATTCATGTGCATCAGGTGTGAGCAGGCTAGCAGCAGCCAGCCACAGGTGAGCTGAATTCCTCCACCCATCCTTGGCCTGCAGGGGTGGAGACAAAGCAGTGAGCAGGGGATTATAAGTAATGGAGTTTCCAGCATGAGCAGACTGGCTTCCACAAAACCTGGCATGGATTGGGAATGGATGTCAATTCCTAAATGAGATCCAAATGCCTGGAAGTCAGGATATGCATACAGGGGAGTGTCTGGAAGCATATTAGCATACTGGAAAGCCCCACAATTTGTCGCCCTAGATGGGAAGGATATGCCCAGACGTGGGTCCTGTGCTCACCATGTGACTGGAGTCAAGCTATTCTGGCTGATGATGGATGATAACCCGAAACTAGTCCTTGGATGCTTGTTTCCAGTCCAGGCAGGACCTGTCCTGGCAGTTCGGGGTGGACTGTTCCCATGGGGAGCAGGGTCAAGAATGATTTGAATATGGATGGGTCCAAACTGGAATGGTGTGGTGAGCAAAATAATGATGGATTTGGGTCCCGATCTCTGTACCGGGGGGTGAATGTTTGTCATTGTTCAGCATTCTGTCCATCAATTGGTTTTTTTTTCACAGTGGCAGCATGCATTACTTTTGAGCAATTTGAGTTCAAACAAATGTTCTGGTGTATGATAGAGTCAATTACAGAAATAATAGAGTGTTTGAGTAAGGTTAGTGGGATGTGCCGTGGAATTAATTTTGCCCCATATTTTCTGCCAGAGTGGGGTAGGCCAACTAGGGACCACATCTGATTCCCATAAAAGCTCTAATTTGGATTTTGGCCTATCTAAAGGGGGAGTTATCAATGTTCTGTATATTAATGAGGCCTTGGAAGTATGAAGTATACAACCATGGGAGTGTTGCTGAGAATTTTTTGATTGGAGGAGAGAGGGAGGAACACCAATGTAGGGGCCAACAGTGATTCTAAGAGCTGATATTGTTTGAGAAATTTCGGGTTGAGGTTAAAGGAAGAGGAGAGAGTTGTGAATAAAATTATACTATTATATAGAAGCAATTGAGAAACAGTGAATAAACCCTTATTTATTCAAGTCTGCCAAAGTATAGTTTGCCATTTGCGAGTAGCCTTTTATTATACCAAATAGGACTCTGGAGGAATTGTTCAGATAAGGAAAGATGATCTACCAAGTAAGGTTTGAAAAGAAAGCAAGAGTGTGATATAACTGCGGGAACCCAATATTTAGGGAGATGTGTTATACGTATAATATGAGTATGAGAGAAGAGAGAGATAAGGGCTAATTCCAGCTGAAACCATCATTTGTGTGAAGGATCTGAAAGTTCAAGAAAACAACTTTGACTTTGTTTACTACAAAAAGCTTTATGATAGGGAAAAAAGTCTGGGAAATTAACCCTTCCAACTGATGTTGGTGATTTAAGGCATTGTGAAGAAATACAAGAAGGCTTTCCGTTCCATGAAAATTTAGATAACAGTTTATCAATAGCCATAAAGTATTTAACTGAAATCTTAATAGGTAGCGTCATGAGATAGAAATTAATAATCACGCCTGAGCGGAGCTTGCAAAGTTTTCACTACGAGGAATTTTGCTGAGTCATACAAAAACTCTGTGGAATTTCACAGAGTTCATCAGGCGGGCAGAGTTCCCTCTTTCATGGACATGTAGGACCATCCCTGTCATTTTGACAGAGGGGGAACTTTTAGGCCTCTTTCTAAATGCTTTGCGTGCCATTGCATTGCACCTCGGAATGACTATGAGTGTGGAGAAAGCAGGACTCTGTCCGGCTCAGGGCACCTCATTCACTTAGGTCCACCTCATCTCTGTCAAGGGCCCGGACTATTCCCATGGATGGGATAGCAGCACTCTCTCCGCTCGGACTGCTGGGACAGTCATGGAAGACAACACACTCGTCGGATCCCTCAGAGGTCGTGCGAACTCAGATAGTACTACTACTTTCTGCTAGCTGGAGTGCAATGTGTTTTTTTTCATAGCTTCAACTACTAGAACTGTTTGCATCAGGAATGTACGTCATCCCAGATTCAAAGTTGGTTTCTGTTCAAGTCACAGGAGGATTGCAAGTCAGCCATCATTAATGACAAAGAGACAAAGAAGACACAAGCCTCTTCGGTCACGGCACTATGCTCATAACTGCAGTGTTCTGCGCCATTGCGAAGACCACATTTCTGTTCCAGCAGTCGGGCTCCACTGGTTCTAGATGCACTACAACCTGCCATGAAAAGAGTGAAAAAAGCATGTTAGTGGCAGGCGGCTTTCTTCCCATCCCCAAATGTATTTTTTATGAGTGATCCACAAGGCTCATCCGATCGGTGGTGCACAGCACTGCAGTGGGGAAGTTCTAATCTTTAGAAGGTTCATCCTTCGATGCTACAAACCCTGTGCTGCGTATACAAATCTTTAATTCCAACTTTTCTCATTATCTCTCGTAGGGTGTGAGCCACGTGTGTCGGTAAACTACGTTCGGCCGGCGGTCAGTGGATTTTTTTTGCCAAGCTGCACACTCCAAGCTCAGTGCATAGTGACAAAAACTCAGTGAACTCTGCTGGCGAAGGGGAGTTCACAGCCCACCCTTATTAATAATTTGAAGAACCATCATTTTAATAGTATCCAAGCGACCCTACCAAGATAAAAATAGAGGGAACCAACCTTGCGTTAGTTTAATAATTTTCGCAAGAACTGCGTCCATATTAGTTTGCAAAGTGTATCTGAGATTTTTATGGTAGAGGATTCCTAGACATTTTATCTTCTCAGGGTTCCAGGAGAGACCGATCCCAGCAAAAGGTGCTTCAGAACAGAACAGAACTTAAGGCATCACTTTGGATTTTTCTATGTTAAGTTTATAACCTGAGACTTTTGAATAAAGATTTAGTTCTTCAAAGAAGTAAGAAAGAGATGTTTCTGGTTTGGAGATATAGAGAAGGATGTCATCCGCGTAAGCCATAAATTTGATGTGAACCTTATTTAGCTGAAAGCTGGAAAAAGCATCAGAATTAACCCTGGGCGTTAAAATCCGCTCCGCTCGCGGAGTTTGCGGATTTTTGGCAACTATCGAAAACTCCGCGATCCGCAGCGGTGGGGAGTTTTTTTCTTCTACGCGCTTTCAAAATGCGTTTTCGCGCGCGTGGTAGCGACTTACCGGGATCCCTGCGTTCGCTGACAAGATTTCCTATCCGTTCGCGTGCGCCACAAGATTTTGGTAGCCGGCCGCACGATCCCGCAAGAGTGTGTGCGATCGCGAACACGTCATTCGGATGTGCCATCGGACATCCGGCGGAAGTTCCGTGAAGATCGCGATGCCGAACACGCAGAATTTGCAATCTGGAGAAGAATATCTCTCGAGCAGCATAAAACCTTCTCGAAAATGATGATTTGGATGAAAAAAACTCCTCGGATTGACCTTTGGCGGTACTTTTTTGTGCAAGGAGTCCTTTTTCTGTTTTTACTTTTTTTTAAGGGGAAGGAAGTGCCCCAGAGTCTCCAACTTCCTGTTCCTGTCCAGCAGGCTCCTACCAGTGCTTTGTCCATGTCCTGTTCACTTTTCATTTGGATTTGGAGCACGAAGGATCACTCTTTGTGCCTGATGCATCATATATCATTGGATTTGAGGACTTTTGGATTTGAGATTTTACAAGTAAGTTGGCGAATTGGTGTTGTTTGTTTAATTGGGGCATTGCACCTACATTTTTTTGTACTTTTCATCGTTTTTTTTAAATTTATTGTTGTGGGTGGCCTGTAGTTTCAGTAGGGGCCTAGTTGTTTTTCTTTGTACATAATATTTCTACTAGTTTTGTTATATGAAGGAAACATGTTGCAAAGTTCACTACATTTTCTCCAACTTTTGCAATCAATTTGCAATACTTATTTTATTCACTAGCCCAGTAGTCTTGCCCAATAAATAGGCCTTTCAGCCAGTAGGCCCAGAGCTAATCATGGGTGCATGAAACTGCTGTTTCTGTGGTGTCTGTTGAATTTAAACATCATTTAGGGCATGGATGGCATTGGATTGAAGTGCAAAAAGATATTTTTTTGGGGTGTTTCACTTTTTTTGATGTGTGTTAAATAAATGCCATTGTTGGATGTGTGTGTGGTGTGGTTGTACTTGTGTTGTGTAACATTCCAACCTTTTTTAGCCCTGTGGATTTTAGTTTTTGCATTTTTGCATTAAAGCTGTGTTGTTTAGCAAGCATGCCTCCTTTGTCTGGCCATATTATAGGCCTGCTTGAGTTCATTGTTTTCCAGACCTCCTGCTTGTTGTGACTGTGAGTGACCATGTGGCTGGTGGCCATTTTGTGGTGGTAGTTTAATAGTGTGCTGGTTTTACCATATAGGCCTGCATGCCTTTCCTTTGTTCCTCTTGGCTTACTGCTTCCATCCCCTTTGCCAGCTGCAGCTCCCTGAATGACGTGATGCACAAATTAATGCCAAACAGGTTCCACTTCCATTACATTTGTATTTTTGTTTTTGTTCTTTCCTATCCTTCCTGAGTGTACACAGTATACCATGAAAGCCCTTGTTGTCAAAGTCTCACGAATGGCTACACTGTTGTTATGTTTTTTTAATAACTGAGTTAATAAAATGTAATAATATAACACTAACAAGTGTGACCACCACACACTGAGTTATATATTATATTTGTTTGTTTGTACTAGTAGTAATTGAACCACATCAACAAATGCAACATTTCACTGATGTTCTTCTGGCTTTTTTGCTTTTAGGTGCACAAAAGACTGAGGAGGAGGTGTCATCATCACCCGTTGTACTGCCAGACAGAAGTCCTGCTGCGCACGACGTCACGTGATGTGTGACCACAGACATCTCTGGAACTTGTGCAACTGCATCCTGCTGACATCTGAAGAAGATGGCCCCAAAGAAAGGTACCAAGTCCTCCAGTACCAATAAAGTTGCCAGTGAGAAGAAGGCACAGAAGAAGAAAGAAGTGGCACTTACCAAGACTGGTGTGCTGCCCAGGATGTTTTTTGGGAAACAAAAAGTTAATCCTGCAGCAGCGGTGTCCGGGGAGCAAGCTGGGAGCAGCACCTCCGCATCAGTGGGCCCATCCCACAAACCTTGGTCCAAGCCCATGAGTGTCGCAGAGGCCGCCAGTCTAATCGCGAAAACGCCAACGAGCAGTGATGTTGAAATTGACTTATCGTTATCACAAAGTAGTACCGAATCAACGCAGGAGGAAACTCAGCAGATAAGTGGGCAACAACAGCCGCAACAACAGCCGCAACCACCGCCCACAATAGTAGTTGTTCCTCTCGAAGTAGGGGCAGTTCAGGAAATCGAGCTTCCTGCAGAGGAAGAAGAAGAGCAAGACACTCTTTCAGAAGATCCATTGTCTTCCACATCCCCAGCAAGGAAAAGGAGGGTTAGTCCATCAACTTCTTCTTCAAGCCCCCCTTCTGATGATCTAGATGCCACTTGGAAGCCACCAGCTCAGTCTGAGAGTGAGACACACCATGAGACAAGGCTAGGGAAAAGGAAGGTTCCAGAAAGCCTTAGAGTTATGGAGGTAGCTGTAGAAGAGGAGGATGATGATGAGCCAGTCATCATGAACATCACTCCCGCCCCAGTGGAGATGGAGACCGGCATTATTACCCCATCCCAAATTGCAGTGAGGGATGTGGCACGGATACCACCAACACAGGTAACACCAATACCACCTCCAGCTTCCATATAAATTACATTTGCAAAGGCCCGGCAGGGACCTACATCCAGCACAACCACCATCTCAGTAGGTAGTGGGTCTGCACAGAGTCAAATTCCAGGCACACCCTCCAGTTCATCCGGCATTGCAAGTGGCACCTCCAGCAGCGCAAGTAAGTTCACCTCCCCAGTTTGGGACTTCTTTTCGGTTAGCAGTAAGGAGGAGAACGTTGCTATAAGCTCAATTTGTCGACAAGGTGTTAGCCGGGGTAAGCATGGTACAAACTATGGTACCGGAGGCCAAACAATCCATCTGAAAAAACACCACATGATCCAGTGGGAGGCGCACCTTAGCGGCCAAAAAACTGCACCCATTGCTGTTGGTGGGGATGAAGAAGTAGAAGAAGATACGATCACGGTGGAAGGTGAACAAGAGGGAGACATTTTCTCTGGTACACAAAGTAGCCCTGTCCCCAGCAGTGCAGTGGTACGACTACCGCCCACATCGTCATCATCCTCAGCAACATCTCAGTGGCACCGTAGTAAGAGTCAGGCTGAGACACCAAGGCAACAGAGTACCGCAATGAAAAAAAGTGCGTTGTTGAGCCTAACAACATCTGGGTTCAAGAAGTCACCTGCATCAGCGGCACCAGAAAGGAAAATAATCCAGCCTACCATTGTCAGCATGCTTAGGTCGGAGAGGCAGTACGAACGCAACCACCCAGCGGCACGTTTGTACAATGCGAAGCTGGCGAAAATGTTAGCGCTGGACCTTCTCCCTTTTTCTTTTGTGGAAGGGGTGGGTTTTCTGGAATTTGGGACAGCCATCTGCCCAAAATGGAAGGTTCCCAGCCGGTCCTATTTCGCCAGAGTTGCTGTTCCAGCACTACATCACGACGTGCTGGAATTGCTTGGACAAGCTTTGCAGCAGAGTGCTGTTCACAATATCCACTTGACAACAGACATGTGGACCAGTTGCCAAGCCACTGATTGCATGTGCATCACTGCACACTGGATCTCTTTTGTGGGGGTTAGAGAAAAGACATCTGCAGCAGGTGTTGTTGACACTGCTGAGATTTTTAATGCCACTCGTAAACATGCAACTGTAGCCATGTTCGACATGGAGAAATCTCATACTGCTGCAAACATTTTGGAAGAGTTTAACAGCAAGGTCTTTGAAGGGCTGCACCCAAGAGGGCTTAACATTGGTTTTGTTGCCACGGACAATGGCAGTAATATAGTTAAGGTCATGCGCACTGGTGGCTATTTCAGGGTCCTGTGTTTGGCGCACTGCATTAATATCATTGTTCAAGACTTTCTGAAAAAAGAAGACCAAGTCAGCAACTTACTGACCACCTGCAGAAGAATATGCACACATTTCAGCCATTCTTTTAAAGCCCGGAAGCAGCTGAGGATCATTCAACGTGAGCAAAGAGTGCCAGTCAAAGCACTCATCCAGGAGGTGCCAACACGCTGGAACTCAACTTATTTCATGCTTGATCGTCTGTTTGATCAGTACAGACCAATCAATGACTATGTCATGCAAAGACTAGGGGATGCTACTGTGAAAGGCATGACCGTTGAGATGGACCAATGGGGCCTAGTTAAATACCTGACAGAGATGCTACTTCCTTTCGAGCTCTTCACACGTGAAGTCAGCAAGGAGGACTGTACTATGGGCCAAGCTATCCCATTGTTGCACATGCTAGAGCAACAGCTGAAGGCGGTGTCTGAAACGTACGCAGGTGTGGAGGAAAAGAAAGAAGCATATGAGTTGGTAGAGAGCTTAGCCCTTCACTTAGCTGAAAATACAAGGGTGCAAACTAAGATTTTGTCAGACAAACATTACATTTCTGCCACAATTCTGGATCCACGGTACAAATCAGCACTAAACACTAAGACATTAATTCCTTTTTCAGAAGTGGATGTTGCCCAGTACAAAACTTGAATAGCTGAGGTAGCAAGTGACTGGGAAAAAGAACGTCTGGTAATTAAAGGCCCGCTACTCCAACCCACAACAAGTATTGCAGGACATCCGGCGTCAAGTTCAACTTCAGAGCCTGAGGGCAGTGCATTTGGCTCATAGCAGTCACCAACACTATCAGCAACAGCAAGAACAGGATCATCAGCCCCAGAAAAATCGGCACAGGATTGGTATCTACAGCAAGGGCTTGTTAGGTCCAGTGCTGATTCAAAGGCAAAAGAGGCCCAGCAAAGCGGAGCACCCCTAAGCATTGAGCGGATGGTCCAGGCCTATCTGGATGACCCAACAGAGGTCTACATTGATCAAAACCCATTGGTGTATTGGTATGGGAAAAGGCGCCAATGGCCAGCCCTCAGCATGCTGTCGATGAACTATCTGGCTTGCCCTGTCGCAAGTGTCTCTTCTGAGCGTGTTTTCAGTGCTGCTGGTGCCATTGTAACAGTGAAAAGGACCAGTCTCTCGCCCAAAACCGTGGAGAGGTTAACCATGATCAAAATGAATCGGCACTTTATACCACCAGATTACAAAATGCGTGAATCACAGCAGGAAGATGAGGACAACGACTTAGGTGATGGAAGTAGTGTGCTAGATTACCTACTTCTGGTTGAACCACCAGAGTTTGAGGACGAGCTATACTTCCCTGACAACTAGGCTTTCAACTTGTTACTTTCTTTCTTCCTTATTTACTTTTATTATTTGTATGTGTCTCTGTCTTTCTGGTTCGAATCACAACAAATCCATCACCACCGTCTTCTCTTTTTATTGCCATATTGGACTTGCAGCTGTGTGCATTTAAGTTCACTCCTCCGAGTCCTGCTCCATCCTCCTGACTCGCCCTAAATCCATTTCCCTCAAGCCAGACATTGGATGGAGAATAGTACAAGAAATGTTGGCTCGTCGAGTCCCTCCAAAGAAGTGGAACATGATGACTATAGCTATTCTCCTTTCCGAGCCGAGAGGGACTGCCTCTTAACTTAAGATGAGAAGGAATAGGTAATGATGGCATGCATTGGACGCTGACTCTGAGTGATTGGTGTTTGTGTTGTTGTTGTTGTTGTGCACATGAAGTCGAAGTGTACTAGTATTTAATCTACACACTAAAAGTGACTCAAGTCAATGTTTCCCTTCTTGTTGTTTAATAACAAAATTGTACTTCTACTGCAGGCCGATCCATTGCATTTTTGAATATGGAATCTGGACTCACTCGGTACGCTACAGACTGAGTTGGACAACGCCATGATGATGACCACATAGTATCTTCGCAGTCAGTCAGTTGGATCGGAGATGATTGATGGAATAACTCAGGGCGTTTCAAATCACGAAATGGCATAAAAGGTAAACAAGTCAACAACAAACACAGCAGACCTACATGTCTGTGCAGTGGTGGAGTCGAGTAGTCCTCACGAGTGTAGTAGTGGTATGACTGACAGCCGTGCATTGATTTAGTTACTTACTTTGGAAAATGCTATGTTGCTGTATATGTGTGCTCTGTAAATGTCTGGCTCAGTCAAAATCTAAGCTAAGTGGAGGTTGGGTGGGTGCCGTGGGCCTGCTCTGTCCTGTGGCTGTTGTAGGTTAATGGTGGAAACATACAACAGAGTAGACATGATTTAGCCATGCCGCCTCTGAAAGTGTTTGCACTCCTCTGTAATTCATGCTTTTTTTTCTCCTTGATTTTTCAATATCACTTTTGTTTTTCCATCTACACTTACAGGCCGGCCTTTACCCTGTGCTAAACAGAGAAAAACAACTCACACTCACCTACCAATCCGCATCCGCCAGGCAGGCAGTGTCACCCAAGATTGATGGACGCAGCGTCCATGAAAGGGAGGACCAAGAGGAATGCCGAGATGCAACTCCCCAATTTGACCAGGATAACATACAGTAACTTTAGTATCATTCATCATCTTTTAAATAATTTGATTTAGTTTTTCTCTCCAATCATTACGACTGTGTGTTTGTTGTTATTATGTTTGCTCTTTGCTTATAATTGATCCCTACAGATATTTTTCAATTTTCTTTGCTAGCTTTAAAAGGAAGCCCAGTACAACAGAACAGAAAATGTATGTAATTTGGGTCTCTCTGAGGGCAGACAGGCAAGGCAAATAGCATAATAATAATTAATAATATACTGCTGCCCTGTACTGTCTACTAGTCCAGTTAGTAAGTACTACTTATCATCATTAACCATCAAGTCATCATCACGCATGCATTTCCTTTTTCTCCCTTAACAGATATATGATGGTCGTCTGCCAAGATTGTGTGTGTTCAGTTGTTGTTGTCCATGTGTAGTGTTTGTCTTTGTCAAACCTTTCCCTCAAATACCCCTTCCCAACCATTCATCAAACTCTAACCCTCTTCCCCCGGGCTGTGTGATTTATATTGAGGTGTGACTAAATTAAATTTACACCAATAGTTGATCACACACTTGCTGGGGCGGATGTGGTGAAAGCAACACTAATTCAATTTCAAGGCAGGGCGAGGATCTTCTTCTGCTTGCCAATGCCTACCCATGCTCAGTATATTTGCAAGTCAATTTTTGTTCCAAAGGAACATAATCCATCATAATTAATTGCCGGCATCGATTGGATTCATCATCCCCCTCCTTACAGCACTAAAGGTTATGCTTGTGTCGAGTGACTCGAGTCAACTACAGTTTGTAACTTGTTGTACTAGGCTATCCCCGCCACCATTATGTTTTATTTTACTTTAGCATTGCTAATCATCATTATTATGGTTTCTTGTTTGGCAGTCTTCTTGTGTACTGTACTGTACTTCGTTCTACTACTCCTTCCAAAGTCTCTCTCAGGCGACTAACTGTCTAATTTTCTTTTTTTGCAAGTGCTACTGCCAGTGTCTACTGTACTACCACCACAACCATGGCATCTTGGGAAACCAAACCATCATCACCATGGAGCCATCGCTGTGCCTAAGTTTAAACATCAATCACAGGTAAGAGAAGAAGTTTGGGGGAGGCATAATTAATAATGGAAATTAATTCATTAATTCACACACCCACACCCTTGAGTCCAGTTGCAGACTGCATAGACTGGGAGGAGAGACTGACAGTTGTAGTAGGACAAGTCACTCAGTGAGGGTACTGCATCTATCTGTTCGTGTGTTACAAAATCGGCAGATTATTTAAATCAAAAACTGGCTGCGGCCCTGCAGCAGCAAAGGAAGGAAACTGTGTGACGTAAAAGAGTAACCCCCTCACAAAACATTTACATCGTATGTAAAGTTTAAGTATAAATATAATTTAATCCCCTAACAAAATAAACTAATGTAAAAATTCCCACAACACCTGACCCACCCCTCTCCCTAACCCCAACCAATGTCCAAAAAGAGAAAGAGTCCAACCAATCTCCGTTAAAATTCAAAAATAAAATTGTCCATAAATATATAAACCCCAACTTTTCCCCAACGTAGCCCAATGCCCACCCACCAAAAAAAGGAATAAAAAAGGGTAAATCCAACGGGATCTCTATCGGTAGGCTCGCAGTCGCCGGTTAATCGCCAGGACCTCCTTTACCTGCTCCTCTAGGCGCGCCATTCGGAGGAGCATGCGGCGCTTAAAAGCTCGACAATTGCATCCACAGGGGGGGGCAGCAGTGCTGGATGAAGTGAGGCGGGTGGCTGCCAGACCCCGGCGCCGTACCACTCGAGGGGCCTGACTGGGGCCCGGGGCATTGGAGGAGGCTGCAGCTGATGCCGCCTCCTCCTCCGCCAGAGCCACCAGCCGCCGATATATCATGCGGATGGCCTCAAGCTTCCGGCGCAGGGCCATGGCTGCCAACTCCTTCCTGTCTGGATTTGCTTTTTGTTGGGAAGGAGTAGCTATATCAAAAAAGAAAAAAGATTATTGTAACCAATACTGTTAGCAAAACAGTAACACAAAATTAATTCTACACATAGTGGCACAGTAGCACTAGCAAGCACAGTACATAACATTTGTGGTATCTATGGACTCGAGTACACCAGTTTTCTTCTTCCCTCTTGTTTAGCTAAATTAAGTAACCTTGTTGTAGCTGGCATGCCAGCTCAGTCAGCTTGCGCCCAAGACAAACATACTCGTGACGCAGACTCACGTTATTTTTATTTACTACTGTCTGCAGGTGGGGAAGCTGACTACACAATCATCTTATTTTTTCTATTATGGGTGGCACGGGCCATACTCTGTTACATCAAGGGCAACTGCTCAATTTCACTTTCACTTTCACCCTGCCCTGACTACTGCAACAAGGCAGATGATATCTGATCCAAATGATCATTGCTTACGTATGGGACGACATGAGGTACTTTGTTTTGATTGATTGTGTAACCATGCAGCGGATAGACCACCCATGGCAGGCTGACACAGTTGAAAATAAATTAACATAGGTAGTGAGTGGGCCTCGGAGTCGGAGGGAGGCGCATGATAACAACAGACATACACAATATATATGCTGTGCTTGCAAACTACTGTGAGTCAAGGGAGTATTCTGAAAATACAACTTCTATTCTTCTTGGCTTTGCTAATCTGGCGCGATTTATTTTCTTTTACATTCTCTTCAAAGACTCTTCATCCAGTGACAGTCTCCACCTATGCCATGATGAATACCATCCAGGCATCCATCCATTCAAAGTAAACATGTCTATCATTCTTCTTAACCTATCAACAAACCTTAGTTTGTTTCAACAACAACAAACATTTATTATTTTTCTTTAAACCACCACCCATGCGTCCTTCCTTCCTTGCTTGCCTTTGAGTTTGACCCATGAAACACCCTGGAGGATTCTTGCTATCACCCATACAGTTTCACCCACCCAGGCAGGCATCTTTTCTGTCACCTTCCACCCATCCTTCAACCACCCATGCATCTGATTCCTATCAGCCACCTATGCATGCATCCCACGTATCCTTCTCTGCCAGTCATATATATTACATCTCGCCCGTCCTTCCTCCTTCCATCCTTCTTTCCCTTTTCGTTCAACCCATCCATCAACGTCATCTGACTCTTAGTCTTCTCCATAAAACTTTGCCAGCTGAGTTGAAGTCAGATAGAAGAGGCCATTAGTTACTCAACTACTACTCCCACTGCTAATGCTATTGCTCTAATGCTAATTAAAGGGTGTCTTCTTTAACCGTTGTTCACAACAACTTAGTCTCTCTCAACATACAGTGTACTGTACACCCTGGCAGCGAGTGTGTAACTATTGTCAATAAGTAAGGAATATAAGTATAACTTACCACTGCCTGCCACTGCCTCACCCACCCCTGTGGCAGCTGCCGCATCCACTGCTCCCTCCTGGCTGGCATCACCTGCCCCGCCACTGGCCCCGGCACTGGTGGTCGGTACGCCTAGAAAAAACATTACACATTTTTTAGATGCCATATACACCTCCCCCTATTTATTTTTATTCACTAGCAAGATTGAAAAAAAAGTTAAAATACATATATATACCACATACATCACTAGTACAAATCGGGTACTAGAGTAGAGTAGACACTATTAGGAGTATGTCCTATCCTATCAAAAATAGTAAAATATCTGGTTGGGCATTTTGTTGGTGGGAATTGTTGAAAAGCCTCTCAAGATTAAGAAGACTAAAAGAGGACAACCCAAAGGACTGGACTCAGTGGCTTGAGCTATTGGTGAATCTGAGTTTTAAAACTTTTTAAATAAAAATAAAGAGCGGCCAACTGGGCAAGCTTAGCTACAGACAGACTAATATAGTAGTAGTACAGAGAGTCAGAGCAGAGGCAGTTAGAGGCAGAGATAACAAGAATTTAGAAACAGATAGTCTAGATTGAAGAAGATTTGGTAAAAAATAAAATTAGGAAACGGAAATAGTAGTTCGGAAAAAATAAGATGCAGTAAAAGTTAGGGAAATATAATTATTAATATTAACAACTGGAGGACTTACTGGGGCCAGCAGCAGAGCCCTCGGTAGAGGAGCGGTCCTGGCCCTGGGATTGGGAGGCATCTTGTTGTTGTCCAGGTGCTCCAGCTGACTCTGACCCCATCTTCTTGCCCCTGGGTGCTGATCATGTAAGATATAATAAAAAAAGAGACAAACATTGATGATTGGTGTGAAACAAATAAAATATTTTTAAAAACGCTCAAAAAAACATTTTTGGAAACAAAAATTGCAATAAAATTGACCTATAATCTGATCGACTAGTAGTATCGCGGGATTCGCGGACCGTCTAGTTATTATTTATGAACACTAATCCAGTGTTCCATTCTGATTCCAGAATCCTAAGCCTAAGTACCACCTGACCTAGCCCACCTATTCCAGATGGGCCAATTGTTCACTAAGTCTGCATTACCATTTATTTTAGTCCTCAAAATGCATAGATGGAGGACAAATGCATACATTTTTGCATACATCAAATTGTTGGTTGGTTGCTGCTGATGTTCTGCTAAGCCCATTACTCACTCACTAACAAACTACAAAAGGTTCTACTAAGGACTGGAGTAAGCAGCACTCAGCAGCGCGTGATGTGACAGAGGATGCGTCACGCAGACCGCTAAAAAATTACCAACTAATACTAAGTAACTAAGTAACTAAACTACCTATCAATCCACCACTATCTTAGTGACAGGAGGACAAAGGAAGGACTAGAGTCTCTCTAGCGTTACCTAACTTAAGTTCTCTAAAGTAAACTCTTACATAATCAGCCCAAGCGAGCGCAAAGTTGCAAACAAGTAAGATTAGTAGCGCCGAGCACTTGTGTCTAGAAGAATAACAATCACAGAAGATTTTTGAACGTAATTTACCTGCAATGTAAGCAGCAGCATTCTTGCTATTCAGAAAAAAATTATATTCGCAATAACAGTAACACAGTCTAGAGAACACACAATACTCCTAGTATTAACTACTCACCAAGCCCCACGACCTCAACACCTTGCAGGTCCAGCAGGTCCTGCTCCCGGTCCAAGATGTCTGACCACCGGTGGGTCAGCTGGCTATGGGTCGCCGGACCCCAGAGCAGCGAAACACTGCCCGGCACACCCTCGCCCACCAGCTGTGACGCTCCTGGGTAGCGTACCCGAAACCAGGCCTGCCGCCTGCTGCAAGGTCAAGGGGAGGTGGCGCTGCACAAAAGAAATAAGGATGGCCACCTCCGCCTTGCTAAAAAGGCACCTTGCCCTTGGAACCGGTACCTTTAGCCATGGTTCTGGGGTGGGCGGGGGGCGGAAAAGAAAATTTAGCAGTAAAAAATAAAGTGAGGGGAAGAAGTAGCAGAGTAAAAAAGGAAGTAATATAAAACAGTAGAAAAAAGTTTTTAAAAAACGCAGTAAAAGTAGAAATAAAACGCAAAATATACACTTAGGGACAGAGAGGGATAGATAATAAATAAAAAAGATCAGAAAAACAGTGTAAAAAACAAAGGATTGAAAAGATTGGAGAGGGATTGAAAAACAGGCCCCAGAACCATGCAAAGAATAGGAAAACAAGATGGCCGCGCCCATTGGCGACCGCGTGGTGAAGTTCGTGCGATATTTTCCCCGAACACGTCAGCCGCGTTGCCGAATGTCAAAAACATCCCGCGAGCATACGCGAGCACACGCGAGCATGCAGAAAGTAGCAACTCCGCATGCTCGCGTAACTCCACGAAGCGTTGCAGAGTTTTTGTGCCGCTTCGCGTAGCCTCGCATAGCGCGGCTACGCGAACTTCACCCAGGGTTAATCAGAATGTATCAGATGATATAAAAAAGGCTCAAGTGCGAGAATATAAACATGGACGCTAGAAGGTATCCCTGCCATGTACCTCTGCGGAGGGAAAAGTAGGATGTTGAACACCATCGACTAGCACAGAAGAGCATGGGGAGGAATATAGTAAGGAAATTAATTGAAGAAAACGAGGGCCAAAACCATGCCAGTGAAGAGCATGCATTAAAAATTTCCAATCTACACAATCAAAT
The DNA here is from genome assembly GCA_963921515.1 of Calotriton arnoldi. Lineage (NCBI taxonomy): Eukaryota > Metazoa > Chordata > Amphibia > Caudata > Salamandridae > Calotriton > Calotriton arnoldi. The sequence continues at coordinate 620,012 of CAWUFW010009307.1, forward strand.
TCCTTTTCAGCATCAAGAGCCACCGCCGAGAGTGTTTAAGTTTAGTTGCTTTACTGAGAATTTTTTTTAAATACCCATGAATTGTCCATTATATTCCTATTTTTAACAAAACCAGACTGCTCCAAGTCTAATAGGTCAAGCATAAAGTCATTAAGGCAAAGGGTCAGTGCTTTAGAAAAGATTTTACAATCTGTATTTATTAGTGATATGGGAAGGTAATTCTTTCATTGAGAGGGATCTTTTTTAGGAATGAGACAAATCATAGCTTCAGTAAAAGAACCCGAGGATTTATTTAATGAGAGGAAATGAGAAATTAATTTAAATAGTTTAGGGAAAAGTAGTTTAGAAAATTGAAGGTAAAATTCAACCCTGAACCCATCTGGTCCTGGCGCTTTACCTATTGGAAGTCATTTGACCGCAGAAAACAATTCTTCTACTCATAGTGGATCTTCAAGTGGAGTCAAATCGGTTTGTGAGGGTTTGCACGTGAAGGAATGAGAAAAGAATGAGGAGAGGGAGTCTTCAGAAGGTGTGACTTCCGGGGTGTATAATGTTTGGTAATAATCAACAAAACATCTAGCAATGTATGAATAGAGAAAGAATTTTGTGCCAGATTGAGTGGTGATTGAGGCGATGGGGGATTTTTCATTTTGGCTTTTACGCTAATTAGCTAACAAAGACATAGCTTTTTTGCGTCAGCCATAGTATCTATCATTAATCTTAAGAAGAGTCCCAAATGCCTTTTCCATAGTAGATTTGTTGAACTGAATCTTGGCTGCTACCAATACGGCAAGATCAGTTTTGTTATTTTTAGACGTATAGTATTTATGTTCTAGACTCTTAATTTTGCTAAGAATGAGAGCTGATTCCTTCTCTATAGCTTTTCATTTGTTAGAATCGTAGCCAATAATAAAACCTCTGGATGTGGCTTTAAATGCATCCCAAACAAAATGAAAAGAAGTCTCAACTATATCGGTAGCCCTAAATTATTCATGGACAAACGCCTCATAATATTTGATAAATTCCTTATCAGAAAGTAAGTGGTTGTTGAATATACAATGAGATCTGGGTGATAGATCAAGGAGAACATCTAAATCAGTAGACACAGCGGCCTGGTCCGAAAATAAAATTGAGCCTATCTCGTAGTTAACTAGGCGTTGGGTGAGTTTTTTGCTGAGGAAAACATAATCTATCCTAGTTTGCGTTTTAAAAGGAAAGTTCTTGAAGGGAGGGGTGAGCTAGTCTCAATGAATACGAGAGGGTATTATGTTTGATATCATGCTGAAATGCTTTGTGGGTTTTATGAAGTAGAAATATTGAAGATCAGTGGCATTCTAGAAGTGGGTCAATAATTTGATTACAATCTCCCCCTAGGATAAAGTTTCCTGTAAAGTTTTGAGTGACCAGTTTCAAAATGTGGTTCCAAAACATATGACCATATACATTAAGAATTGTGAAATGGATATCATCAATATTAAGTCGCCTCATACCCATCAACCTTCCTTGTCATTCTCCTGGGAGGCAAGGGAAATGTTTAGACCTTTATGACATAAAATAGCTATCCCATTTTTATATTGTGTAGAGGGGGAAAAGATAAGTTTGCCCACCCATTGTTTTTTTAGCTTATTAGTGTCTGCTTTAGTGAAATAAGTCTCTTGAAATAATGCAAGCTAGCAGTGCAGTCTGGATAGGTGAGACAACATACATTGACGTGTAAGAGTTTTTTTTAAGCCTCTAACACTGCAGGTTGCTACTCTGAGCAGTATATGAGGAGAATTCATAGTTGAAAATTATGGGTAAATATAGGCATATTGCACGGAGGAAGTTTCAGCGGAGAAAACGAAGGAAGAAAAGAAAAGTAGAATATGAGGAAGTAAGAAAAGGAAAGATAAAAGGAAGTAAGGAACCCCCGAAAAAACAGAGGAAACATTAAGGCAACACAGGAAGAAAACAAGTTTAGTTGCAAAAATAACCTTACGGAAAAAAAATACATCCCAAGGGATGAGTAGAGTGCGGAGTACCTAAAGAAGATGGAACCAGATTCGACTCCGGCGAACATGAAGGGGAACATAGTGTACTTTAAAAGTGAGAAATGACAGCAATAACCATAGAGAGAGGTACTAACGCATACCAGGGCTGTATAGTATGAAAATATTTTACAGAAAGGTAGGTACAAGAGGATAAAAAAAACATAACAATAGAGTTACTATGAGAGGCGGGATGCAGTGAGGAGGGTATGCACAATGAAGGAGTGGTACACACTAGACAGGACAAATAGGCCAGATGACACACTGGGACTGAAACACAATGAAACAGGTATGAGTTATACGGAGTACACAGTACAGAAGAGAACAATGACAAGAAGAGAGAGAATATTATGAAATTGAAGAAGAATGACAACAAAGAAGGCATATATAACAATCGAGTCTTTGCTGCAGCGCCACTTTCCATGTCTTCAAGATCATGCTTTTGAAGAAAGTCCTGTAGTTTAGCTGGATCCTCAAAGGTATGAGTGTTCTCTTTATACATAATTTTGAAAAAGCATGGCTGGACTAGGCCATATCTGATGTTCAAGCATTTTAGTTGTGGCTAGAATTCCAGGAAGCATTTACTTCTTGCAGCCATAGCGTTAGAAACATCTTGGAAAAATAGACCTTGTTACCAGGCCAATGAAGAGGGCCCACTTGCTTTGCTGCAGACAGGATGTGCATTAAATCAGTCTGCTGCAAAAAGGGTATAATGATGCCTCTAGGCCACTGATGTGCAGATGTAGCAGGCAGTTTAGGACCAAGACGGTGGGCACTTTGAATATTAGGTAGACTATGGTCCGATAGGTGAACAATAGAAGGGATAGCCCTTTGCAGAAAGGAAATCATGGTGGGCCTTTTGAGTTCTCTGGAATTCCATAAAGTCACAGGTTGTTTCTCCAATTCCTGTTTTCCAAGTCTTCGGTAGTTCTTTTGAGCAGCTCTATTTCCTTAGTCAGCTGAGTAACCTCTGGGATCGAGTCTTCCATAACACTAATTAGTTGTTCAATATCTGTGATGCGTTGATCATGCATGGACCATTTCTCCTCAATGTGTATGAGGGAGGCATCAGTTTCCATAACAAAGGGTTCAAAGCTCTTATTTCCTCTATGATATCTTCTAGAGTGTAAGGAGGAGGTGTTTTGGATGGAGAGTCGGAATCCTTCTTTGGTCTCTTTAATGAAGCAGAGGGCTTTTTGGATATAGTTCCAGATGTTGAAGTAGAGCACCCCATTCTGAGTTCACTAGAGCTCTCCATAAGTGCAGAGAGAGTTTTAGGTACAAGGTCACGTTGGCGAATTTTAGGGCGAGTAATGAGCTTAGCGGGAGTTGGATGATGTAAGGTCTTGTTTTTGTGCTTAAAAGTTCTACCCATAAAGGAAGAATGTATATAAGGGACTGTGAATGGACCTTTCTAATAGGTGAGAATTTGGAGGCAGTTCAACCATCACTTCCCTGAGAGGACCAGTGTAGGGTTAAAAATACGATGCTCAGGTAGACCAGAAAGCTGCAAGACGTGCATCTAGATCGTCGTGAGAGTGAAGAGTACTCTGGATCTGCAACAGGGGTTCAAACAGCAGTCAAAATGAATTTAGTTTTGTCCGGGTCCGCCTTTGGAGAGTTTGCATTGAGGGCCACAGAAATGTGTCAGGCGTATGCAGGTTAACTCCTTAAAGATCAAACGCTACTTGAAATGTGCCGCGAAAACCCTACATTCTGGCAAACAAGTCAATGTGGGTCTAATCAGATTAAAAGAAATGTTATCCTCCAGCCAACATAACTCAGGAAGACTTCAGGAACTGAAATATTAGTGTCCCCTGACAAACAGCAGAGCATGCAAGTCGATTTTAAAGCAACCAGAAAGGAATAGCAGAGACTGAAACTACCTCCTGCAGGCGAGTTGAAATGTCAAGTTGAGTCAGAAGCACATCCTGGAACTTCCTAAATCAATAAATAGATGACCCAGCTATCACAATGGAAAAGCAGAATTCCTTTCTGAAAACATAGGGAGTCTCAAAATGGTGGTGCTTCAAATCATGCCTGGCATTTCAGAGAGGAAAACATGCCAGCACAGAACTGAAAACACTCAATAAAGGTCATGAAAGGTGGCACCAGCCTTCCGACCTTGAAATCTGTGTTTGGGGGAAGTTCCATGTGGTGACGGTGCCGAGTCTCTGTGAGACCGCCGGAGCTGACCGGGAGACTCACTGTCCAGCGGCCATCTAATTCCAACATGTTTTAAGTAGGGAGCACAGCCCCTCTAGCACTGGCTAGCAGTGGTAAAGTGCACTAGAGTTCTAAGGCCAGCAAAAATGAGTTCAGCAAAAAGTGAAGGATAAATGAAAAAGTTCGGGGGTGACCCTGCAGAGTATGCCAGGCCCAACAGGCGCTTTGTGCATTTAAGCGCTATACTTACCTTGAATATTTAAAATTGCATATCCACGATTCCACTAATGAGATGTTTGTCTTTTTGTGTGTCAAATAATTTATTAAAATGTACTCTATTTTTTTAATTGGTGTGGGATTTCTGTTGTGGTTTATTATCACTTTATTACTGTTTGAAGTGCTGCATACACTTTACAAGCCAAGCTACCAGAGGGTTAAACACAGATTATTTTGGGGTTTGCTTGTGTTTCACCCTGTCAGGAACTGTGGTTGAAGCTTGGGCAGAGTTTCTCTCCCCTCAGCCACTAACTTAATTTCCTACAAGGAGCAATTATCAGGGCTTCATTCAGCTCCTGAGAAGGAATGGGTGGGGAGGAAAACTTGCATCAGTTAATCAGCAGTCACACTGTACAGGGATTGGTACAGCCCAGGCCCACTATACAAATAAGGAAGCCCAGACATCTGGAGCCAACACAGGAGGGGCTCCCGTTTGAAGGTTTGGTGGGAAAGTCTGTGGGAGTGATGTCAGGTAGGGGTGGAGCTGAGGCCGCCAGAGAAGATGTGCACACAGACCACTTGACAGTGCCATTTTGCATTGTCCCATCATGCTGTGCAGAAAGGTTGGGAGAGAGGTGAAGGAGTGATGTGGCATCCTAGGATTGGCCAGGAGTGCCAGGGATCTAGAACTTCCCATCCCGACATAGAAAGTCTTGCACAATGGAGAGAAAGGGAGTTTTACTCTGGACTTGGATGAAACACCATAGACAGCTGAAAGAAAAAGCCCCCTGAGGCACTGATGGACTACACACAGCCTGCAGCTGACCCCAGGACTAGTGGGTTTCTCCAGGGCCAGTGAGACTGGCCCCTTACACCACCTGAGGACCGGTTGGGGGAGGAGCTGGACAGCTGTGCCCAAGCAAGAGGAGCAGAGCATCAGAGATCAGGCAAAGGAGACCTGCTGCAACTGCACCAGGTGGCTAGGACAAGAGCAACATGTGCCAGGATCAAGGAAAATAGCCCAATGGGGCCAGAGGTATGCATCCTTGAAGACTACCTACATGGATAAAGAGAGGTCTTAGGGCTCCGCTGCAAGTTTTAAAAGTACACCTGGGTGGGACAGTGCCTGGGGGTCAGTGCACGATTGATTTATTCATGTCCCTGGGAGAGCAGGCATGTGTGGTGGCACCCTCCATTGTGTTCTGATTGTCTCCAGTGGTGCCACAGTGACAGTGGGCTCTCCCCACTCCCCATGTCTTGGGGGAGCGTGTGATCCAGCGCGACTAATATAATTTCTTCTCCTGTGGACATAACATCCAGGTTGGAAACACTCTTTTCCAACAACTATACCAATATGACGGTGGGGCCGATAACACCTCATATACATTCACTCACTCAAATATTCCCTGGATCTCATCCACCTTTACCTAGGAGAAAAAGTTAATGACTGCTGGAAGAGAACGGGATACCTTTTTAAAGTTGACAAGATAATTTCTCAAACATCATACATAATTAGATTAAATCCTGTCGATTTCTAAAACATCAAGGTATTCCGCTTATTGGTCGATGGACCAACTAGTAGGAATCAGTTGATGGTGATTAAGACCAGCTCAATCACTTTAACCTATTAACATTTGCATTTATTATTGAGGTAAAGAACCACAGACTCATAGTTTTAATTTGAAATAAAGTTTATCTAAAGGTTTAAAATGCATAGAAAGTCTCAATTTTATTAATCAATCAATACATTTATTATCATTATAAGGAAGAAACTTTAAAGAATTTATGCATACCCTTTTAGATGGAAAAATAAAGTTCGTCACAGCAGATAAATTGCAGATCACAGCATAGAACTCCCAAAAAACTGACTGACTGTCCCGCTAAACAGGCCTCCTCGACAGGTCACCTATACAGGTTTCCCGCAACGTTCCCGTTCCTTCCCAGTCAGATTTAAAACAAAAAGATTAATTATTTTAAAAGAAAATGGCCTATGGAAAAATAGCAGCGGTTCTCCAGCATCAGCGTCCAGTGCTCAAAAACTATGTATGAATAGCGCTCCTCCTACTTAAGAGTAGGTCCTCTTATACCCTATTACCAGCTTACTAAACAGAAATGTTTCAATCTTTGGGGGCGAGATTCACGCTAATTGGTCCATTGGAGGGGTGGCAAACATCTCCTCATTGCCCTCCTTGTTCAAACCAGTTCCGACAAATGTTTATAATTTTGTCCTTTCACACGGTTTTAGGACATTACCAATTCGATTAACAACTCCTCTTGTGTATCTTCTTTTGTAACTTTATTTTAAACAGTTCATTGTTAATTCACGGCTGCATCTTTTAGTTCCCATGCATACTCGCTGAGTCCCTTTTTGGCACCCATCTTGGTGATAGGTCACGGTGACCTTGATCCCCTTTTCATTCTGGGCTTCTATAAGCAATCACGTGGTATATTTCTGCAGCTTTTCTTCCGCTTGGTAGCCATTTTGCACTTGCGCGTTAAGCTCATCTACCTCGGCAGCCATTTTTACAGCGCGGCCTAGCAGGCCCGAACGAACTATTAAGAAAACAAACACAATAACAGTTAAGAATAAAGAAAATAAGCCTTTTCGTTTCCCACCCATCTTTCTACGTACCCCAATTAGGTGTTACCTAGCAAAAGCGACATATAAAGCTATGTTTACTTACCATCCACATACTTTTGCCACAAATACATTTTACTACATAGCACAAATCATGCAATATCACTCTAATCAGTATGCAAACCATTATATTAATGTTATTCCACTTTTTACAATTGTAAGTAGGTTAGTTTGCACATAAATTGCAAGTTACCGAAAATGTCTATAAGAAGACGTAAAATATTGATTAGTTGTCAAATCAATTAATAACGTTAATTATTAATATTAATATTAGGGGGTTCAAAATGTTCTTATTTACCTTGCTCCATCACGTGGCAGCCACTGCAGTACCAACACCTTGCCAGCATGGAGCAGGCAGGGAGAATGCAGTCGTGGGCTCCTGTGGCAGCAAACAACTGTAGCATCCATGCGTGGGGAAGGATGGGCAGCTTGTGAGTGGGCTCCCCATGCTGCCCCAACAGACTATGCATCAGAGTGTTCTAGGTGGGTCCAGATCACCCATTTAAAAAAAAGGACAAGAAAAAGAAGACGTGTTTCCAAAGCCCCGTGTTACAAATACCACCATGACCGAAGCTGCAAATATTAAATTCACTGCTTCAAGGAAGGAGCACCCCATAATGCCTGCGGGGCTAGGTTCTATTGATGATGCTCCCTTGCAGTGACTTCAAAATGGGCAGGGGGGGCTACCAACCTGATCCCTAATTGAGGTGGAGGCGGTAGACAGTGCAGCAATACCCAGATATCTGCATAGTTACCCTAAATTAGCGGTGCCAAGGAATGCATGGCCCCCAGCCTGTTCAGCCTTTAGTGTAAGCACTCTGGGCCAGAACATTTGCTCTCCAGCTTGGGAGTAAAGGGCCTCTACTAGTTACATTTAGTGTGGTCATAAGTGGTTCAAGAAAGACACAGACCTATGTTATATCGATTCTAAATGCTTTATTTAAAATGTATTGTTGATAGTGATTCTGATCAACATTGCAATGCCTTTTTATTAACAAATGGTGAATGCTTTTAGATTTGGTTGCTGGTCCCAGTGACAAGATGGTTAACCCTAATATGGGGTTATCAGTCTTTTAATGTGGTGACCCTAATAAAGCCAATAGGCTTGCCTGATATATTAGTGTGGTGAGCCCTGACAGAAAATAGTCCTGTGCTGCTGAAAGTGACACTGCCTCATATTGGGAAGTCCTACCTAGGATAGGAGGGGGTTTGTGTGATTTTGGGGGTTGTGACCTACTAGTGGTCAAATATGATCTCAGAATGTCACCAAAGGTGTTTCCAGCTACCTTATGTTTATAGTTGTTAATTAGTGCATAGTATTGATTAGTGTGCGTATAATAAATGCACTTTTCCTTTTTCAAAGAAAAAGCACAGACTAGACAATCATTTATTGTTATTATTGCATGCCAGCGAATGGTGATTACTAGCCCACACCACCTCCACTGAGTTGGCCTTGGACTGCTCTGCTTTTCTACCCTGAAAGAGACAAGCACTACAGTAGAGTGCTAGGTTTTACTATCACAATTCTCTAGCTTCTCCTAAAGCCCACCACCTCTTGTCTCTTTAAGTCAAAGCAAAAAACATGCCTTCTAGGCACCCCACCTTCCCTAAGCAGACAGGCTCGTCACAGTCTGCTGGAAGTCTGTACTTCAAAAGAAGCAATTGATGTGACTTCCCTTTGACCCCTTGTTGTGAAACTCTAAAGGTAGAAACAGGTAGGGTGCTCATTGAGGAAACTGCTTTTTCAACAGTGTCAAATTCTTTTGACGTGGTTGCTAAGACAGAAGGCACTGACAGATTGATGGGTTTTTGTCTAAACCAATCTTTGATAAATGGCAAGCTGCCTTTTACAGACGAAGGTCTACTAGGAGTGGGGCTGGAGCTTTGCAAGCCTTTTGAATGGGGAGAATTTCTGAATGGCCATGAAGCACCTTTCCTGAGAAGGGAAGTGTGAAGGAAACTAATTACGTTTGAGGAGGAGCACAGCCAGAGGCAGATTAAAGTCACTAGGCTAAGTGCTTTCTCTTAAGACAATGAAGTAGTAAAATTATGAAAGTCATTTTTGCAACATACAAACAAATCATTATGACTAATGATTTTTATTTTCAGTCATTTGGTATATGCTGCAAGAATGGTATTCGTAGGCGTTTTTAACCCAAATATATAAATAAATAGGCTTTTGCACCCTCACTTTTAACTAAGGTGCTCAGTTATCCAGGTATCTACATTTCCCCACATAAATACTGATGGAAAACAATTTGTTTTCATGTCTGCATTTATGTTTAGATGTGCATACAGAAAGGCACATATGACAAGCTATTCAAAGTCTACCTGTGAAGGCAGTCCTCTAGCTGACTCCCTCATACCAGGACTTAAAGGGAGTCTTAAGTAAAGCAAAGGGCGAATTTCTTTATGGTTTAGAATGAAAGTGGGTGGGTTTTTCCAGCCTGCTGGTGCATCATTAAGGAAGGGTTAACTCTTGGCACCCCTCCTCTGTGCCTCATTAACATATTCATGTAATAGTGAATGGGAGCAGTCTCAGGGCATTTTCTTTGGAAATTGTGAACCATGTATTCTTTGTTTCCCTTAAGACTCCCATTTGATATCTGATGGAATAAGTGTAATAGTGTTGCTTTCCCCATTCTTTGCAAACATATTTAATTATATCACCATTTTTCTGCGATAAAAATGTTATGATTGATTGCCAATAACATTTTGTGTATTTATTTTAATCATGTTAATAAAAGTGTTGAACCTAAACTAAATATTTGCCTGAATTCCTGCTTTTCATTAGATATGTGTTCACTAAGAGGTAGTACACTAGACAGTGCATTTTTGGGATTCATTATGCTGTCACACATTTTCGATTTGCTATATGTAGGTAACCCCTCCCCCCCCAAAAAAAACACCACATTTTAATTACAGTTCATTAAACGATAGAGGGACAACATCGTAGAGGGATACCATGCTAGTAGAAAATATTGCTTAATATAATCAAGGCTACATATTGTTATATTTGACATCATAGCAATCAATGGAAAAGGCAAATTTAAAAAGGTAAAATAGAGACCAATTGGCTGCAAATCTGGAAAAGAAACCAAGTGACAGTCTTATGGAAACGTTTCGTGTTGCAGCATAAGTAGTGAGAAGTAAACTAAATATGTACTACAGTAAAAGAGAAGCATCCGGATTCGTCACAAAATTGTTGCATGTGAGTGTTATTCTGCGCACATTTAGCTGGTTCTCATGAGTGACTCATTGTTGGCCAGATAGCAGCATTTTGCAAGTCTATGCAGGAAGAAGCCTCACACTACAGCTATTGCCGCAATGCATGTCTAATTAAGCATTACTATAAGCCCAGGCCCGCGCACGGAGAAATAAATAAATGTGTATACATGTTAGTAAAGTGAGTAAAAATAAATATGATAAATACATATGGAAATGTAAAAAATAAATACCCCAAAGCCGAACCTTTGCTTATACTACGGCACATATGATGATGACCTTTTGATCTTAAGATACAGATCTTTTGGTTAGTGTGTGTGAGGGGCTGGTGGTGGTTTCGAGAGAGATTGTATATACTGCTGCCTGTGCGGCCGTACCAAGTCTGTGTACGTGTCTGTGGAGGGTGTGTGAATGCGTGTGTGTGTATGTGTGCGTGTGTGTGTGTGTGTGTGCGCGAGCAAGAGAGAAAGAATCAGAGGGGGATATTCTCAAGAACGGGCGATAATTATCGGCAACCTAGGTTAACGCAATTTTACATAACGCCGTCTATCGCGGGAAACTAATGCCGTGTTAACGGTGTATTCTCAACACGCGGGCAACAGGCGATAGTATCCCGATAACGCGTCAAATGTCCGCGTTAAAATTACCGGGACGCCGATTAAAAAGGAAACCCGAACGTGAAAAAAGTGGCGATGGGCCCAACCGCGATAAAAACATCAGTGATAAGCATCGCCAGGCTTGCCATTCCCATGTCAGGTGGGAAAAATCACCATAAATGCTGATTTTTTTTTTTTTTTTAAATACAAACTACTGAGAAGCACCATGGAGGAAGCTGGAGCAACTGCAGAGGCCAACCAGAACCCCACAAACCCCCCAGAGGACCAGCCAGGGACCTCGGGAAACGAGAAGGGTGATGGAGCAAGGACTCACAAATGAGACTTGCTTGGATGCAATCTTCTCACAGTATTAATTTATTAAACTTTGTATTGTTCATACTAACTCTTGCATACACGAACATAAGTAGCAAGGAAGCTTGCCTATGTGTTTAAACTAACAAATAACGCTTGTATATTCTAAAATGGCCGCTAAAACGCGGGAACTTTACTGCGCATGTCTCAACCATATCACGTGGTGTGACGTCTTTCTTTGCTTGGTGGGAAACTCCTGCTTCTGCGCAGTGTGCATTAAAATGGCTGCTTTATGTTTTCATGTGCTACAGCTTGCTCTCGTGTTGTAATTAAATTGTTGTTTCCTTAACGCTACTAATGCGGGACAGAATTTATAAGTAAATGGGAATAGAGTAGAAAGAGTGGGTATACAGTGAAACATCTTATTTGTGATTTTAATAATTTCTTCTTTGACTTTTATTAGTTCGTAAATTTGGGCCTGGGGTTGGTGAACTGAAAACTCGTGTGACAATGATTATGCGCATGCGTCCTGCATGGCTGCCAAGAGAAAGGGATGAAGTCAACCTGGATGTCGTCCAAGGCCATGACCTGATGGCCAACACTGCTGTACCCATGAATGTCCCTACTAATATGCAACAATGTACATGAAGAATGTATAAACTTTGTCATGAGACGGGTGGGAAATAAAGCAAATGTATTAAATGTGATGGGCGGTATTTTAAAACAATGGGCTTTAGGAAATTGAACTAAATCAATATGGTGTGAGGATCAACCCCCTGTCCCCATCCAATCAGAAATAGTGGTCCCATATTTTGGCAACATTAATGGGAGGTACATGGGCGTAGAAGGGTATAATAGATATAGAATTAGTTAATTAGAGAGTCGAGACTTCAAGACTAGGCGCTGACAGGCAGAAGCTCCAGACCGACAAGCTGATCGATTGCAGACTGAACCGCTGTCCAGAGAGGTCCTGAGGAGGGGCGGCGGAGTCCATTAGAAGGAAGGCACGGGAGAATCGAGGAGAAGTCGAGTATCAGAGAGGGGAACGACGCAGGCGTCGTTGGTAGAGAGGTCACCGGTCCTGTCCTGAACCTGGAGGAGGTCTTTGCTCTTCATCCTTCCTGGGTTCTATCTTCTCCAACTCCTTGGCCAAGGGGTTTGGTTCTCGCACTTTAGGTAAATATACATGCAACCTTAGTTGCGCTGCTGTCTCTGTCTTCTCCTTTCTGAGGGACCGTCATTGATCGATAATTATTATTCTATGCTTCATCCTTGATATGCGATTGAGTGTCATGTTGTTCTGTATTTTACTCTGCAAAATCTTTAGATAAACATTTTAAAACTTCCTGACTCAGTGATTATTTCAGGATTATGAATTGTAATGAATGTCACTCATTTTAAACTTCCCAATTAGCAAAGGATTCATTGGTAAGTCATTACTCTTCAATCAGAAAAGTAATTGGTAGCAGGGATTTTGATAAAGAGTACAACTGACTCACCAGCGAAAAAACTAGCGTAGTATGAATGAATGGGCCCAAGTGAGTATCTGGTGAATGAATGCTGTTTGCTAGTATCGCGCTGGATCAAGGGCAAGGAGAAGAAGAAGAGGAACCCGCGATTCAGTCCGTAGGAAAACAAGATCCTGATTACGGAAGTGATAGAACACAACCAACAACTGTTCATCACCTCCACTGTGTCATTGGCAACTAAAAATGCAATATGGCAGTCCATCTTGGCCAAGGTGAATGCAGTCAGAGTGAAGAGAAGGGAAGTGGAGGACTGCAAGAAGCGCTGGAATGATGTGGAGCGCAAAACCAAGCTGAAACTCGCTAACAACCGGAAAGCAGCAATGCAGACTGGAGGTGGGAGTCCAGTGCCACAGCAGGAGCTGGATGAGATGGAGGAAATGGTGTCCACAGTCATCAGTGGGGAGACGGTGGCAGGAGTTGGGGGACCGGACACTGCTCAACATGACCTGACCCAACAGCAACTGGGTGAGTAACGACCAGGGACTGGGGGACGGGGGAGATGGGCACAATGGCACACATACACAATTAAGTATAGCACATTGCACACCCACAATGACTGTGGATCATGTCCCTGATCTCCTTGGCACACTGCAGCACACATAGAAACAGCAAGTAAGCCCCCGTCGACAATGTGCCCAGAGGGAGCCCTCCCCACACATCACTAATCTCACAACAAACCCATGCACATGTGCTGAACCCAGAAAAGCTGCGGGTCCGTGAGCCACACTGACAATGCAAGTGACACTGCATGACGATTAGCATGGCTGCAGTCCAATTATCATGACATGGTGCATGCCACGACACTGAGGTGGCTGAGTGTGGACCACATCCGTAAAGGATCAGGTCACACTCTGACACATCCACGTGCACAAACAACCCCTGACGTCAACAAGACATCTGCGGACAAACCATGCCCAAGAGTATCAACTCCCACCAAGAGCCCAATTTACCCAAGTCTGCAACATCTCAGCACTGTATAAGCACTGAAGTGAAAGGCACACCACCTGAAAGTGATAAGGGCCAGCAAAATCAGAGCTGCAGGGGCGACTCTCCCACAATGCAGCACACACACATAAGAAACAGAGCACATCAACATTGACAACAATGTGGTACAAACTGCAACACTTTCACAACAGAACAGAGGACACAACTGCTGCCGCTTGTGTGTAGAAACTGGCCAATCACATTTGGCATAGAAGGAAACTGTGAGATGATAATGTACAAGTACAACCCCACATGCCTGATGGTGTAGAAATGTCCACTGTCCCACATCAAATAGGCATCTCCTTCCAAACAGTCACAATGTACATTGTCATGCAGTCTGTTTGTAAACTTGTCCAATGCGTGAACATACATGGAACACACTGTTAAACTGCATCTCCCCTTCACATTGCAGAGCGAGAATCAACACCTCCTGCAGAGCAGACCGTACATCTCTTTACTGATGATGAAGAGGACCTCCACACCATCGACACCGACGCCCTCCAACAGCTCATGGACACCCTCAGCACCCCACCCCCAGGAGCAGGGCAGCCCAGCTGCATCGAGGAGACCCCACCCCCTGCACAGACCACACAGCAGGAAGCACCCACCACCACGGCTGTCTCCCAGGACCCCCACGACCAACACATGGCATTCCAACGCTGTGTGTTAGAGGGCCAGAAGGAGATTGCTGATCAGGTGCGGGTGGGGTTCAACCTCATGGCAGCCATACTAGATGCCATACGTGGGTGTCTAAGTCCCATCAGGGACCACTTACAGTCCCCTAACGGACACCCACAGTCCGCTCCATGCTCTCCAACAAGCCATGGCTGACATCGCTGGAGTCATGACTCTGAGACAAGAACAACTGTCTAGTCATAGTGGCTCCAGCGATGACAGCCGGGAGTTGGGACACATGCGGAGGATCATGGAGAACATGGAGCCGATGCAGGCGGAAATAATGGCTGCCACGGCTGCACACCAGCGAGATGTAGCTGGGATCTTCTATGCCCTGCAGATCCTCATCATTGCTGCCACAAGGCCTGGCGCAGATGAATGCTGCTGCTACTACTCCATCCACATCTCCGCCCCCTGACTTGTCAGTGCCTCACAGTGCGGCAGACAATCCACCTCCGGCCCCTGATGTGTCACTGCCACACAGTGCGGCAGACATTCCACCTCCGGCCCCTGATGTGTCAGTGCCACACAATGCTGCAGACAAAACACCACCACCCACATGTGATGCACATCACACATCAGAGGACGATGATGTGGATGATTCTGCCTTTGTGGTAAGAAGGAAGCGGTAGCATTCATCTCCGCCATATGGCCTGTTTCAGCTTGGTTCTGCCCTCTGCATCATGCCCTGGAATAACACCTTCCACTGTCCCCCGATACACTCTGCGACACTCACCTTGGCCCTCGACATGGACTGCCATATCTGTTTTGGTTACCAATGACACAGCAATCAGACTGCGGACTGCACGCTTTTTCTTCCGATGAACTTGTCAATCCCTAAAGGACTCTGGCTGGCCCTCCACGGGGCAACAATGTAAAGTGGGGTTTGCATGGCCATGTACTGGTCCAACTTCAACACTCCACCGAATATGATTAAAACATTCTAATTCACACATATGTGTCATGTCAATGATCAAGCAAGTATGAAAGTATGGATGAATATAGGGGCAGTGATTCCAAAGAAAGGTACTCCCTGGGAACTGATATCAATGCGCATGTTTGACCGTGACCCAGATAGGCAGTGAGTTGACTGGGAATGTGTGAACTAGCTGTGGCCTCATTGCTCCTAAACAACAATCTCGCAATTTCCCAACTTAGCCCCACGTCAATGTGGGAAATAGGGTTATGTGTAAAAAAGTCAAAGTTATGTGGATGCCACAGCTCGGAGCAATGATTTGTATGAGTGTGCAGCGGTTGGACTCCTGGGATGGTCTGTGCGTAAGTGTGAAGGTCATTCCATGCAAGAGAACTGCGAGCAAGGACTTCTGTGTGTGGGGTGTGTATACGTTGGTGTATGGTTACGCTGTGCGTAGTGTGGGAGTCGTCATCAGCTACTATGGTATCTCTCAGGGGGTGCCGGGCGCATCCAATTCCAAGGTCAGAGGTGCAGATGTGCCACCTCCTTCTAGTTCAGACTAAGGAGCTTTCATCCCTAATGTTAGTTTGTCATCTGCTTGCATTCTGAAAATGTGATGTGGATTTTGGGGGGGATGTCACTGCTTCGCCTTCCAGCACGGTTGAACCCTTGCCAGCCATGTACGTGCCCTCACGGTCAAATTTGCATGCTCTGTTGTAGCAGTGTTGTTTTGCTTCAGTCGGACAGTTATGGGTACAGGTAGCTGTGAGGAGGCGCGTGGCTTCTCACCTTGCACCTATTAGCTGACACTGTTCACTACTATTGATGGATGACGTCAGTGTACACATGTGATCTGTACATGGCACATATGTCCAGGGGACACCTTGGTGTGTTCTACGCAAGGTATTCCTGCTGGCTTTTTGGCTGGTGTGCATCTCCCATGTTGCTGAGGTGTTCACTGTGCCCCCATCCCCCTTACGTCCATGTTTCTCATGTTGTGGGACTTGAGTCACAGGGTGCATCTCTGCATCAGGGTGGTTCATATTTGAGCCCAAATGACACCCGCAATTTCATATTTGACCCCAAATGACACCCGCAATTTCATATTTGACCCCAAATGACACCCGCAATTTCATATCTGACCCCAAATGACACCCTGTTGTCTTTTTTGAACACCAATGACAGTCTTCATGTCATGTTTTTGTACACATGTGATACGCTGATGAGTGGGATTACGTACTACATTTGACACCCTGAAATGGCATTCCGAATACATGACACCCTGAACAACCTCTCTGTACAGAGGTGACATACCCACCATTTATTTGCAATTTGTGAGATTGTTAGCACTTAATGTTGCACTTACACTTGTCAGAGTGATGTGCTAATGCAGAGGACTGACATGCACACAGGGAATGTGTGTTGCAATAAATTTATTTGCACATGCTGTTCATGTGGTCATTTTGTACTGTTCCATGATTGCTAAGGACAGTCACAATGTGACGTACTCATGCGAAGAAATTGTTAATGATTGTGTTCCTTCGGGCTATTCCTTCTGCAGCTGCAGTGGGGTGTGGTCCACCTGCCTCATCTTCCTCATCATGGTCCGGTGCATCTGGCACTTGATCCATGGGGCATTGGTGCGTACACATATGTTGTGCAATACACAACATGCAATGATCATCTTGCACACTATTTCTGGGCTGTACAGGAGTCTTCCACCTGTGATGTCCAGGCACCTGAAACGTGACTTTAACACGCCAAATGTGCGCTCAACAATGCCCCTGGTGCGTTTGTGGGCCACATTGCACTGCCTCTGGGCCGGGGTGTTCGGGGCTCGGAGGGGTGTCATCATCCATGGGCAGAGTGCATATCCTTGATCACCTGGGAGAGGTAAGTGAGATTAGTGTAAACTGGTGGTTCTGCATGCTGTGTTGGCAGACTTACAAGTTTTGTGGTGTGTGATTTGTGTGACTTTGGGATTCATGTTTGCCATGTATTGCTTCTGGCAAATGTGCGGGGTCGATGTGTATTACGTAGCCTCACAGCTGCTCCTCCCTCCCCCAGGCCTATTTACTTGTGTGCACTGCGCGGTTGCATCACTTGCACTCCAACTGCACACCATTGTCATGCCTGTCTGCGCATGTCTGCAACCCTGACAACAACATTGTAATGTTGGGCGTTGAAGGTGGGCGGCCACGTGTCTGTAGGCCTATGGTAAGGATAGGGCAGACACAGATGTGGAGTTCATGCCTGGCTGAATTCGCTCTGCGATTGAGGCTAGGCCTTTGGCTTATGCTGCGGCAATGAAGATACACACACAACAGTTGGCATGTATGAGCTAAGACCCCGAGCGGTCTTGCACTCCTTTATTTATCCATTTGGGCGAGCCCGCCCTCCGGATGCATGCTGCATTGCAAGATTGTCGGTTAAGGGCCGGGTGGCGCAGACACTACAACAGAGACACACGCCATAGTTACTTTTGTGGCCAGGCCGGAACTGAACCACGCCCAGAGCCCAGGACTGAACCACACCCAGAGCCCCGGGCCATTTCTTCACACTCCTCACACGCCTACGTGTGGGCCGCCGCGGCGGCGCTGGGATGTTGTGCGCTTTGGAGTACGTCTCCAGATGTTCCACCCAGGCTTTCCAGCAGCCTGCCTGGGACGGGGGTGGCCCCGTGACTGTGAAGGGCTCCAGTGGCGTTACCGAGGACATGCTGTTTGCTGCTGGAGGCGGACTTGTGGGGTAGCCCCACGGGACGATGACTTGCGGTGCACTGAGGTAGGGCCACCTGAAGAGCTGAGCGGGTGTGCAGCCTGCGATGATGCAGTAGGCCTGGAGGCTGGACGGTGACTTGTGGTGCACAGAGGTAGTGGCACCTGAGGCACTGCGTCCGGCACGGGCCTACCACCACGTGGCGATGATTTGCAGTGCACTGAGGTAGGCCCACCTGAAGAGCTGAGCGGGTGTGCAGCCTGCGATGAGGCAGTAGGCCTGTAGGGCCGGACTGGAATGGATTTGTTTGAGACCTGCTGGGCCGCAGTGTAGGCCAGAGGGAGCAGTCAGCACACACAGAACGCCGTGGTGCGGTGCCGCAGGGTGCGCTGGGGGCCTGTTGCGCGGAAGCCAGCGATTGGCTGAGGAGGCTCCCAAGCTCGCGGACCTTGGGCTTGATGATTGCACCGGCACATGGTGGGCCCTCTTGGAGACACGCCGGTGGCGGCAGGTGAGCAGTGAGGCCTGGGTGCGCAGGGGCGGGCAATAACCGCTGGGCGCCGGAAGGGTCTGGGGTCCAGCGGGCTGGGGTGCAGCAGGCGCACAGGATCGCGCAGGCACCACCGGTCACGGCGGCGGCCTCGTGGCAGGGTGAGGGGTGCCGCCCTGGCAGACACGCCCCTGCAGGCGATGACGAGATGTGCGCCAGGTGGCGTGTGACGTAGCCACCTCGTCGCCGGTGTAAATTTGGCCGTTGAAGGTGGTTGGTCAGGTGTGTGTGGTCCTATGGTCAGGATATGGCGGACACAGAGACACACGCAGTAGTTACTTTGGTGGCCATCCCGGAAGTGAACCACACCCAGAGCCCCAGGCTATTTGTTCACACTCCTACGCTGGACTGGCGTACACCGGTCCAGCCCACTATGCTTACAGGGGGGGGCGACATAGCTACATGTCCAAGGTCTTCCCCACTGCCTGAGGTGACATGGTTGCGTCCACTGTCCACAACACTACAAACACCAGCAGTATATGTCCACATGGACATGTCTGTGCTCTGCATACTCAAGACTGTCCAGCACATTACCGCCACACTTGGCATTGTGTACATTCTTATTCATGGGTCCATTGCCTCCTTCGCACATTCTTGGTTCCCACCTCTCCCCACATTCTGCAATTGTGTGGCAGAGGGGCTATGCCTTTGTGGATGGTTTGTCTACATGTCTGGCCCCTGTTACCACAGTTACTTGTGTTGTCGTGTCTGGTAGGTGGGCATGTTGGTTGGCATGTTGTATGTGATTTTGTTACGTGTGCATTCCCACAGTTGTGAGTTGTATGATTGTGGAGTTGAGGTGTGTGGTGTGTTCCGTTGGTACTTACCAACGAGCAGTGCATTTCCATAGGTACCACCCTGAAAGCGCTGGTTGATGATGGACTGTCGGAAGATGTAGGAATCATGCACACTGCCTGGGAAGTTGGTGACGATATTGGTGAACAGTCCCCGGTGGTCCACTATTGCCTGCACATTGATGGAATGCATGTGCTTTCTGTTGCGGTAATTGTGTGCAGTGTCAGCAGGGGGCACAAGTAGGACATGTGTGCAGTCAATTGCCCCCAACACGTGTGGGAAGCCAGCTATGGCGTAGAAGTCTTGCTTGGTCTCCAGCTGTTCCTGCGCAGTGTGAGGGAAGTGAAGGTGCTGGGGTATCAAGCTGATGATGGCATCCAAGACAGGTGTGAGGAACTTTGATAGGGCTGGCTGTGAGACTCCTCCGACTCTGGCAGTTGTTGGTTGGAAGGTACCAGAGGCCAACAAGTGCAGCACAGCCAGCAGCTTTGTCTGCGGAGGGATGTTGGTTGTCCGCTGTGTTGGTACCGTCAGCCTGTGAGCAATGTGGGTCAGGATGTGGAGGATGGTTGTCCTTTTGAGCCTGTAGTGGGCAATGACATCCTCTGGCGTTAAGTCTCTGAGGCTGGTGCGTTTTCGGAAGGTCTGCTGTCTTTGTCTGCGCTGCCTCGGTGGCAGTCCGGGGGGGGTGGTCCTGGGGGTGGGAGTGGTCCTGGGGGTGGTGGCGGTGGGTGTTGTGGCCCTCTTGGGTCTCCAAGCTGCATGATTAGTAGCTCCATGGCATCTGTTGGTCTTCAGATGTGGCTCTGGGCTGGGCTCCCTTTGTACTGCAGGTTTTCATCCTACTTAAGACCAGAAAAAAGCAGGTCTTAAGTCCCTGCTGCTAACGTGCCTTATCGCCTGTTTTTGGACCGCATCGCCGATCTGACTGGTCGTTAAGAATATCGCGAAGTGGTGTTATTGTGAGTTTTTGCACGGGAACGCCTACTCTGCATATGATTAGCGTTAGTTGTCGCTGTCAGCCTTGGCGATGTTTTTGGCGGCAGCTATCGCAGGTAAACTGACGATGTCGGCTGTTAGCGCAGGCTTGTGAATAGGGCGATAAATCTATCGCCACTTTCGTGGTGGAAAAGTGCCACTAATTCGGCGATGAGTCCTTGGGAATATGCCCCAGAGAGAGATAGAGATAGTCTATACTTCTGCTTGTGTTGTGCCTGGTGTGTGTATGTGTGTGTGGTTGTGCGCATATCTGTGCATTTGGGTATATTGTCCGTGCTATGTGTGCGGAGAATGGTTGGGTAATGGAGGACAATGAAGTAATTATAGGTCTTGTAGCTCGAGGTGTGTATTGGAATTTTGACATCAATGTTTTCATCACATTTGGAATGTTACATAGTCAGTGGGTGCAGTTGGTACCTGTTGAAAATAGATGTGTGATGCTCTTATTAAAGATCTTAAATCTGACTTTGTCAGAGAGACATGGAAGACAGATTACACAAAGAGAAATCATTGCGAGGCAGATAGCAGAGATACAGATCAGAAAACAGGTGCTACAGTCAGAGGTTAAGGAAATAAAAATGAAAATAAATTAATAGACGGGGACAAAATAAACTGGCTTTGTGAGCAGAAAATAATTCCGCACACACCAAAAATGAATTACATCTTGGTGTTGTTATTAGAGTGAATGTCACAGAAGAAACAATAAAGTTACAGGTCACAAGAACCTTGAAATGTGCGAAAGAGAACAAGAGAGAACTCTACTCGATATAGACGAATGGGCACGCAACACATAGTTGGAATGCGTCTTACGTCCTGGAGTGATTGCTGAGCTTCATGCAACAAAAGTGAAGCAAGGATCACAATACAGAGTATCCTTCATACATTGAATTTTTGACTCAATGATAAATGGAGAAGAGTACTTTAGTTAGGGATGTAAGACAGAACCTCTAACTGATAACTATCAGTGCTGGTATCTGCCGAGGCAGAAAGCAACCTCAGTTATTTGGTCAAAGTAGCCTCGGTTGAGCGGCGTCTAGCAATGTTTAGGCAAAACAACCTGTGAATGTACCAGTATTGATTCGTTCTCTATTAGGCCCGAGTAAAGGTATTCAATTCAATCCTAAAGTACGAACATTGTCCAGCTCTGCTGGGTTCACAGAACCCAGGGAACTGTTAAGAAGTTTGTTCAATGAAGTTCATGCAGTTTGATTGCTGATTATTTAGAAAGGAAAAACATCAGCTGCTCCCCAGCAATCTCGAGAAAACTTGAAAAGAGAAAGGAATGTTGTTGTGGAGAAAATCTCCTAAAATCAATTTTACGAGCAGCATCTTAGACTTACAGTATACCTTTACTTTATTTCTTCCACTGCGTTCCTTAAGCTGTAAGAAAAAAAATAATACTTTGAAATGAGATGTACATGATCCACATTTCACAGAAATGAAGGCTTGAGCCATAAATGTTGTTTTCCTACTAAATGTTTGAATGTTCTGCCTTTTCACTTTTGAACATTTCACTCCAAATTTATTATAATGGTCATATTTTGCATGTAGTTGATTTCAATTTCACTTCTGCAAAGTATTGGAGGTTGTGAACTAAAGTGGGTTCTGACAGGTAATAAAGAGATCTGACGGCACTCTATTTTGGGTGAAAAACACTAGGGGACATATTTAGAAGAACTTAACGCCGCCGTAGTGTCCATTTTTTGACGTTACAGTGGCTTTTTTTAATCTCTTTATTTACAAGTTGCTGCTAATGGCAGTTAGCGGCACTTTTCCAGCGTAAACGGAAATTTTCAAGATCGCTACTTCTGTTAGAGGGACTTAACGAAAATGAGATGCAAGGTAGGCGTTCCAGTGAAAAACCTGCTGCTAAACACACTTTGCGACATTTACAAGGAAATCCCAGTACGTCGATAACCCCCCAAAACTGCTGCTAAGTCCAATCAAAATTGGTGCAAACACTTGGGCCCACATATAAGATATCTGAGTGCTGGACAGCGAAGCAAGGAATATTGTTGCGCTGCCCTGCACCAAAACAAAAGGTCAGGAATGCGCCCTATCAATAAGATAGGGCAGATTCCTGGGCCTCATTGATGAAAAGTGTCAGATCACTTTGATAAAACAGCGATTGGACACTTTCATTGAGCCCTCCTTGCGACACCATGGCTGCGCCGTATTTACTGTACGGCGCTCTATGTCGCAACAATGACAGATACGTCTGGAATCCTGACGTATCTGTCAGCATTAAAGTCACACATTGCTGCAGTTTTGTCGCAAGCCTGACGCAACTCCAGCAATGCATGGGGCCAGCCTATCCCTATGGCATACTGTCACCCTTACACCTGCCATTAGGCAGGTGTAAGGTTTTTATGCAGTGGTGTCCTAGAATTGTTGCTGTGAAATCTGATAGATTTCACTGCACCACTCCTACGAGGCTTTGTTGTGTGGGAATGCCCACCCTGCATACATCATACCTGAAGCAGGTATAATGTGGCACAGGGCTTTTCAAGGTCATGCAGATGCCTAGATGCATTACTTTGTACATGCAGCGTGGTGCGAAATTCAAGCTGCAAGTACGTCAAGAAAATGATGCACCAGCGGCATTAAACTGTCGGAAGGAGCTCATGAATAAGCACCCTTGTATCTTTCATCTACGTTGATGCACAATGGCTGCCATTCGCCAAGGCAAGCACCCTTGCACCATGGTGCAAGGGTGTCTGTGTTGTGGAGATGATTGATGTTGTGAAGGAAGGGACACATATCTGCACAAAACCTATCAAAACAGGGATTTCATCTTTCTCTGTGTGCTGCAGGATGCTGCACACATTGAAAAAGTGAAAAAAGGGGAGAAATGAAAACATCTATCCTCGTAGCGCCTCCAAAAGTCACCCTTGGGGTGGCATTAGATTCTGACGCATTCCAAAGGTTTACAGTTTCTCGTAAACCTGGGAATGCTTCAGATTCCATTGGTTTGGCGTGGGAATGCCCACAGCAACACCCAAGGAACCAGTGGCGGCTCCTCTGCTATGGCGGTGGAGCGTCGCCCCACTGCTTTCAAGCTGTGCGAGAAGTAGACACATAAGATGATATTAACTTTCAGTTATTATCATTTATTATCATTTAATGTTTGTGTTGCTTTGTGGGAGGGCGGGGCTGCTCTGCTCTCGCAGCAGGGCAGGGGAGGAGTGGTTTGCCCACTCCTAAGTGTGCAATGACTGAATGGCCCCCTCGGGCCGCCCAAACCAGTCATTCGCACTTTCCCCATTCTCCATGCAGGCTGCATTACAGCCTGCGTGGAGAACATGCCCGGGCCCACATACCCTGGTTGAGTATTGAACCAGGATGCTCAAAACCAATCACAACGCTGCATTGCAGTGTTGTGATTGGTCAGTTGGTCAGTTGCCTCGGTCCACCACGGCTTCTGCCGATTGAGTGGAGGGCTTTTCCTGACCAATAGCGCGGCACCCCCTGTGAGTGACGCACTTCCGGGGGACGGCAGAGGCGGGCCCTTTCCTCGCAAAACAGTATTTGAACTGTATGCCGGTTCTGACGCGCAGCGGACGCGTGTTCATGGTGAGGCGCTAGCTACGCTGTCAGTTTCCTGGTTTCCTGGTTTTAATCGCCGATTAGCACATTTGTATGTTTTTTAAGAAATACTTCACAGCCTGCTACTTAGCCTGAAATCTGTGTAGTACTCACTGCTTTATTTTGCTATCACACGCTCTCTGACCTACCTAGTCTCTTGGGGCTTCTGTCTTCGGCGCTGCCACGCTGTTTTTCCTTCGGTCATTGCCTCGGTCCACCACGGCTTCTGCCGATTGAGTGGAGGGCTTTTCCTGACCAATAGCGCGGCACCCCCTGTGAGTGACGCACTTCCGGGGGACGGCAGAGGCGGGCCCTTTCCTCGCAAAACAGTATTTGAACTGTATGCCGGTTCTGACGCGCAGTGGGCGCGCCGCTGGCGCGCCAAAGGCGCGCCTAAGGCAAGCCCGTCTGCGCCCGTCCGCAACCGGCCCGCGACTAGCGCTAGCCATGCTGCCCGTTCCCAATCAGACTCGCGTATTATGCTATCTAGGGCACAAATCTTCGAATATAACTCAACAGCCTGCCCCAAGCCGACATGCTTTGACCCCTGTACATTGGAATTTGAGCCACATGACCTGGAACATAGTTGTATGTCCTGCTCATTTAAGTTTAACAAAGAGGTCTGGGGAAAAAGTGTAAAGCCCTTGCAGAAGCCACACATTTAGAAATATGGACCCCCAGTAATAGGTCAACCTCCAAGATAAATGCTTGTCTAATTAATTGTAGGTCACTTCCTAAGCATGCAGACAACATTTGGCTTCTACTTGATTCAAAGTCCTGGGATCTCATCTTCCTAACGGAAACATGGATGAGAGAGAACTCTAACCCCGATATTTCAAGGGCAATCCCTAAAGGCTATAAAATAGTGGCAGAAAATCGGGTGGGTAATAGAGTGGGGGGTGGACTTGCGGTGATTATTAGAAATGATTGGGAGATCTCACACAAAAGGGTCGAACATACTGACCTAATAGAAGCACTGTTTTTTAACATCACAATCTCCCCTATTTTCACCATTGCGGGACTGCTGATCTATAGGCCACCAACATCTAAGCCCGCTGAGCTATGGGAAATGTGCGACCGGATCGCTGATCTCTCTTTAAAATATACCAACTTCATAGTCTTAGGGGACTTTAATGTCCATATGGACAATGCCTTATGCCCCACGTCCATCCAATTAGCGGAGACATTGACAGGACTGAATCTTAAACAACTGGTCCACAAACCCACACATAGGGCTGGCCACATCTTGGATCTTATTTTTACGAATATCTCCACCTTAACAACTGAAGATCCTATCCCCCTCTTGTGGTCCGACCACAATCTTATTCCTTTTTTCTAACTATCGGTACAAACCACAATGTTAGAAAATCTGAATATGAAGTTAGAAGAAATTGGAGGAAAGTTACCCCTGAAGTACTAGGACCTGTTTTAGAAAACGCTCCTCTGTCATTCACCGGAGACCCGAACAGTGATACTGTAACCTTTAATCACTGGGTCACGTCGGCCCTTGACCAAATAACTCCCATGAAAACAACGAAACAGGCCAGGAACACATCTTCTGCCCCCTGGTTTACACCAGAACTTCGAGCAGGAAAAAGCCGCTGCAAGAAACTTGAGCGGGCCTGGCGTGTTGCTTACGACCCTGAAGCAAAAATCACATACAGAAAGGCAATAAAACAGTTTCATAAATTAAAACGCAATATTATCAAGGATCATATTGCCAATCAAATAAAATCAGCAGACAACTCCACTAAGGAAATTTTTAAAATTGTTCAGGGTTTCCTTAAACCAGAGGCAATGAAAAGCAATATAGTTCCCTCTGCCACAGTCTGTGAGGATCTCTCGATCTTCTTCCAGGAAAAGATCCATGACATCTATGCAGCCTTTCCTGAGATAGATCCGTTCAACACATCTCTGCCTCGCCCCTTCCCGACAAATATTTGGTCTGAATTTAGCCCTTTAGATTTGGCTACTTCCCTCAAGCAGTTGGACAAAACCAAATCCGGGTCTCCACTTGACCCTTGCCCGGCCAGGTTTTTTAAAATATTAGCTCCACTGCTCAACCCTGCGTTAAACCAGCTCTGGAACACCTCATTGGAAACTGGCATTTATCCATCTAGCTGGAAAATCGCTATTGTCCAACCAATCCTCAAAAAGGAGAATGCAGACCCTACAATATTGAAAAACTTTAGACCCATCTCCCTTTTACCAGTACCTGCTAAGATTCTCGAAAAAGAAGTGCAAAAACAACTGTCCACATTTTTTGAATCTAATAAACTGCTTCACGACACCCAATCGGGATTTAGAGCAGGTTACAGCACGGAGACAGCACTACTCGAAGTAGCAGATACTGTCCGGGAGACAATGGATAATGGGAACTGTGCAATGCTGGTGCTGTTGGATCTGTCAGCAGCATTTGACACAGTGTCTCATAAGATCCTCTTAGATAGGCTTCAACAGTTGGGAGTGACGGGGACTACTTTAGCTTGGTTCTGTTCCTTCCTAGAGGGCCGCTCCCAGAGAATTCGGTTGCATCCTTACACTTCGAAGTCTCGCCCTGTGATCTGTGGAGTGCCTCAGGGTTCAGCCCTTAGCCCGACCCTTTTTAATGTTTACCTCGCTCCCCTGGCCCCTTTGGTAAAGCAACGCGGGGTAGATGTCGTTTCATATGCTGATGACACGCAGCTTGTGTTCTCCTTCCAAGATTGCTCTGAGGCCGGTTTTTCAAACTTTAGGCAGTGTCTCATGGACATTTCAGCTTGGATGACAGCTAACTGCCTAAAGCTGAACACAGAAAAAACGGAAGTGCTATTTTTCAACCAGCCCTCACCTCCATTATCAGATTTCTGGTGGCCCGCAGAACTTAACCCTCCTCCTCTTCCAGTCTCGTCTGCAAGGAATTTAGGGTTCAAACTAGACACTTCCCTGTCATGTAGAACTCAGATAGCTCATGTTTCCTCGTTCTGCTTTTGGAAATTGAAGGCCCTTCGGAGATTCCTCTACTTCCTACCAATGGACTGTAGGAAAACAATAGTCCATGCAGTGATTACATCACAGCTTGACTATGCAAATAGTCTGTACATCGGGCAGCCAGCTTACCTGCTTAGGAAACTGCAAACTGTGCAGAATGCAGCAGCCAGGCTTATTAGGAACATCCCACTAAGACATCATATATCCCCTCATTTGCGTAGTCTCCATTGGCTGCCTGTTAAGAGAAGAACTGAATTTAAGGCACTTACTCTTGCATACAGAGCACTTAATGATATCGGTCCGCAATATCTAAAGAAGAGAGTTCGCAAATACCATCAGTCCAGGACCCTAAGATCCAATCATCGTGAGTGCCTTGTCATCCCCCGTTTTTCTAAGTCTAGAATAGGAGGACGGTCCTTCTCCGTTAAAACTGCGACCCTGTGGAACTCCATGCCTGATCATATTAGGAAAGCCAAGTCGGAACCTATCTTTCGGAAGGATTTGAAGACCTGGCTTTTCAGTCTCCTTTAGCAAACTAGGACTCGACAATTTTAACTTGCCTTCACCCTCCACTGTATCTGCAAGCGCCGGGACACCCCCGTTGGGGGTAGCTGAGCGCTATATAAGCTTAAATACATACATACAGTTGGGCCTGGCTGTGCTTCCTGTTCCTCGAGGAGAGCAGGAACAGAGACGCGGGACCGGTGGCAAGCTAAGTTATATATATTTTTTAAATATATTTTTTATTATGCACACCCTCCCGCAATCATGACCCCCCCGTGACCCCACCCGCAACCTCCTGCACCCACACCTGCCCCTCCACCCGCGAGCCCTGCCGGCTGCCACTGCATGGAATGCCCCTTTCACACTGTTTAATGCATGAAAGGGGCACATATACACAAGTCCATGAAAAGCCGCGTTAAGTGGCTTTGCGTGGCCTTGTAAACATGCTGAGACACCTTGCGCAACCAGAACGTCAAACACTTGACGTCGCAGCATTGCAAGAGTGGCGCTAGAGCCTCATAAATGAGGCCCTTGGCTAATCAAAGAACTCCACAATTCATCCTTGGCAAGGTCAATGACGCCATGGACCTCATGCAATTGCAGCTAGGAGCACCAAGGAGACCACCACAACCACCCCTGGCATGCATCGCTCACTTGGACAACTGCTCTGTTCCCTTTGGGTGACGACTGGACCTGATCCCCTCTAAGTGCTGACCTCGGTAGACCGGAACTTCAGCAACAGGAAGCTGGAGACCAGGGACCGCAAAAAGCCAGAGACTCTCCAAAGCTGTCTTTAACAATGGAAGAAGGAGAGATGCACAACCAGTCAGCATTAAACTAGGTTATCTGCCATCTGAGGAGTCACATCCGGGGGCTGCACGGACTCTGCATCCGATGACTATGTCGCAGTGGAGCTCACGTCGCTGGGGGAGTGCTCAGGGGAAGTGTCGGGATCCTGTCTCTGAGTGCAATTGCACATAGTCAGCACCACGTGGAGCTCCTTCCGCCTCCCTTGTACAACCTGCTGCAGATTGGGGGTGGCTTGTAGTTGTGGTGGGGAGGCCTGCTCCTCCTACGCCTCAAAGTACAACTGGCTCCACGGATGACAGCTTGTTCCGCAGACCCTTCACGCCCTGTCCGCAGCACCTGGTGACCAGTAGATTGCAGCCAGGTCCAGACCTTTTCAGTGGCATCAATGATTTGCATGTCAACATCTGAGATCACTCACAGCCTTTACGGGTAGAGGAGGAAGTGTTTGATTCCCAACTCTATGAGGCATCCCTTAACCACTGGAGACAAGCCCCTCTGCCTCTGCCCCAGTGGCATAGTCAGGAAAGAAAATAACTGGCGTTATCAACTTTCACCTCCCCCAGGTTGCGTACCTCCCTCAGGACAGTGTCACGATCCCTGTAGGAGATGGAAGAGAAAGGGTCTAGGACCTGTCCCCGGCAGCGTGTGGCTCGACGGCACTTGATGGGCCTGCTCCACAGCAAGGAATGGGGATAGTGCACCTGCTGGCAGTAGGTCACACAACCATGTCTTAGTACATGCCACTGCATAAGCCCCTTCTGCTCCCTCAGGCAGATACAACACCCTCAGGCTGTTACGCTGGGAGAGGCCCTCCACATTCTCCACTGTTCTTTCCAGTGACTTCACATGTGCCATTAGCTGCTACACCTCCAAAGCTGTGCTGTGCTGTGCTGTGCTGTACTGTGCGGTACTCGGAAAGACTTTGGCCAGTACATGCTCAATTTTGTGATGATCTGCGCACTACAGGGTGAAGTTGACTGTGATTTTGTCTATGAGGCCGTCAAAGGTAGTGCACGTTTGATTGAGGGAGGTACCCGCTGTGAGTACAGACTCTAGGCTGTCCACTGTCACCTGCCCGGACAGTCAGCGATCCCCAGCTGCTCGGTTCAGTGACACGGAGGAGGCCAAATGTCAACGCCACCCCCGTCTGCAGGCGGGCCATCATTGCGCCAAACGCCCAGGCACTATGTATGACATGCATGCAGTGCAGTGTGGCCAGCCGCCCCTCTCCTCCAGTCAGGTGTATGCTAGCCAAGAATCTCATTCAGGCGGCACCAATCAAAATCTCCTGTACACCCAGGAGCTCACTACCAGGGAGCGAGGAAAGGCAGCACCACCCAGTTGCCTCCTGCGATCTAACAGTGGCAACCAGATTCCGTGTTCCCCAGTGCCCCAGTGAGTGACAGCAGATCAAGAGGTGCACCCAAGGGCCTTGGCCTGAACTGACCCCGTGCCCCTGTCACCCGCCGCCACCAACGGCCGATATCAGAGACTAGAGCCAGTTAGTGGAGTCCCCCACCAGTCTTGTGCGGTGCCCTCGGCGATGTTGGTTAGCTGCAGCACAGGGATTGCTCAGGGAATGGTGTGCTCCACCCACTGGTGCTATGCCTGGGCCCGACTCAACCCCCGGGCCTCCTCCGCTCTGTGTCCTACCTTCTCCTCACCTGGACATTGACACCGGGGCTCAATCTGCCTCGCTGTCTCTGAATCTGTGGCTCAGCAAGCAGTAGCCTCAGCCAGGCGGGATATCACAAGCCTGGGTACAGCAGTCGCCGCCAAGTCCACTGGAGAATCTCCCGATGCAGGTGATGCAACAGGGCCCCTTTCTTTAGGCTTGAAGGTGCAGTGCTCCCGCCACACAAGTTCAGCCCAGCTCAGGGGCCCCACCCTCCACACTGTACGGGCAGCACCGCATCCTCCAGTCTGTGATGCAGAGAGGCGAGGCTCAACATTGGCAATCTCCTCCATGCACCCCGGTGTAGTGGTGGCGTGTGTTATGCAATGCAGACCTCCCTACGTCCCTACGTCGGTGCGCAGGAGCGCCTCTACCGATCACAGCTCCAAGGGGTGCCAGGCGGTCTTCTCACACAGGTCAGCAACATGTCTCCATGTGACCTGCCAGACTTCCCCACCAGGTAAGGGCGATTGCCGGCACCTCATTGGCTATCGCCACGACCCACAGGCTTGGGCCCAATGCGGCCCGCCTCCACCGTCAGGCCGCAGCTCTCCACTGGTCCGCCGCCTCCCACTCCGGGTCTCCGATGCAGGCCCAACGAGGCCTCTGGGCCCTGGAGACTGTCCACACTTCCAAGCATCGGCTGCCATGATGTTGCAAGGATGGCACTATGAAAAGTGCTGCATCACTGGTTTTGCCCAGCGATGCACCAGTTTTCATAAATGAGGCCCTGATTCTGCATTTCCTCTTCCCCATGGACTCTGGCTGGTCATCCTGGCTGCTGGGAAGTTTGGGGGTTGTTGACCTGTGCTGAACTTGACCCTGGCTGCTCCTCTCTGCATTCCATTGTTTTAATTTAATTTTTTTCATTAGAGGTGTATTTGTAGGCTATTTGTGCCTCTTGAGGCTGAAAAGGGATGCTGGGCTGACTAACATGAATGTTTTTGCCGCTAATTGGCCTTTTGTCACTTTTCTCTGACTAACGTCAAATTTTTCATCGCCTTGACGCTAGTTTTAGAGGCAATTTTTGCAGCGGCTAGCTGATACTATCGCCATGTAGCGACGTATTGTAAATACGTCGATAACAGGGCGGTAGTTTGGAGCGATAGACAGCCTTAAGAAAATTGCAGCTAACTAATGCAAAATCTGGTTAGGAGCAATTCTTGTAAATATACCCCTGGATTGATATTGAGTCTCATTTAACACTGCCTTCTTCTGGATTTGTGTACTGAGTGCTCCATTGATCACATTTTGCTTTCACTACAATTCATCACTACTACAGAGAAGCATTACAATGTTTGGAGGGTGGTGAGTGTAAGCAAATTGCTAGAGATATGAATTAGCACTTCTCCTTTGCTGGATTTGTATTTCATCAACTGTTGTGAGCACAAACGCTACCCCCATTGAACCAGCCCTTTAGAGAATTGTTTCAGTTTGTGGAAGAGAGCAGGACTTAGCAGTGTTAAGAGTGTGATGCATTGTGATGCAATATCCCGAAACATGTCCCAGGATGCTTGTTTCTGGTCCAGGGAGGACCTGGCATGGCAGTTCGGGCTGGAATGTTCCCATGAGGAGCAGGGTCAAGACTGATTTGCAAATGGCTGGGTCCAAACTGGGGTGACATGGTGAGCAAAGATCAATAGATTTAACCCAGATCTCTTGACTGGGGGGATGTTTGATTTGTTCTGCATTCCATCCATCATTTGTATGCCTTTTGCTTGCGGGGCAACTTTCCAGTGCAAAACAAGTTTTGTGCTGTAAAGTAAATAAAAAAACAACAACTTTTTGCAGAGGTTTGTGTTACTTTTGTTAGGCAAATCCAACACAAAATATTTATAAGTCTAGACCTTCAGAGTTTCTCAATCAAAATCCTTACCATGTCAGAGCTGTTTGGAAAGCAGCTCAATGAAACCACAGTCCAAACTAGTCAACTTCTTCAGGTTTTTGAATTGGAGGTGTTGCCACACACCATGCAGTTTGGCACTGTTTAACAGGCAAGGTTATGGCTGTTCGCCTTCTCTGAGACTCAGGAGCTCGGCTACTCTGGTACTGAGGATGATAATGAGAAAAAATGGGCACAGCATGTTTGACAAGCAAACAGAAGGACACTGAGGGCCTGATTCTAAAAGGTAATCTTACACATTTGTGTAGGTTTACAGTTTTCCATTAGTCACAAAAATGCATTTTAATGGTGAGTTTATGAGTGCTGAGACTCCGCAGTGGGGGCAGACAACTCTGCACATAAAAAGATAGGCACGTAAAAAATGAGGGCATTTTCTCATTTGCATGGGGACGTGGCCCCATGCAAATGAAGGAATCACTTTGCCTCTGTACACGCTCCTTATTTTGGATGTGGGTGCAGAGGCAAACAGGCCATTGGAAGACCCACAAAAAGATGGCACATTGTAAGGGCAGTCCTCTGAAGGGGAAGAAAAGGGGTTCCCATGGAACTGTAGGAATAAAAATTATGCTCTCGCATTGTATTACGTAAGTTAGCATTTGCGGCGCCATTTTGTGTACAGGCGCCATTTTGTATCATGATCGAAACTAATTGTTTGCCATTTCCGAGAAACAGCCTTCTTTAGGGTATGTTTCTTCGGTGCTGAGTTCTGCCACACTAATGAATGCACTGTTCTTATTAGCGCATACCTTTCCTTTAGATGTAAGCCTTCTCCCACTTGTCTAGCGGCGGGCACAGGCAGAATGACCTTGAATAGCAGATAAAGTGTGCCCGGCCTCAGAACCGACACATACTCCTTTGTAATTTACTGTCCAGCTGGTTCTCTGGGGAAAATTCCATGGTGGGCGTGTTTTCATTGATTTTGAAATGTACATAATGTATTGTTATGCTTGTTAATGCCAGTCCCTCTGCAGCACTCTTAAGCGACTGGGCAGATTGGCCTCCGCTCTGAGTGTACTCTGAATAAACTATTATTGGTTTGTATTCTCTACTGTCTGACCGACTCTTCATTTTAGTGGAAGGTGGAGAGGTGGTCATTGGTGGCCCGAGTGACCCGAATCGGGCCATTTCCTTCAGTTGGCGCCCGGACAGGAACTCCTTCGGGTGAGTGACCCATCCCCTTCCGCGGATGGGGGGGAGGTCGAGGCCATCGCTGGGTCAGACGGACGGACAGATCAGGGATCCCTGCACGAAGAGTTTCTAGTACTCGCAGCTGCCCCTTCTGTCCAGTCGGACGGTGCCTCACCCAGTGGTCATCCCGACTGGGGTCCTGAACGGTGAAACCCTTGGATCTGACCATTTGGTCTGAAGAGTCGGCAGTGGAGAATTGATTTGCGTTGACCTGCATATATCAGGTGAGTTTGTTTTTGTTCTTGTGCATATGGTACCATTTTGGTTTGTATTTGGTATGGTCTAAGGATCGTCTTTGGATAAGAAGTATTTGCATTTGTTTGTCAGGCATAAAATAGTGAATGTTTAAAAATGCCTAGTGTCAGTAAAATAATTTCTTTGTGCTGACGCTATTGTTCTGCAGATGCTCGATTGGAAGAAGCTCAGCCGGCCCATCCAGAAGGCACTCCCAATTTTGATATGTATGTGAAGCATGGTCTTAACCCTATTATGTTTAGTACACTATGGCACAAATATACGAGGGACAATGCCGAGTTGCAGTGGCCGTTGACGGGCACTTTTGATGAACAAAAGATTGAGTATTTACAAGAACAGTTGTTTAAGAAAAGAAGTAGGCAGTCTATGTTTGATTCCCTCAGAATGGGGCAGAAAGTAGCTAAGCAGAGTCGATTGATTGCGGAAAAGGAGGCCCAGAAAGGTAGAATGCAGACGTTGACTCAGAAGGCTGTAGCATATGACAGGGAAAAACAAGAGAAAGGAATTGAATGTGAAGATAGAAGGTTTTGATTACATATTGACAAATCATGTGTGGCTCAGGAGGAAGATGATGCTTTTGTGGAAGAATTGTTGGATGCCTGACCCCCACCTCCATATGCTCCACAGAGAATATATCCTACTGTCCTGGTCCCCTCACAGCCGCCCGTTACAGCTGCGTCCACTGTCCCTGTCCCTAAGTCCACCGTTGTTACGTCAACGGCTGTGGCTTCGGCTTCTCCTCTTTCTTCTGTTTCTTTCCCATCTGTGGCAACTGTTAGTACTCCTGCTGCACCTATTGTCTCAGCGTCCCTTTCGCCAGCTCTTTCTCCCATGACACAACCCTCAGCGACGATAGTGACTGTTGCTACTGTGGTTTTTCATCCTCCGGCATTAGTAAGTAGTGGTACACTGGTGCGTGGATTCGAGGATAGGGATTGGACGAAATTCAAGGAGCGTTTGGGACCGTTAGTGCAGTCTAATGTGGGAGATGAAGAGAAAAGGGTAATAGCCAATCAGGCTGCCCAGTGGGCCCGTAATCCTATTTATGGCGTAGAGGACGTCTGGGCGACTCAGACTTGAGCCTTTTATACAGCCACATGCCCTCAAATATATGTCTGCTACCTTAATTGGTCTCTGGCAACAGTGCTTTGGAGCAGAGGCACCTCAGATTCTATATGATATTAGTGATCGAGTGTATATTAGTGAACTAGAGCCAGAACAAGTCTTTGGTAATTTCATGACAATAATAGCTTACAGGGGAAGACTGAATGAGAAAAGTCCTAGGTCGGTGTCTCAGTTTCCGATGAGAGAGGTTCATCCTATATACCACCCAAAGATACCAGAGTTAACGGATGGGCGAGGTAATGTTACTCGTGCGACAGTGGCGGCCCGGTTTCAAGAACAATGGGTTTATACTCTGTGGAAAAGAAGTGAGATCTTATCTCTTAAGACTCATTTGCCTGACCCTGGGAAAAATCCGACTGCTTATTATAAAGAATTGACTGAAGCTGCTTCTTCGAAGGCAATGACTCTTGCTGACATTAAAATGTTTTTTGGTCTTCTTGTTCCGGTTGATATCTGGAGGCAGGTCAATACTCAAGATCATGTTCCAGAGTTAGGTGGTACTTGGGATCAAATTAAGGCATTGGACCAGGAAAGGAAGCCAGGTGGTAAGCCTCGGGAAGAGACACTTGCTCTGCCAAGCCACATCATTACATACATGCATTCTCTTATTTCACCGAGAAAGGTGGACTGGGATAAACTGTCAGCTTGTCGGCAAAAGAAAGATGAAAGTGTGTCTGATTTTTTCACCCGATTTGAAGGTACATTCTTGGACTACAGTGGGCAGGATTTGTCTGTTGAGGGAGGTGTTCGGTTGTTTGTAAATAGATTTGTTTCTAATCTGCTTCCTGAAATTGCGACTCGATTGCAGGCTTCTGAAAGTACTTGGTCTACCTCTTCTCCTTGTGTTATTTTGAATATGGCACAATATTATGAGCATAGGGATAGTGAGGAAAAGGAGAGGACAGAGAAGAGGCATAAGGATCTAATAATGAAGGTGTTGTTGCAGCAGGCTTTCATAGGAAATGGGAGAGGACGTGGCGGTCCTGCCCGACAGCTTCCGCGCACTAGTAGGTAGCCAGTAACTACGCCTTTGTGTCCGAATCAGTGCGCGTACTGTAAAGAGGAGGGACATTGGCGTAGTGAGTGTCCTGTGCTTTTGCAGAAGGTAACGGTCCCGAGAGGATGGGGCTCTCGTGGAAGGGGTCGTGGAGCTGGTGGGGCAGATAGGGCTCAGAATAATGTGGCCTCACAGGGTCGTTCTGATAATAATTACTTTGATGACCCTCATGAAGGACAGTACTATCATGACGATTATGATGTGGAGGAAGTGACACGGATGTCCTACAGCTAGGACAGCCAGGGACAGAGTGGGGGACCAGTTCCGATACCTATAGACCAGCGTGGCCCTTATGTGACAGCGGAATTGCGAGGATCGACTAAGGAATTTTCGGTGGACACAGGTGCGACAAAAAGTTCTGTTTCTCGAAAAATGGTCCCAGGAGCAGCTCTGTCTGGCCATAATAATGTTTCAGTAGATTTTTCTGGTGTACCGGTTGTAAGCCCCATTTTAAAGCCCCTTGTGTTGACTGTTGGTCCCTTCACTGTGGATTCACCATTCTTATTGACATCTAACTGTGGTGAAAATTTGATGGGTCTGGATTTGTTGAAAAAACTATTTATTATTCCCCCGCAGGTGTCTATATGACAATGGGTCCAGATGTAGTACGTGCTAAGCAGTGTTTGTCCAAAGATGCGCCTCTT
This sequence comes from Calotriton arnoldi, assembly GCA_963921515.1. Classification (NCBI taxonomy): domain Eukaryota; kingdom Metazoa; phylum Chordata; class Amphibia; order Caudata; family Salamandridae; genus Calotriton; species Calotriton arnoldi. The sequence goes on from CAWUFW010009307.1 coordinate 656,074, forward strand.
CCTGTTGAGTTTGCTGATGTGCTACCCACCTTGTGGGCGACAAGTGATACAGATGTGGGATTACTTCAGATACCTCCAATGTCGATACAGGTTAAGGATGGTGCTATTTTGCCTCGTATCCCTCAGTATAAAATACCGCAGTCAGGAGAGCCAGCCCTATTGCAAATTATTCAGGATTTGATTAAGAAGGGAGTGGTTGAAGAGACGTATGCTAATGTTTGTAATAGCCCTATCCTTCCAATTCTTAAACGGACACCCTCCGGTTCTTTTGACGATCATGAGGCTGTTTACCATTTCGTGATTGACTTACGCGAAGTTAATAAAATAGTGGTTCCCCAGTTTCCAGTGGTCCCCGACATTACTACTCTTTTGACAATGATTCCTTCTACTGCTAAATTCTTTTCTGTCATTGACTTAAAAAATGCTTTCTTCAGTGTTCCTATTCATCAGAATAGCAGGTACTTGTTTGGTTTTACCCTAGCTGGTAGGAGCTTTAGATTCTGTCGAGTTCCCCAGGGCTATACAGAAAGTTCGAGCATTTATAGCCAAGCATTAAAGGGTCAATTGGATTCCCTTTTACTTCCCTCAGGTAACGTATTGGTGCAGTATGTTGATGACTTGCTCATCGCTTCTGACACGGAACAAGGTTGCAAAGACAGTACAGTTAAATTGTTGTTGCATTTGGCCCAACATGGGCATAAAGTTTCCCTTTCTAAATGTCAGTACTGTCGACAGGAGGTCACCTATTTAGGTCACCTGCTGTCGAAGGAGGGTAGTAGATTGACTCCGGAGCGCATTAGTACTATTGTTAAAATGCCCGTTCCACAAACTCAGAAAGATTAGCGTGCTTTTATAGGCATCACTTCCCACTGCCGGCAGTGGATACCTAACTACTCGCTACGAATCAAACCCTTGCTTGCACTTACCACTAAAGTCGTGCATGAGCCCCTGCCTTGGACGCCTGAATGTCAGCAGTCTTTTGAGCAATTGAAAACTGCGCTTTGTTCAGCCCCAGTGCATGGCACTCCCGATTATAACAAAGGGCTTGTGTTGTATGTCCATGAGGTGGCTGGTTGCACGCTTTCTGTTTTAACACAAAAATTTGGAGATAAGCAACTGCTGTGTGCTTATTTCTCTGCTGTCCTTGACCCTGTGGCACAAGCCCTCCAGAGCTGTCTAAGAGCGTTCACGGCTGTGGCTGTCTCGATAAGACAATCGGCTGGACTCACACTTGATACTGATCTCACAGTCATGGTCCCCCATGCTGTGGATACACTTTTGAATAAGACTAAGACACAGCACCTTACCAGTGCATGTCTGACAGGCTATGAATTAACATTGTTTGCCAAACACATCACGATTTAAAGATGTGCCACTCTGAATCCAGCCACATTACTACCCCTCCCTTCTGATAATGATGAGATTGATAAACATGACTGTATCTTCCGGACGGAAGGAGAGACGAAAGGACGGGTAGACTTGACTGATGTTTCCTTATCTGACCCACAAGGGGAACTATATGTCAATAGCTCTTGCTTTAAATTACCAGATGGCACTACAACTGCTGCATATACTATCACCACGCTGCGTATGGTAGTTGAGACATCACGAGTTCCCTATCAATCGGCCCAGGCTGCTGAGATTGTTGCTCTAATACGAGCTTGCGAATTGAGTGAGGGACTGGTTGTCAATATTTATACTGACAGCCAGTACGCCTTTGGAGTCGCGCATAATTTTGGGCGAATCTGGGCTGAGAGAGGGTTTCTTACTTCCCATGGCACCAAAATCCAGCACGGGCACCTCATATTGAGGCTTTTGTCTGCTTTGACACTCCCTAAGAAATTGTCTATAGTGAAGTGTAGCGGCCACCGGAAAGTCACTGATGATGTTGGTAGGGAAAAGTTCTTTGCAGATCAGACAGCTAATGAAACAGCCCGGACTAAAATGAAAAGAATGTTTGTATCAGGTCCCGCTAGGTGGGTGCCTGAAGTTACCATGTTTGAGAATACACTTAAAATGTGAAAGACATACAAAGTGAAGCAATAATAGCAGAATTAGCAGTGTGGCAAGAAAGTACAGCACAACTGAACGATTAGGGATGCTGGATTGATAATTCAGGTAAAAAGATGGATGTTACCAGATGCATATGTTCTCCCTGTCGTCACGATGGCTCATGGTCCAGCCCACATTAGTGCTAAGGGTATTTGCAAGTTATTAAACCCTGTATGGCAAAATGATAATATTTCAAAACCAGTTGCACACTTAGTGAAGTACTGCATGGTGTGCATGATGCATAATCCTGGGAAGGGTACTCCTACACCTCCTGGTAATTTTGCACCACCCACTTTCCCTTTCGAAGTCCTTCAAATGGACTATATCGAACTGGAAAGGTGCAACAATTTGAAGTATGTTCTGGTGGTTGTCTCTGCATTCAGTAAATGGGTTGAGGCTTATCCCACTAAAGATAATACAGCCATTACGACTGCAAAGGTACTCTTGAAGGAGTTCTTTCCTCGTTTCAGCTTGCCCCGTTTGATTTGGAGCGATAACGGAAGTCATTTTAATGCCTAGGTGATTCAGTTGATTTGTGATGGATTGCATATAAAGCAGAAGTTTCATGCTGCCAACCACCCACAGTCAGCAGGTTTGGTTGAGAAGTAAAATGGTACTCTCAAACTGAAATTGGCAAATATTCAGGAGAAAACAGGGTTACAGTGGCCAGATGCTTTACCATTAGCTCTTTTGTCAACAAGAACAACAGCACATTCTAGGACAGGATTGTCACTGTACGAGGTCATGTTCGGAGGCCCAGCAAATGTCTGGGGTGTCCCGCGATCCCGGCGGTTCTCTGATATTGAGTATCCATTGTTGATCGACTACCTTTGCCAGTTAACTGAAAATTTGCATTCTATTCACCAACAGGTTCAGGAAGCCCTGCCAGCTACACCAGAGGGTCCCGGACACGACATTCAGCCTGGGGATTATGGTCTCATTCGGAATTTTCAGAGGAAGAAGAGTTTGGATCCACGTTGGAAGGAACAGGTCCTCTTGGCAACACTCACAGCTATCAAGGTCGCTGGCAGGAAAAATTGGGTGCATGGCACTCATTGCAAGAGGGTGCCCCTGCCTTTGTCTTATGACCAATGGATAAAAGATGGAGTAGGGGACTCTGAGTGTGGGACGGTGCCTCAGTTTGTCCCCTTTTGTGACGCCAGGCTGACCTGGATCAAAACGGATGAGGAGAATGATGAAGTGTTGAATGCAGCAGTTCCACCGGAGATACCAGCTATCCAGGAGCCCCTTTTCAGTGATCCCTCTGTGCCTGGAGTCACCAGGTACAATCTGCGTCCTCAACAGAGGAACAGTGCACCAAAGGAGAAGCCAGATTAGGCAGGGATGGACTGTGTAAGTTAGGGTGTACTTTGCTATTGTACCAACGGAGTTAGTTTAGGGGGATGTGAGATTTGTGCACTGTTTGAACACTGGACAGGAATAGATCGAACGTATCCCCTTGGGGGTACCTTATCCTGGTCGACGTGGGAACCCGAGCTTATGACAGAGCAAGCTCCACCGCCGGTGCTCAAGAGCGCCAACGTTTGATGGACAATAGGAGCCTGTACCAGTGAGGCTCTGACGGACACTGGGAACTTGTACACTCCTCTTGCTGGCAATTTGCCCCCTTGCTTTATCATTTACTATGCACCCCTTTGGCAGAATGGTTGCTGACGAAGAGCAACCAGTAATTCCCCTTGTTCATACACGTATATTTTGGTCTACCAAGCAAAAAATACTATGTGCTATTCTTGTGATACTACTGCTGTTGATTCTGGGTGGGGTGTCCTGGGTCTTGGAATGTGATCAGAATGCACCGTCATGTACTAAACACAAGGTTGTTTCTCAAGTCCGTACGAAAATGACAGCCCCAAGTAATGGTTTCCTAGATACACATAAAAGATTTTTTGGTGAAGGTACAGCTTGTTATCCCACTGAATCTGTTACAAGTTTATGGACTACTTACCCATTGTCACTGGTTAATTATACATATGTCCGCCCAGCCCAATTCATAGAGGCAAAGGGTGAGTTTGGGATGGGGTATTCCAGTCCTTGTTTATATTATAGGAAGCCGCAAGGGAAGGGATATCCAGGTTGTGACACTAATATGTACTGTAATAATTTGTATATGAAGGAGCAGAACATCACCTTAGTAGGCTGACATTACCAAGATTTAACAGTCACTCGAAAAGCTGGTTATTATCCCGCATGTTGTCCGATAGTAAACAGTACTGACGCATCCTTGTATGTAAATTGTTCCGGAATAATATTGTTCCAAAATACGATGTCTTTAGTGAAAAAGAAGGATCCGAGTACTGTTGGAATGAACACCAGATATGCTCCTGTAGATTATCAAGGTCCACTTTATGCACACGCAGGGTTTTATTTTCTGTCTAATGGTAGTTATTCGAATGTTTATAATGGCACAGACGATGTTGCTCTAGGGATGGTGCTTCCTCTTGATGTGCCCTGTAAGGATAGTAAGCCAGGTAACCAGAAACGAGAGGGACCCCACTACACCAAGAGACAGGGTTCCAAATATGATTCAATTATCAAAAGAAAATTCTCTTGGAGATCATACCTCATACATCAGTCACACTGATATCTAAACCAGTCATTAATGGAACCCACAGAACAATTAATGCTCATTACTTTTGTCAAAATGTAATATTAAATAGTTCATACATCATAATAAAATACATCCATAAAAATCACTTAGAGACAAATAAGAACAAATTTTATCACAAATGGGGAAAGAGAAGCTTATAAAGACATAAACATATGTCATTGACAGTGCATAGTATTGAGAATTCCTTCAATATCCAACACTCTGTTCCACAAATCTAACAATAGTAAGCGTCAACGCATTTCGGTGGACTACTGGGTTACTGCCACCTTCCTCAGGACAACTAAAAACATATAATTCCTCCTAATGATTAAAAACAGCCATTTTCTGTGTCATATCCTAATATATAGTAGGGTGAGGCAATATGTATCCTGTTTTTAGGATTATGTAGAAAACTTTCGATCCTATTTACTAGCTGCTACGACACCGTGAATGCTTAAGATAAGGTGTTGATAAAAACGTCCAGCTGCTCAATCAGGGCTTTATTTGCATAGTATAGATCTCCAATTTTGAAGTGAGGTACTTGATTTAAATTCGAAATACGATCAATCTAGAAGCTAAACAGCTTTCCAGTTATCGGACTGTGTTTTTCGGTATTGTCTGATCACCGCATCCGTTCTCCTTCACTGCATATTTCGGCGTCGTGCGATCACCACGTCCGTCTTCCTTCACTACGTTGGTTTTCGATCGTAGTAAAGGAGGACGGACGCGGTGATCGCACGATGCCAAAATACTGGAAAGCTGTTTAGCTTCTAGATTGATCGTATTTCGAATTTAAATCTAGTACCTCACTTCAAAATTGGCTTCTCTTTCCCCATTTGTGATAAAAGTTGTTCTTATTTGTCTCTAACTGATTTTTATGGATGCATTTTATTATGATGTATGAATTATTTAATATTAAATTTTGACAAAAGTAATGAGCATTAATTGTTCTGTGGGTTCCATTAATGACTGATAGTAAGCCAAACATACGATGTGTCAAAAGGACACTGACAAAAGATTTTTGTGATGGAGTGACGGACCTGGAAGTCAATAACTATAGCAATGGTAATCACCTTTGGCTAAATTCTTTCTTCCATTATTACTTTTGATGGTACCGCCATGGCCAGGGGTGAAAAAGCTAAGGAATATTTTGGATGTAAGCTGCAGATACTGTCTAATTCCACAGTAGCGGCTCTGCATGACATCACCACCCAATTAGAAAGTATCCGGATATATTCTGAGCAAACTAGATATGCTGTTGATTTCATCCTAGCTAAGAGCGGTGGTGTGTGTGCGGTAGTAGGAGACCAATGTGTAGTCAGGGTCACTAATATGGAAAAGAATATTACCCAACACATTTTAGACATCTTGGAAAATGTTAAAGGAATGGAGAGCGGAAATTGGAGTTGGTCCCTCTTTGGTGGATGGGGTTGGATCCTTGAAAGGGTGATCTATTTCATTGTGATTTTAATTGCTTGCTGTGTTCTGGTGCAGTGTCTCCCCTGTATGTTGCTCTTATTGCACCACCCTTCTCACCCCTAAGAGAATATCGATCCATGATACCAATGCAACAATTATGATTCAGAAAGAAGTGAACGACCGTATGCAGAAAGATGAGGGTATTTTTGAGACTTTTTCCCTCCTCACTGTTTCCCTCCCTGAAACTGAAAATGTGGAATGCTCCTAAGCCAATTTATTCATGATTTAGTGAAATATATATCTTTTGTTATTATACACAATTGATTAGCTCATGCTAAAAGGAGGGTCTGTAGGAATAAAAATTATACTCTCGCATTGTATCACGTAAGTTAGCATTCGCTGCGCCATTTTGTGTGCAGGTGCCATTTTGTATCATGGTCGAAACTAATTCTTTGCCATTTCCGAGAAACGGCCTTCTCTAGGTTATGTTTTTTCGGAGCTGAGTTCTGCCACACTACTGAATGCACTGTTCTTATTAGCGCATACCTTTCCTTTAGATGTAAGCCTTTTCTCACTTGTATAGCGGCAGGAACAGGCAGAATGACCTTGAACAGCAGATAAAGTGTGCCCGGCCTCAGAACCGAAACTTACTCCTTTGTAATTTACTGTCCAGCTGCTTCTCTCTGGAAAATTCCACAGTGGGCGTGTTTTCATTGATTTTGAAATGTACATAATGTATCGTTATGCTTATTGATGCCAGTCCCTCTGCAGCACTCCTAAGCGACTGGGCCGATTGGACTCCGCTCTGAGTGTACTCTGAATAAACTATTATTGGTTTGTATTCTCTACTGTCTGACCGACTCTTCATTTTAGTGGAAGGCAGAGCGGTGGTCATTGGTGAACCGAGTGACCCGAATCGGGCCACTTCCTTCAGAACCTCCAGACGACCCCCTGCAGGCAGATGCAGTCACTCACTGCATCCTCCTGCAATTGGATCTCTGTTCCTTCTTTGAAGTGCAGGCAAGTTGCACAGAGAGAGACGGATCGGCTACATCAACCAGTCCACCTTTGTTTGTGGCTTCCATTAGGGCTGTGCATTACTTGTAATAGGCTGCACTGTCCTTATTTGCACCTGGTACACCCGTTTAAAGGTGCGCTGTGGTGCAAGCAGAGACAGTATGCCCATTACATAATAAGGGCACAGTACTTTAACAGAATAAATGAACAAAGTTGACCACCATGCTTACACCAAGATTTTATTCTGGCCAGGAATTAATTAAAAAAAAATATGTTACCTCTTTTGCTTCTGATGTTTGCAACTCTGTCCAATACTTTTTTAGAAAATGGTGCTATAACTAGCTTCAAAGCCGCTAAAGATACATCTCTAATAAAGAAGCCCATATTTAACCTAGTCAATTTGAGCAAATACTGTCCTATTAGAGAAAGCAGCCTTTACTAACTTGCAGGACTTTGTGGAAGTAAATCAGCTCCTTCATTCAATACATGCAGGCTTCTGCTCACACCAGAGTACCAAAAATGTAGTAGTGGCTGATCTTGAGCATCTGGATGTGGTGCTCAGTTACCTATTTGATGTGAATATCATGTGACCCTAGGGTTTGGCTAGATTCCTGTCAATGTAAGGGATTTGAGAAAGTTTTGCTAACAGTGAGGTACTGCTGCAAGCTGTTCTGGCTTTGGAGAGTCCCACTGCAAGCAACTCAACCAATTGACTGCTGCTCTATAGAGTGTGGGCCCAAAAAGGAGAGTTATCTCGAGACACCCTTCAATTTGCCCTTATACCCTCTTGTCATTTTTGGAGATTCGAGAGTGCCAGATTCCTTATTCGCTGCTTTGTTCCTACACACTGCATTCATTTGTTCCATTTTATAGACTCCTGTTGTTGCAATAAGAATTATTCAATGTCCCCTCTGTCAGTAGGCTGGAGGCTCTGTTATTGCACATTCACACAAGGATCAAGCAGTGTGGACCTAGTTATAGATAGTCATAGATAGCTATATAGTCAGTTATATATATATATATATATATATATATATATATATATCCAAAACCCTCGTCGGTTACTTCATTCCAAGAAGAACGAGCGTGGACCCAGCATATGTGCAAATAAATTTTATTGCCACCAATTCAGTCCGCCATGACGCGTTTCGGCCGATTCACGGCTTTGATCACATGACCTATATATATATATATATCCTCTGTCTCACAGTCCTCGTAGAAGCCGGGACACTTTTGCAACGGTGCGCGCAGGATACGTGGAAGCCCTGTTGCAATATTACCTTCACCAAGTAGCAATAGATGTGCTAGAAGATTATCCCAAAATGTCCTACAGGAAAGGTAATACCTTAAGGGATAAATTGTGCAAAAATGAAATAACTGAGGTCAAACAGGGGGGATCTAACATACAAGGTTTTTATACATGCATGTCTTGCAAGGCATGCAAATTTAGCTCTAATGTCAAAATAGTTTTCTCCCCCATTTTGAATACTTATAGGCAGATTGAGAAACATTTAACATGTCTTTCAGATTTCTGTGTATATGTTTTGTCATGCCCATGTCCGAAATGGTATGTGGGCAGCACTATGTTTCCTGCAAAGAAACAAATTTTGGAGCACATGCGTGCTATCCAAAATAAGGATAAATTATCTCCAGTGGCGCGCCACTTTGAGGAAATACACAAAAGCAATAGAAATTTTTTGCGCTTTTTTGTAATTGATCGAGTACCTCAAACTACTAGAGGGGGTGATCGGATTCGCAGATTGAGACAACTAGAGTCCAAATATATATTGGAACTATACACTAGAGTTCCTCAGGGTCTTAACTCTGATGATGAATTGGTCTGGTATCTGGGGCAATGAGTTATATAGTTAACTGGATGTTAGTATTCGCAAGTGGTTATGAAATTTCATTTCTCCTGCTTATATATGGCTATTACAGTTATCTGTCGTCATGCTTTCTGCAGTTTTTAAATTTTATTTTTTATTTTTCAATTTTTGTTCTCACTTTTTATGCATTGCATTGTATTGGAATGTTGTTTATTATGTGGACTGAGAGTTTCAATTACTATTGTTTGTATTTTGTATATTCTCCACAGGTTCGCTTATGCAGCTGTATATGCACAAAGCATGAAGTTATACTGAAGATTGTGATATTATGACTGATTTGCCCACTTGGGCGGAATTGTGTGTTCTCTCTGTTGTGATGGCATAACTATGTCTCTTTAAGAAATTCTGTCTCTTTAATCTTTCAAAAGCTTTTCTAATAATGTGTATATTGATACAACTTCAGAATCATGCAGAATATTGTTTTTTTAGTATGGACAGGCATGGTTTTTGCCTGATGATTATTACTAAGTGATCGTTTGGAAACATGTTGGCGGCCATTTTCTGGCTAGCAATTTTGATAATTTTGATAAGTCTAGTGAATTAATGAAATGGGCAGAATTTTTATTATTAAATACCAGTCAACATTTATTTTGACATTGTGATTAAATTTGAACGTGCATTATGACAGTCGTAATTGAGACTGTGCAGATACCATGAATATGTTAACTATCCTTTGACCATACTGTTGTAATCATTATTTTTAGATTATGTATAGAGCAACTATGATTATTATGAAAAGAACTATGATTTATTTAAATAATTTGAGCAATGGGATAATCGCCTTAGCATAGGTATCAATTTTGTTTCATGTATGTGCATATTATAATTTAAATGTGCTTGGAATACAAGTTTATCATTGTAAAATAGCCGACACGTATTCTGCTTTTGTGTCAGCCTAATCAGTCCGCTTTTGATGTCACTTCTTTCACGTTCATGTGATTTTGTGGTTAAATGATGACGAAAAACGCTATTTCTTCTCCCGTGATCAAGGCGCACAAGCGGCGAAACGCGTTGGGTTTTCGGCTTTTTGAACTATTGAATAAACCACCCCAAGCACCTTATGATATTGACCTCTTATTGGACGGAAGGAGTGTGCACATTGTAGCGTTTGCTACTTGGTGAAGGTAATATATATAGATATAAATAGATATATATAGATATAGATATAGATATATATATATATCTCCAACTGACTATATAGCTAACTATGACTATCTATGACTAGGGCAACTATAACATCCATGTAACCGTTAATTTTTTAGTCTATATATATATATAGATATATTTGTATATATATATGTGTGTGTGTGTGTATTTATATATATTACATACTGGCGGTCGCCAGTAGGTAGTTATAGTTAGCACCTTGTTTCTATTCAAAAACAGTTTTTTCTTTTGCCAATATCTTTGGCGCTGGTCGACCGAATCTTCGCAAAATTTTCAAAATTAATGGGGCGCTTCGGTCAGCTCCTGTCTAAAACATTTCGGGGTGATTCGTCAAGCGGGGGCTGAGAAAAAAGGGGGGTCCCAAAACACGTTTTCTCAATGTTAATTTCCATAGGAAACTTTAGACAAGGCTACAGCCTGAACTGCTGAACGGAATTACACCAAATTTGGCAAAAAGGTATGTCTTGGTTCAGAAAGCGACCTTTTTTTCAAACAGTGTAAATCCGTTTAGTGGTTCCTGAGAAATTCATACATAAAATAATATTAGTACCTGGTGACCGCGGTGGGTCTGCGAACCCTCCTGAGCACGAGCTTGATTCTGATTGACTGCCAACACATCAAACCAAGAAGTGTTGGCAGCCATCTTGTGACTCAGTTGAACTGAGTCACGAGAAAAAAGGTGAAAAAAATGATAAAAAATAAGAAAAGATGGCAGGGTAGAAACACCCTGACCCCCTAGGCTTGCTCAGGGGGTCCCACAGGGACCCCCAGGGCCAAAAAAAGCATTTTATTTTTATTTTCGGCAGTTTTCAAGTAGGGTCCATGAATCCGGCAGAAAATAAAAAAAAATGAAGTGTGGGCTCCGTGCTTCGTTTGTTTTAAGCCCCCGGGTGGGCCAGGTCCCGGGGGCAATACATAATTATGTAACGGGGTCCCACGGGGGCCCCAGCAGCCCTGGGGACTGCCACCTCCCTGGGGCTTTGTTAATAATGTGCAGGGGCACGCAGCCCCCCGCAGACCCTGGGACCACCACCTCCTCGGGGCTTTTTCATAGAAATGCTTTGGGGGGCTCCTGCCCCCAATGCTGCCTTGGGGACCACCACCTCCCCGGGGCTTTAATTTATTTTGGGCAGGGGGGCTTTGTGGGCCCCCCAAGCCCCTGGGACCACCACCTCCCAGGGGCTTTATAATAGAAATTGAGTGTGTGGGGGGCTCCTGCCCCCCCACACTGCCCCGGGGCCCATCACCTCCCCGGGGATATTTGCTTTAAATGTGGGGACCGCCACCTCCCCTGGGGCTACTTTTAAAAACTAAGTTTGGGGGGCTCGAGCCCCCCCACACTGCCCCGGGGACCACCACCTCCCCTAAGCACACTTTATTCAAATATGAGGGCCAGTTGCGGACCCCCGACCCCGGGGACCACCACCTCCCTGGGGCTTTAAACCAACCTGACCATGCCATGAGTGATGTAATATGTGACTTCATCAGCAGTTCATTGTGGGGGTGGGAGTTATAGTTAGCTCAGCCAACTATAACGGCTGAATTTCTCTGCTTTTGTACGAGTGAAATGTCAGCAGAACTAACGTCCCTGAAACCTGTGATTTTTTCAGTATATATATATATATATATATATATATATATATATATATCCAAGTAAACGTGAAACTCCCGCAACCTCCAAACGGCGAAGAAGGAGAGACGGACCAACTCGGAATCTTCAGGCAAGTTCTTTATTCGACCATTTTTCACATAAAATGACACGTTTCGGGCTCATGTGATCAAGGGCTCTCGAGCCCGAAACGCGTCATTTTATGTGAAAAATGGTCGAATAAAGAACTTGCCTGAAGATTCCGAGTTGGTCCGTCTCTCCTTCTTCGCCGTTTGGAGGTTGCGGGAGTTTCACGTTTACTTGGATATTGTTACGGAAGTTGGTTTGCTTCTGTTGACGGACCCCCTCCCCGGAAGTTGGTGGTTGCTCTCAAACCTATATATATATATATATATATATATATATATATATATATATATATATATATATATATATATATATATATATATATATATATATATGTACTAAAAAATCAAAGGGTGCATGGACGTTATAGTTAAGTTCACATTTTACACACACAAAACTATAGAAATTCAACAGTTAGAGTTATCTCAAGTAACGATAACTCATGCCCTAAGGTAACTATAACTCATGCCCCCGCCATGCACAGTTTTCTCATTAATAATTTTACAGCAAATGTTGAACTGATATTATCAATGATGTCATAGAAGTTACCATGAGTGATATAATATGTGGGGAATTAGCAGGGCACGAGGGAGCGAATTATAGTTATATTCTGGAAAGTTTCGAGTGATTTGTCAAGCAGGGGGCAAAGAAAAAGGGGGTTCCCCATGAAACTTCTCATAGGGATTTTGATCACAACTACAGCCCACACCACTGAGCAGAATTACACCAAATTTGGCAGAAAGCTAGCTCTTAGTCCAGAAAGATAGTAGAAGGTACGCTGCCCCATTTGCTCAGTTCACATTTGCCCTTTTTTTGCCCGTACTTCTTTTTAAGAGTGTTTTCATGTTTATTGCTTAAACTTTGCACCTACCTGTTGTGCTGTGTGTCTCTCCCTTGGCTCTTGCCCTGGTCTGCCGCGGCTGTAGTGCTGTTCGCACGGGGTTTGAGGAGCATGAAACGACATCCACTTCCGGGGTCATGCTCATTTCCGGTGTTGGAGTGGTCCAGCCGCTCCAAGGAACACCTTTAAATATTGATGGCTGAGCGGACGCACGCAGCAGGCACGCCCTGGCACACCAAAGGTGTGCCTAAGGCCAGACCGTCTGCGCCCCTCCGCATCCAGCCGGGGCCAGGGGCCAGAAACCCTGGTCCTTTGCAGCCAGGGGTTAGATCTTTCACTTCCACGTTTCTGCATGGTTTAAGGCCAACATCTAAAACACACTGTCAAGTCTTCAACCTGGACACCTTATCTTCTTCATGTGAATCCTGCCACTTAGTTTGCTCCTCAACCACCTATCCTAGGGTTGCTACTCTTTTGATTGAGTGGCAGGCTAGGGATGTTGAGTATGAGGTTTGCTTGAATCACCGGGCTGAGCTCTTCCCGGCTCAGCAATTTCTCTCTTTTAGCCTGTACTTCCGTTCTCTCCCTAAGCACCAGCTGCACTTATTTAACTTTCTTTGCTACATCAATCCCAATGCAGTATTTCTTACAGAAACCTGGCTGCATTAAGGTTCCCTATCTGATATCATTACAGCACTTCCCGCCAATTTCTCTCTGATGGGGTTAAATAGACCTCATAGAACTGGTGGAGGTATTGCCATCATTTTTAAAAAGGATTTTAAATGTAAAATAGAGGATTTCCAGATCCCTAATTGTGAAGCTCTGCTATTTACTCTTTCCTTCACTCCAAAATTTGCATTATCCGGAGCACTGATTTATTGTCCTCCTGGGTACCCCAGTGAATGGTGCTCTGCTCTTCCTGACTTACTGGCCCCCCACATTCTGCGGACAGCCAATTTCACTTTGCTTGGTGATATTAATCTCCATCTTGAGGATGCTAACAACAACATAGACCCAGCTTTTATCAATGAACTAGGCATTCTTAATTTAGCACGCCTCAACTTTGCACCCCCTCACATTGAGGGGCACCTCTTGGACCCCATTTTTTCTAACTTAAAAAGCTCTGACAATCACTCCACCTCTTTGTTTCTGTTGGTCGGATCACTTTGCATTGCCTTTCAGAATTAGGGTCCCCTCTGACCACTTCTCTCGGCCTGTTTTGAAACCCAGAGCCAGAAACTGGTCTAAACTTAACATTTCAGAGTTAAATGAGCTGCTTCTTAATATGAAGCCCACCCATATCTCCCAATCTGACTCTGACCAAATTTCTGTTAATCAATGGCTTACTGAGGCGATTGACACCATCTTGCCACCTACTTCAAAACTGACGTGTAGAACTCACCCTCCTGCTCCTTGGTTTACTGACACCCGTAGATTAGAAAAGAAACAATGTAAAATCCTAGAAAGACAATGGAGGAAACTTTATGCTGTAGAGGCCAAGTCTTAGTATGTGGTGGTGCTGAGAAGATATCATGCCCTCTGTAAACCGGTGGAGGCCAAGTACTTTACTGAAAAGATTGCCAGCTCTCAACACTGTCAGGAGACTCTCTTTAAGATGGTGAAAGAACTTTTGGCTGTTAGTAACATCCTGCCTCCGCTCTCTCTTTCACAAAATCAGTGCGTTGTGTTAGCCAGTTTTTTTCAAGGAAACGTTGATAATATTTACTGGAGACAGAGAGCTACACGCATTTCGTTGCCCCTCTGGGAAGTCACCAGGAAGTCACTCTTCCGGTCAATAAGCCAGAGGAGACCTCCAAAATTAGGGCATGGTCCTTCTTGGATCTTGCTGCACTAAAGAATGTGCTGCAATCCATTATGTCTGGCTCCCTGCTGGACCCCCTCCCCCGTGAGACTTTTAGACGATTCCATTTTAACTGTTATTCTAAAACTTCTTAATACCTGAATGAAGGCAATGTACCCCAGAATAGGAATAATGCTCTTGTTCTCCCCCTCCTAAAATAATCTGCTCTAGACCCTTCCTGCTGGTCAAGTTTCCATCCTATTTCTCTCCTTCCTGTCTTTTCCAAAATCTTGGAAAAACATGTTAACACTCAACTCTCCACATTCATTGGGACTGATCGGCTTCTCCAGCCTTCGCAGTCTGGTTTCAGGGATGCGCACAGCACCGAATACGCTTTTCTTGGGGTTACTGAATGTCTAAGACAACATCTTGACTCTGGAGGCACAGTTGCTCTTATTCTGGTTGACCTGAGCGCTGCGTTTGACACAGTATCTCATTCTATCCTGACTGGCAGACTCAAGTCTTTGGGTATAGAAAGCTTGGCCTTGAAGTGGTTGATCTCCTTCTTGAAGGATCACAACTTCCAGGTCTCTTCGGCCAATGCAAGATCTAAGACACTAGCTCTGGCCTCTGGCGTCCCTCAGGGATCCATTTTGAGCCCCTTGTTCTTTAATATTTATGTTCGTCCTTTAGCAGATCTGATTGAGAAGTGTGGGCTTACCCTCTTTTCATATGCTGATGACACTCAGATCATCTTTTCGTTATCAGCCGCCCAACATCATGACTCCTTGTTGCTTCAATTGGGCCTGAGGAATATCTCCTTATGGATAAATAAAAATGCGCTGAAGCTTAACAGCGATAAAACCGAGGTCCTGGTTTTGGGAAATAACCCTGATCTCTGGGGTACCAGCCATTGGCTGGACTCCCTTGGTCAAGAATTGCATTATTATAGATGATAAACTTTCTTTGAAGCCACAGGTCTCTAAGGCTACTGCTACCTGTTTTTCCGTCCTCAAGTGGCTGAAAAAGATCCTTAGTGGCCCAGGGAATAGTTATTCAGGCTCTGGTCATAGGCAGATTGTGTGCTGTACCTGGGTGCGGATAAGACCTCGATTCGTCATTTACAGACTATTCAGAATGCGGCTGTCCGGTTACCCTTTCGGCTACCGAGGTACGCCTCAGTCTCTCCTCTGCTTCAGGAACTGCACTGGCTTAAGATTTAGAAGCGCATTGAATTTAAGGCATTGTGCCGTATGTTCAAGGCCAAACATGGCCTAGCTCCCTTATACAGCCAAGGACAGGTGACTCCCTATGTGCCTATGCATCTGCTGAGATCATCCAGCCTCTCGCTGTTCGCTACGTCCAGGTTTCGACTAACCTCCATGAAGGGACGCTCCTTTGCCTACCTGGGTCCTAAGTTGTGGAATTTTCTCCCAGCCGCTCTTAGGAACTACAACTCCTTACTTGCTTTTTGTAAAAATCTATAAACTTGGCTTTTCTATCTGTCGGTTGGGGTCACTGCTATCTGCCTCTATCCTGCGCCAGGATACCGCTCGAGGTAGCTGCACGCTCTTCTTAAATAAATACATTTTTGCAATTTGGTGTAAATCCATCCAGTAGTTTTGGAGCTATTAAAGTAAAAAGATTTATAGATATCTAGGGACGGAAATCCTCTGCGGATCCGACAAATCTTTTGGTGAGATCTGATTGGCTGCCAACACTTCAACCAGTAAGTGTTGACAGCCAAAATAAAACGGCAAAAAAACCCATAAGGGGGCAGGGTAGGAATAACCTGACCACCTAAGCCTAGTGGTGGGGTCCCACAAGGACCATGCCTGGGGCCAAAAGCATTTTTAAAAATGTTTTCCCGCAAATTCACAGAGGATCTGTGGATCCACTAGAAACTTTTACCCGTGCTTGCTTTTTTTTGCACCCCGGTTGAGCCAGGTATCAGGGGGAATTTATTTATTTATCAGGGGTGGGCACGCACATGGTCCCTTTCCCCAGGCCAATTACGGCCCGAGGAGCCTCTCCTTTGGGACTGGGCTGCATATAAAAACTGGCAGTGGGGTGCACAGACCCCCTTCCATGCCGATTTTGGCCCCATAGACCTAATTCCCTGGGGGATGGCCAAATTTGAAAATGGGAAGGGGCCATGTGACTGCCAACTCCTGGGCCAATTTCAGCCCTGGAGACCCCATCCAAACCAAAATTGGAAAAGGGGAGAGGGGCCATTTTTGGCTCTGGAGACCCCAACCCCAAGGGCCTGGCCATGCACAGCACAGGGAGGGGGGCTGCACAGCCCCCCTCCCAGAGCCAATAATGGCCATGGAGACACCAGGGCCAGCTCCAGCTATGTCCCGGGGTGCCCACCCCTGGGATATAGTGGGTACTTGTGTTTGCTCTCGTTTGGTGGGAGCAATTTAAAAGCTCCTACCAAGTGAGTGCAAACACTAAGGGCTTGATTTGATCTCAGCAGATGGTTTACTCCATCACCGTTGCAGCGGAGTAACCAATATGACAAAAACTAAATCAGGCCTTAAGTCCACTCCCAGAGGGCGGCAGCATGAAAAATGCTCCTGCCCACTGGAAGAAGACTTTTCACCTGTTTGGAAAACAGATGAAGAAATTGCTCCTGCCTAAAGGGAGCAGCATTTTTAGCTGCTCCCTACGGGCGGGAGCAATGCCAGCTCCTGCTGCAGGCGGGGTGCCAGCTGGGGCTGCGGGGGCATTTGGGTTCCCCCAGCGGCCCCCAACAATGATAATGTGGGTGCCCTGGGTGGACTCCAGGACATTCACCCTTTATTGATGGGTCCCCAGGGGATGGGGTCCCCGGGGTCAAAATTGGCCCAACGAGGGGGGCCATGTGGCCTCCCTCCCCCTTCACTAATTTCTGCCCGGGGTGGGGTCCCCAGGGCCAATATTGGCTCAGGGAGGGGGTTGCATGCCGTTTCCCACTTCTTAATGTGTCCGGACCCTAGGAGATGAGGTCTACGTGGCCAAAATCATCCAAGGGACGGGGACCGTGGCCATCCTCCACAATTAATAATTGTATAGGCCCAGGGAGATGGGGTCCCCGGGACCAATATTGGAACAAGGAGGGGGGCTGAATGTCCCCTCCCCCTTCTTAATATGGCCAGGACCCAGGAAATGGGATCTGGAGGGTCAGAAATTCACCCGGGGAGGGGGGCGGGATGCCCCCTCCCTATTTAAAATACCAGGTCCTGGGTCATGAAATTCCTGGGCCAAACATGGCCCGTGGAGGGGACCTACATACCCCCTCCCTTAAAAGAATGTTACGCGCCTAAGAGATGGGGAACCTGGGGCCAAAATTGGCCCGGGGAGGGGGTTGCATGCCTCCCTCCTGGGTTGGCTGGCTTTTAGGGGTTGGCCACGTGGTGAGCCTCCCGCCGAGTAAGGCATAAGGCGGTTTGCAGCATGGGGTCAGCTGCATGCATGGGGTTGACCACAGGCCAATCCCTGTGGCCAAACTTGCATGGCCTTTAGCTGTGTGCAGCGATGGTTGGATTAAGGTATGGTAATTAAATCTTACTGTACATTTAAAAAAAAAACAGAAGTTCACTGAGAAAAGCAAATATTACAGTGACGTTATAGTTAGGAAATACCATTAAAAAACATAGAAATTCACAGAAAAAACAAAGGTTACAAGGATGTTCTATTTGGGAAATAGAATTTTTTTAAACTTCGAAATTCATGAAAAACCAAAGATTACATGGACATTATAGTTAGAAAATAGAACTGAAAAATCTTAGCAATTCACTAAAAACCAAAGGTTACGGGAACGTTGTAGTTAGGAAATAGAATTTTAAAAAAACTTAGAAAGTTATAGTTAGGTTTAGATTTTACACACACAACACCATAGAGATTCAGCAGTTATAGCTAGAGTTATCTCAAGTGACTATAACTAGTAACCTAAGGTAACTATAACTTGTGCCCTCACCATGCACTGCTAATTACCCCACATACTAAATCACACTTGATATCTTCTACTACATCATTGATAATATCAGTGCAACATTTACTGTAAAATCATTGATGAGAAAAATGTGCATGGCAGAGGCATGAGTTATAGTAATCTTAGGGCACACGTTATAGTTAGTTGAGATAACTCTAACTATATTTGCTGAATTTCTATGGTTTTATAAGCTTTGTTTTTTCAGTGAACAAAAATATATATATGTATTTTTTGCAGGAGCATGTCCGAAATTTAAAATCGTATGTACAAGACACTAGCGACTTTATTAGGAAAATCAAAGATATACATTGGCAAAAGGGTTTTCTTCTAATTTCTCTTGATGTTACCTCATTATATACCTGCATTAGAAATCAAGATGGATTAAAGGCGGTGGAATATTTCTTGGCAAACAGAACTCTAAAGTTTGTAGAACACAACAAAATGTTAATGGACATGCTAACTTTTTGTCTTGACAATAATTTGTTTTTATTTAAAAACACTATGTATCAGCAGATACAGGGAGTTGCTATGGGGGCCAGCTTTTCCCCCAGTTATGCATGTTTATTCATGGGCTGGTGGGAGGAGCTGGTCCTCAGAAGCAGATTTGAGCACATTTGCAGAAGAAATGTTATCACATGGTTACGTTTTATTGACGATTTGTTCATTATCTGGCATGGCACGGAGTTAGAAGCCAGGGAATTTATAACATCAATGAATGTCAATGATATCAATTTGAATTTTACTTCCAATATCAGTGATGACAATATAACCTTCCTTGATGTAAGAATCAAAGTGATAAATAATATGTTATCCACATCTTTTTATCGCAAGGATACTGCTGGCAATACTGTGCTACACGCATCTAGTGCACATCCGCCCCATTTAATAAATAGCATTCCATATGGGGAAATGCTACGTCTGCGAAGAATATGCAGTGAAGAAAGTGATTTGAAACTTAAACAAATGGAAAGCAAAAAACGATTTTTACAAAGGGGCTACAAAGTTAAAATCATAGATGCAGCCATATTAAAATCAAACAGTAAGGACAGGGAGGAATTGTTGCAGTACAACTCCAAAGGTAAAAAATATACTGATGAGAAGAAGGCAGAATTGGGAGAGCCAATCAGACTTATCACAACATATTCCAAACAGGAACAGCAATTGCGGGGTATCATAAGACGAAATTGGCCTATTGTCCTGGATGACCCCGCAATTGGAGGACTACTTCCAAAATATCTGGCCATAACATTTAGAAAAACTGTATCAATGGCCAATGAGTTAGTAAAAAGCAGTCCAGAAATTCAGGACCAAAGCGGTTGGCTTACAGCAAGGAAGGGCTTTTTATAGATGTGCCAACTGCAAAGCCTGTCAACATGGCTCAAATAGAACCACTTATCTTACTGCCTTTAGTGATCAGGTACAAACAATAAACCAACATTTAACATGTCGAACGGATTATGCCGTATATGTGTTGGAATGTAGTTGTAAGTTAAATTATGTGGGCAGCACAAAATTGGCTGTCCACAAAAGAATTCTACAACACATAAGGGCGATCAAGAACAAAGATCAAAGCTACCCGGTAGCGAGGCATTTTCATGAAGAACACAATTGTGATTTAAATCATTTAAAATACTTTGTCATAGATGCTGTTCCCCCACAAAGGAAAGGTGGTGATCGGGAGTCAAAATTGAGAAGGCTTGAAACACGTTATATCCTGGAATTAGATACAAAACAACCAGGAGGCCTAAATATGAGTGAGGATCTGTATACTTATTTATAATATGTTTTTAATATAAAGAATTCAACTCCTGGTAAAATTATGGAGCTGAATCGGAAGGTATAAGATACATTGAATTCCATATACTCCCCAAAAATTCCCACGTGTATAAGAATTGAAAATATTTAAATATGAAATTACTATTTGAGGTGTACCAATCAGAATACTTTATCTAATCTTATGTGGACCGTATGGGATTTGTAGGAATAGATGAACTAATGTAGGAGATCATTTAGTCAGTCTCATCAAAGTATAAAACATGGAGTCGAATGATGCAAGTAGATATACACAAGTTGAAATCTTTTTAGATCTTTTTAGAGGTTTTATTATTCTGTTAGTGGTGATTGAATTGTAGTATTGGATGTGTATATTTATGTATTTATTGATATTTATATTTATATATATGTATATTTATGTATTCTATTGATATTTATATTTATGTGTATATTTAAATATTTTACAATCATGGGAATCAATCACCCGTTAATCAGATTGAGATAAGATATTTTGCGACATTTGCACTTGCACACTTGCACTTTTTTCAAGGGTTATCAACTACAAGAAATGACATTAAGTCAAAATAAGATAAGCCTTGTTAGGTTAATTATGAATTTTTAGTATTTTTGCACATGTAAATATATCATTTTAACACTATTGGTAGCACTTTTTAGTATTGTTATTGGTTTGTATATGGTCTAGATGACAAGAAATACATTTATTGTATCCTAAAGCATTCATGCAATCATTGTTGAAAATATCATGGTTATTTTAAGAATTTATTGTATTTTTATAAAAAAATTATGAGGGTAAAACAACACATATTAGGTTGATTTGCTCAAATGCATTTACGCATATATTGTTAACAAGGATACAAACAATGTAATATAAATGTCTTTTCTATGTCTATTGTCGTGACCAGTGCACACTGTCACTTTAAATTGGTATCCCACAAGCTGTAGCGCTGTCATGTGATCAAGGCAGGGATCTGCCGAAACGCGTCATGGCGGACTAGTTCTTCGGTGTAATAAACTAAAATTACACAAAATCTGGGTCTACTCTCGTTTATATTCCTACGGAGAGGATTTGCTATACAAACGAGCAACTTACATATATATATATATATATATATTCATTGAAAAGAGCAAAAGTTACAGGGACGCTATAGTTAGGCTGAGATTTCACTCATACAAAAACGTAGAAATTCAGCAGTTATAGTTACCTGAGCTAACTATAACTTATGCCTACACAATGCACTGCTTATGACCTCACATATTACATCTCAAATGACATCAGTCATGACATCATCCACAAAACCTTTGGTTTTTTCAGTTAATTTCTAAGGATTTTTTCATTCCATTTCCTAACTATAACGTCCCTGCAACCTTTGCTTTCTTCAGTGAATTTGCAAGTTTTTTCAGATTCTATTTCCTAACTATAACGTCCATGTAAGCTTTGTTTTTTTAAGTGAAAAAAATAAATATATATACACACATACATCTATATATATATAGCTGCCTGTTATCGAGAAAATAAAGGTTGTATACCTTACCTGCAGTGGAGTGCGGCCTCATCTTGCTGGTGCAATTTTGGGTGATATTTCACACGGCGCGCTCCAGGCCGTGGAGGCGACGCACCACCCATTTAAACAACCCAGGGGGCCACTCGGGAGAATGGTCTCTTCGTGGATGTGGCGCTGCAGGTTACCCTTCAACAAAACAGGCAGAGTTTCATTCGTGAGCTCAATGGGGGCTTTCAATGGTCTTCATATCAATGTGAGTAAAATCGGACCCACTGGAGGGTGTAAATGGTGCAGAAACTTGAACTACAGATACCGGCGTGCAACAGTGAAAATTGTTTAATGAGGCACACCTGAGGCCAGGACTATAAACGGAAGCACGCAGGGTAATGTGGGAAGTGCACGTAATATGCCGGTTTGAAAGCATGGCTTCTGAAGAGAGGAACAAAATCCTTGAAACGCGTCAAGCCTAGAAGACACACTAACGGAATGAAAAGCTGCCTGTTATCGAGAAAATAAAGGTTGTATACCTTACCTGCAGTGGAGTGCGGCCTCATCTTGCTGGTGCAATTTTGGGTGATATTTCACACGGCGCGCTCCAGGCCGTGGAGGCGACGCACCACCCATTTAAACAACCCAGGGGGCCACTCGGGGAGAATGGTCTCTTCGTGGATGTGGCGCTGCAGGTTACCCTTCAACAAAACAGGCAGAGTTTCATTCGTGAGCTCAATGGGGGCTTTCAATGGTCTTCATATCAATGTGAGTAAAATCGGACCCACTGGAGGGTGTAAATGGTGCAGAAACTTGAACTACAGATACCGGCGTGCAACAGTGAAAATTGTTTAATGAGGCACACCTGAGGCCAGGACTATAAACGGAAGCACGCAGGGTAATGTGGGAAGTGCACGTAATATGCCGGTTTGAAAGCATGGCTTCTGAAGAGAGGAACAAAATCCTTGAAACGCGTCAAGCCTAGAAGACACACTAACGGAATGAAAAGCTGCCTGTTATCGAGAAAATAAAGGTTGTATACCTTACCTGCAGTGGAGTGCGGCCTCATCTTGCTGGTGCAATTTTGGGTGATATATATATATATATATAAATATATATCTATATATACATACATGTATATACGTACATATATTTATATATACACATAAATATATCTATATATATTTTAGTGGCTTTTTAGTTTAAAATAGTATGTTTTGACTGACATTTTAACCTAATTATAATGTCCTTTTAACCTTTGTTTTTTTCAATGAATTTTTAAGGTTTTTAATGCCATGTAAGATATTATTACCATACCTTACAATAACATCATTTTAACCTTTGTTTTTTCAGTGAATATCTAGTTTTTTTTGTGTAAAGTAAATATTTTATTACCATATGTTAAGCCACCCCCATGTCGCCAGGCCCTGCAACCATCCGCTCATTGACAGCCAAGCTCAAGCTGTGCACAGCCTTCAGCCATGCCCAGTGTGGAGTTGGCTACAGGGCTTTGCCTGCACACAGTCTTTACATCCAAACCATGAAAGGCAGCCAACACCATGCTGCGCACAGCCCCCAGCATATGCAGCATAGGGTTGACCGCAGGCCAGTCCCTGTAGCCAATCCCGCTGGTGCTCAACGCTCCACTGCTCACAAGGTTGGGCACAGGGCCTGGCACCCAAACTCCTGTGGGCGCGCATGCTTAATAAGGGACTTCATTTTAAGTAAGGCAGATATACTGACTTTGTCAAAGGAAATTGACCAATAATTATAGTGAAATATGTATTTTATCATTTGCACAGTTCAATGTATGATATAAGTGATTGTCATAAAGCTTTTTTTTTTTAAAATCAACATGTCTTTGAGTCTTTTTTTTACCGTTTTTCAAACTACAAAGTGCAGCTATAGAACCACAGAGCAATAGCACTTTGCACTCCAGCTGATCAGCATAAAGCTCCAGTCAAGAGCGCTTTAAAAATGGTTATTTCTCCTGGGGTTATGGATTTAATGACCCAGGAGATTTAGTGATTTATAATGCTGCTGGGGGCTGCTGCACCCCTGCAGCTCCCCCCCAATTTTTAAGGGAGTGGGTGTGCTCAACCCCCTCCCTGAGTCAATACTGGCCCTGGTGAATACATGCCCTGGGGCTGTATTATGTTTTTTAGGGGATTGCGGGCATGCAGCCCTCTTCCACAAACCAATACTGGCACCGGGGATCTCCATTCCACCAGGCCTTAGGTGGATGCCCCAGTACCCACATGGTCCACCCATATTACAGAACATTTGGGCCACAGATGGAGCCCCAGGGCCCTCATGGCCCCATTAGCTCTCCTCATGCACCTATCCTGATTTCAGCAGAAGCCGACTTTGCTCCCACCCGATGGTAGCAGATTTTATTCTCTGCTCAAGCCTTGTGGGATGAATCTCTGCTTTCTTGCTTGAGAGCTGGCAGAGAAACAAATCAGGCATGAGCATTTTTGTAGCTCCCACTCGATGGTAGCACATGTTTTTTTTCCTGCCCACTCTCTTATGGGCCAGGAAACTGGGTCCCTGGGATGGGTTCTCAGAGACACTCTTGTCATATGAGGAAGGATAGGGTAGACGCTCTCCACACCCTAGTACGCACACCCATCATTACAGTGAGAGGTCTCAGCAGAGAGGCCAGTCCCTCTACACACCCTACTATGCACCATCTCCAGTAAGACTCATTCATACAGTGACAAGTGCACATAGCTTGTAATCAAACATCTCTTACTTGTCAAGATCCTGCAAGAGTCTCGCAAGATTGTAACATTTATTTAAAAAAAGATTTAACGTTCTAATCAGCACAGTAGTTATCTCGTACACACTTCCTCTCAAAAGCAAGGACCTCAAAATATATTCCTACTAATAGAGTGTATTGAGTACTCATCTACTCCTTTTTACTATTCGAGATCCCATGAGAGTCCTGCAACATCATAAAAATTAGTTAAAAACAATATGCATTTATTTTCTTCACAGTAGTCATCCCTTACACACCTCTTTTATAAATTTAGGAGGACAGCATGCCTTTCTGCTGCTCCCTTATATAGCTTTTTTACTTAATTTCCACATCACATCCAATTTTTCACAATAAATAGTAATTTTGGCCATTTGATTTTGGACATTCCAACAGCCAGCCCATCAGATCAGTCGCTCTTGCGAGACTCACAGGACCATCTCGCCCCTATGAGAGCATGAAGGCGCATGGGAAAAATGGGTCTCTTGACCAATCACAGGACTCCATTTTTGATTTCAGACTCTCGCCGGAGGCTCACAAGCCTCTCGTAAGCCCCGCTGCCAAAATATACAATTATTTTTGAACTTTATTATCTCAAAAACTACTGAACGTATTTACACCAAATCACAAAAAGCACAATATGTGAACCAAGATCTAGCATCCTGCAAATTTAGTGTAATTCCATTCAGCAGTTTTTGCTAAAATGAGTCTTAAAGAAGTCTATGGAAAATGCATGGAAATTTGGTGTTTCGGGACCCCCTTTTTTCTCGGCCTCGCTTGACGGATCACCCCGAAACTTTCCAGGCAGGAGCTGAGGTGGATGAACTTTTTTGTTGGAAAGTTTCATGGAGATTTGTCAAAGGGGTCCAAAGTTATTACTAAACCAAAAAACACTCTTTCTATAGAAAAGCAGACCTGTATATATATATATATATATATATATGACGTAGATATCAAGCGTTCCTAAACCTCCAGGATGGCGAGAAGGAACAGGCGAACTCCTCTTGTGGTGGCAATGAAGGTATTATTTTTTTTCTCACTGCCATGACGCGTTTCGGCCAGTACAATGGCCTTGTTCACATATATATATTTCACTAAAAAGCTAAAGGTTACAAGGAAGTTACAGTTAGGGTCAGATTTCAGTCGTACAAAACCTGTTAAATTTGGCAGTTATAATTACCTGAGCTAACTATAACTTACACCCTCGCAATGCACTGCTTATTACATCACTTATGACATGGTCAGTGACATCAGTGATGACACCATCCAGTGACTGTAAGTGTTTTTAAAAAGGTTATGAGTGCTAAACATATATAAAGCAAACACAAGGAGATGATGGACGGAGCACTGAAACTTTTCAGATACTCACCCCCAGTCACAGATCTGGGTTGAATCCATCATCATTCTTTAGCTCACTTCGCCACCTCAGTTCAGACCCAGCTATATGCAAATCAGTCTTGACCCTGTGCCTCATGGGAACAGTCCAGCCCGAATTGCCAAGCCAGATCTTCCCTGAACCGGAAACAAGCATCCTGGGACCGGTTTCTGGGTAACACCCTTCATCAGCCTGGCTAGCTTGAATCCAGTGGCAAAGTGAGCAAGGGACCCACGTCTGGGCAAACCCTGCCAACTTTGGGCGAACAAAGCAAACACCAGGAGATGATGGACGGAGCGCTGAAACTTTTCAGACACTCACCCCCAGTCACAGATCTGGGTTGAATCCATCATCATTCTTTAGCTCACTTCGCCACCTCCGTTCAGACCCAGCTATAAGCAAATCAGTCTTGACCCTGTGCCTCATGGGAACAGTACAGCCCAAATTGCCAAGCCAGATCTTCCCTGAACCGGAAACAAGCATCCTGGGACCGGTTTCTGGGCAACACCCTTCATCAGCCAGGCTAGGTTGAATCCAGTGGCAAAGTGAGCAAGGGACCCACGTCTGGGCATACCCTGTCAAATTAGGGCACACAAAGCAAACACAAGGAGATGATGGACGGAGCGCTGAAACTTTTCAGACACTCACCCCCGGTCACAGATCTGGGTTGAATCCATCATCATTCTTTAGCTCACTTATATATATATAACCTACTGGCGGTCGCCATATATATATAGTGTGTGCTCCTTATGCTACTCCTCTATTCTGCACATGTGATCATGTGATCAATGGGATTCATTTACAGAAGGTGTGCTCGGCAAGGGCATGCACTGCATACAGTTGGAGAGAGAATGGACATCAGAAATGGAGAATTCCCCACCTCAGTCTACTAATGACACCCAAGACAACCCAAGTTCACATTAAATGTAACTTCGAACCTTTCTGTGGAAAACACTCTTTAGAGTAAAACCTACCCTTCAATAATTGTATTTATTTTTATTCTTGTAAGAAATTGGACTATTATTTGAGATGGTAACTATTCACTTCAACAAATGATCACAACCCGTGTTGGGGCGAACCACTAAATTCACTAAATAAATCTGAGCTCAACAACCAGTTGCTTTGGCAGAGAGCAGACAGGCGTAACTTAGAGGCAATGTGTAAAGTATTTATGTAGTACCCAAAATGTAATAAAGTCAAAACACCAAACAAGAAAAATCCCAGATCAATTTAGATAACTATAGTAAATGTTTATAAATAAAATGGCACCAAAATGACAAACATCTAATAAGGAGAACTGGAAATAAGAATTTTTAAAGTTTTAAATAAAAATAGCACTGAAAAGCGTTCAGTGTCAATTGCCGTCAACTGATCATGGTAGACTTGGAACTAGGCACAATTAAGTCTATCCACAATGGTGCACAGATCAATTGCAGAAAGCAGGTTCTACCCAGTTGGAAGTTTTACCTTCAGATTTAGTATCTGAAAATGGAAGGGTAAAATCTTCAGAGGGGCAAGGCAGCAGGCTGTGGTCAAGAAGGGCTTCACGAGGTCAGATAGCGTAGAACAAGTTCCCTGTGAAGCTGTTGACTTTTGACGGGCAAACTCCAAGTAGGAGAAATTTTAATTTCATGTCTAAGGAATGTCCCTCACCAGCTGGAGAATGTTAGCACCTGTATCCAGTGAAGATTTCTGCATTTGCACTTAGTCACATTTTAGAGCTCGGATTCCTCCAGTGAGGCAAAGCTGTGGGATGTAGCCAAAGAGGGCCCCATGAGGCCAGATACCTTCTTTGTGAGGTCAAGCTGAATCAGATTTGCTGCTGCGGAAAAGCTCTGAGTGGGAGAAACCTGAATCTTCAGCCCAGTGGCAATACACCTTCTTCAGACCAGCTTGGCAGGTTGGTCGCGGTCCTCTGGAGGTCTGTGGAGCCAAAAAGGTTTCTAAGTCCCAGGTTAGGAGGACTACAGCTCAGGCTTCCAGGACCTCAGGAACAGCACTTGGGGGTCGAATCTGACTCCAACAGATACCAACCACACGGTCCAGTGCAGGTCCAGTTGGAACAGGCCTCTTTTAGCTTGTTGTGTCACTGTAGCATGAACAGGAGGTCAGCCTTATGGTATTTTAGAGTCCACATTTTTGTCCTGGTTGCAAGAGGGAGAGCAGGTCCAGTACTTCTGGGCTCTTGTCAGGTCTCAGACAACAGGTCAAGTCCTTTTCTGGTCCTACACAGGTCCAGTAAGTGTTCTGAGGAGAGTACTGGGGATGTCACATTTATGCTTGGCACAATCCTGTGGGTGGGGGCAACTCCTGGCTTCTCCCTAATCAATAGGGTACATGTTTCCAGGCATTACCCTACCCACTTTTGCAGCATTTCCTGTGCACCCTACTGCAAACCATTCATACAGTGCACCTCTCTGTCTAAATCCAAGACCGTGAAACCCTTCTCTCCTTGTGGAGAGCCTGTTTGCTCACCACAGAGCTATGGTCAGAGAAATGAACAACCCCTAGTCACTTCACATTAGTTATGAGGGCAGCACCCTCCTCACTGTGATTGGAGCCTGGCTGACAGGGAGAACAAAGGAGGAGCCTTTGCAGGTGCCAATCAGCATCTGCTTGTGTTAGGGGAGGCACCTTTGAAGTTAATTAAGTTCCTGGCCACTTCTCAAATGGTCGTCCTGTCAGGGTAACAGATACAACTCCCTGCACCCATGCCTTTGTCTCCTACTGAGCAGTTTTAACCTCATTCAGGGTCAGGCACTTAGAGGGCTTCAGCCGAAAGCTAATCCATTTAGTCTCTAAAGGCTTTAAGCTGGGAAAAGTGAACTTTCTAAAAGTACCCTTATAATAGGGACTGATATGTAAAGTAAATATGCCAATAATGGTAATTC
Organism: Calotriton arnoldi; assembly: GCA_963921515.1. Classification (NCBI taxonomy): domain Eukaryota; kingdom Metazoa; phylum Chordata; class Amphibia; order Caudata; family Salamandridae; genus Calotriton; species Calotriton arnoldi. The sequence continues at coordinate 684,884 of CAWUFW010009307.1, forward strand.
CAATTTCATTGTGTTGAAAGGAGGAGGATAGGCACTTTACCATTGGTTAGCAAGGGTAAAATGCACAGTTCTAGAGTCAACACAAACATTGAAGGCGGAAATCTGTGGGTACACTGTACAAAAGATGTTCATTAACTACAATTCAAATCAGTATTGCAAATAAGAAGCACTGTCAAGAGGTAATTGGTTGCACTTTGTATCTTTGAATTTTAGGTGAATTGTTTCTTGTTTGTCAAAGATCTTGTGAGCACAGCATGCTTTCTTGAAAGAAACCTGCAGAGTGATAGAAAGCAAGTATTCAGCCCTATATTATTTTTTAATATCAAATTCTAATCTTAGAATTTGATCATATGAAATAATATAGGGCTGAATTTAATGATTGTTCTCTGCAGAAAGGCTGGCATTTGTAAACGCAGAGTTAGCAATATATTTTGAAAAAATATATTATTTTTAGGAATTCACAAAGAATTTTGGGAGTGCTCACATGCACTGTGTGAAAATGTATGGATGGAGGTGCACATTTCCACATACACTAAAGTGATTCAAATTTTCCATTGCACCTGTAAATGTCTACAACGAGAAAAAAAAATTCTAATAGGAAAACCACTTCCCCTGCACCGTTATCACATTTGGAGATGTACCCTGCCCATTTCCACATCAAAATTACATCTAGTCCTGTCTTGAACAGGAAGCTACCTGTAAATTGTTGTTGAATACCCATAGGCTAGTGGATTTCTGTTATTCACCATTCTCTGTTGGCAGACCCACTCAGGAATGACTACAAGCAGACTACTGCTACTAGATTTGCTCAAATGGAAATTCTATGGGAATTTCAAAGTGACCATATTGCTTTTTGTAGGAGAAAATCCCACCAATCCGTTGCCTTCACAAATCACGCTTTTTGCACACCTAAGTAGCATTGAGGTGTAGAAATACATTTGAAAATTGGGGCCAATGTCTCTGAACTGTATGTTAGTTATTAGCTAACAGCAGTCTTTAGATATTCAGCTGTTTACATTAGTCACATTTGGAAAGGAGTCTAATTTCTGCATGGTTGCGAAAAGCTTTAGACTACTCTTTGTCCATCTGCTTTTCTACGTTTGTGCTTAAAATAAATTTTCCAATGACCATGCAAGAGGAAACTACGAACACCTGGGACCAGATTTACTAACATTTGACATAACCCAGCAAGCCAACTTGCTGCATTGCACTGGGTCACATGGAGAGAGTTGGAAAGATCCACATTTACTAAGATAAGGAGCATGCCTTCATTCTCTCTGCACTGGCGCACTCAGGACTGTCTACCGCCAAAGCAGGCATACTTGCACCATGGTGCAAGGTTGCCTGCATTACAGGCTGGAGTGCGTTTGTGGGGAAAGGGACACCTTCCTGCACAACAACAATCTTCAGAGGTATATTCCTCTTTCTACATGTGCTACAGAATGCAGAACATACAGAAAGAGGAAATAACGAGAAGAAATTAACTCATTTCTTGTGGTTACGATTCTGTTGGGATGGGGTAGCATTTTGACGCAATCCCATATTTACTCCCCATAGTAAATCTGGGACTGTACCAAATTCCATGGGTGGATGTGTGGGAATGACCATACTCCTCCCATGGAACGCATTCCCAACGCAGAGTAACACAAGGCAGCGATTTACCCTTCCTTGTGTTACTCTGGATTCACTAAGCCACACAGAGTCACACATGGTGGCTTTGTGTGGCTTAGTAAATCTCACTGAAGCCTTTGCGTGGCCATGCGTTGCCTTGCATGACACAAGGGTAAAGTAAGGGCTTGGTAAATCTGGTCCCCTGTTTTCAGTATATTAATTCATAGCTCAGGAAGTGGTGGGTTCATCTCTGGGAGAACAAATCTGTTACATATGTACTCACCATAAATAGTCAAAGGAAAATGAAATTGTTATAAAAGGCCCTTAACTTGGGTCCTGGTACTTGTAGCAAAGACAATATTTTATTCATTTATTAAAAGTCACCTGAATGTCCATGATTTCAAAACAATTATACAATCACAAGGAGTTCTGGTTTTATACGCAAGGAACAATTCAAATCAATTCTGCATCATCACTGCCCACGTTGCTTTCAAGGAAACCTTACAAACCTGGTTATTTTCACAAGAGGTGCACACACCCAACACTTGTGTGCAACTCACTGAACACAGTAAGCTTGGACTCAGCCCTTATACATGATTGACACATGCAGACATCCGAAACAAAACAGCATGCAGCTCTGGGAGCTGGCTGTGCCACGAATTCATGCAATTAACGTACGTAGCACCTTACACTTAACAACTAAGATGAAATGACAAATGTTGCCATAAATTATACTCCATTTAGGCATTTAGGAAGAGGTGTGGTGCAGCGGCCAGGGTGGCTGATTCCGGAACACAAGGGCTCATGGTTTGATCGCCGGTGGCAGGTTAGCCCAGCACCTTGTGACTCTGGGCAAAGCTCGCTTAATCTTCCAGACGGCCCCCAGCACCGGAACACCTCTGCAGAGGTAGCTGTGCGCTTTACAAATGCTGGTATTTCATTTCATTTATGTTCTCCTAAGTAAGGAGGATAACAGTGATGTGGAGTGAAGATAACTCATGCCTGTGCAGTGCTGAGCCCTGTTACTTCCTGAGTCATACAAAAGGATACCTTCTTTCAAACTCAAAAGTGGGGAGTGGTTTGCCTAATGTGACAAATGTCATGCTGAATTAATTGAATCAGAACTGTACAGATCACATTGATGAATCAGAGTGACAGACAGGTTCTGTGAGTCATCCTGCTTGTTCTGCGACAACATTTCATGCCATGACTGACACAGAGCCTGATTTAGAGTTTAGTGCAAGGGTACACCATCACAAATGTGACAGATATCTTGTCCACCTTATTAGAAGTGCATTAGGATGTAATACACTTGTATTAATGTAGACGAGATTTCTTTCTTGCTTGTAATATTGTACCCATCAGCCAAAGTCTAAATCACAGTAAAGTATACAAAAAAGTGATGAATGGAATGTTTGAATTAATCTCAGCCAATGGAAATTACTCAGAGCCGCATCCCAATCCATTGTTATGTTGCACAGCATGCCACCTCACTGTGGACCCAGTCATATGCAAATCAGAATTGACCCTGCTCCAATTGAAACAGTCCAGCTAGAACTGTCAAACCAGGTCCTCCCTGAACCAGATTACAAGCAAGCCAGGACCGGTTTCGCCCTAGTTAGGGCTCATCAGGCAGGTATAACTTTGATCTAGTGGCACAGTTTGCATGAGAACCACTTGTGGGCATACCCGTCCCACATAGCCGTCACCATAGTACTGTATTAGGTTAGGATCAATGCTTTAAAAATGTGCAAAAATCAAAGTATTAATGAAGTTCTAATAAGAAAGCAAATTGCAAGTACATGGAGTGACTGCCTCTTTCAGTCCTAGGGCTTCTCATGAACAGTTATATATGCGGTTTCTCAAGAAAACGCATTAACTAAACTTGACATTGAACAGAAGTGTTAAATTATATATTGCAGAACAGATAGCCAACATATTTGTATTCATATGCACACAATAAAACAAACAGCTCAGCTTGATCGGTATTCAACCAAGGTGAGCAAGGTGCAAAATATGAATTAATATGAAAATCCCTCCATAAACCCATGCAACATTATTTGCAATGAATGTTTATTTAGAAGAACTATTAAAAAACTTCACGAATACTGCACTTACAATTGGGTGAGAGATGTTCACTTCAATTAACATAAAAGCGTGGCTTCTGTTGATGCACTTAAAACATTCTGCAAATTGCAATGTCTGGAGCGCAGAGTTGATAAATAATGTAGCTACCTCTATGTTTAAATGTTGACAATGGCTGTGCATTTGCTTGAAAATTATAGTCCTGTATCAGTGATGCACTCACTCGATTTAGTCTATTGCACTAGATAGACATGTTATTCATGTCAAAAAGGGCACAGGGTATTTACATCTTATTTTATACATCTTATCCTCAATTAACATTTATGTTTTCTTTGTTAAGTATTTTAGTTTAGGGAATTGTGTCTCTTTATCTGCTGATATACAATCTGGTTCTCTCCCTTTCTTAAGCGGCAAGCAATGTTCAGTAAGTTGTATCATTAAGATGAATATAAGTAGCCTACAACCCACATATTTGCAGTTCCGTAGTAACAGAAAAAATGAATATAAGTAGACTGCAACATAATACAGATGAATATAATACATAATAATATACTAATAGTATACTAATATAATAATATATTAGTTGATAGTACAGATGAATATAAGTAGACTGCAACATAATACAGATGAATATAATACATAATAATATACTAATAGTATACTAATATAATAATATATTAGTTGATAGTACAGATGAATATAAGTAGACTGCAACATAATACAGATGAATATAATACATAATAATATACTAATAGTATACTAATATAATAATATATTAGTTGATAGTACAGATGAATATAAGTAGACTGCAACATAATACAGATGAATATAATACATAATAATATACTAATAGTATACTAATATAATAATATATTAGTTGATAGTACAGATGAATATAAGTAGACTGCAACATAATACAGATGAATATAATACATAATAATATACTAATAGTATACTAATATAATAATATATTAGTTGATAGTACAGATGAATATAAGTAGACTGCAACATAATACAGATGAATATAATACATAATAATATACTAATAGTATACTAATATAATAATATATTAGTTGATAGTACAGATGAATATAAGTAGACTGCAACATAATACAGATGAATATAATACATAATAATATACTAATAGTATACTAATATAATAATATATTAGTTGATAGTACAGATGAATATAAGTAGACTGCAACATAATACAGATGAATATAATACATAATAATATACTAATAGTATACTAATATAATAATATATTAGTTGATAGTACAGATGAATATAAGTAGACTGCAACATAATACAGATGAATATAATACATAATAATATACTAATAGTATACTAATATAATAATATATTAGTTGATAGTACAGATGAATATAAGTAGACTGCAACATAATACAGATGAATATAATACATAATAATATACTAATAGTATACTAATATAATAATATATTAGTTGATAGTACAGATGAATATAAGTAGACTGCAACATAATACAGATGAATATAATACATAATAATATACTAATAGTATACTAATATAATAATATATTAGTTGATAGTACAGATGAATATAAGTAGACTGCAACATAATACAGATGAATATAATACATAATAATATACTAATAGTATACTAATATAATAATATATTAGTTGATAGTACAGATGAATATAAGTAGACTGCAACCCCACATATTTGCAGTTCCGTAGTCTCAGAATAAATGAATATAAGTAGACTGCAATATAATACAGATGAATATAATACATAGTAATATCCTAATAATATACTAATATAATAATATATTAGATGATAGTACAGATGAATGTAAGTAGACTGCAACCCCACATGTTTGCAGTTTTGTAGTTACAGCCTGAAATAAAGCTAAGTGCAATATGAAGTTCCACCAATGTGTGGTAGACGTCTTAAATCCTTCATTAGAGGATTCCCTTCCGGCGGCGAACCCCCGTCTCAGAATTACCTCCACGATAGGGATACATATTGTAAACTGGCTCTACCAGTATATACTTCAATGGAGAATGCCTTAACAGAGGATTAGCTGTCACCCTCCAACTCTAAATTAAGCTCTTAGCGCTGGTTGAGGCTTGGCGTTTTAAGTCCTTCATGGGCAAGTATTCTATGACATTTTTACCACATCAGAAATTTTCCACACTAATTTGAAGGCATGCTCCTCAAAGCCCAGCCCCTCCCCCAAATGGTACCCATTGATGAAGGTTGCACAAACGCATAGAGGGTCAGATGTAAGAACAGATTGCAATTTGGGAATCGGTCGCAAATAGGTGAGCAACTGGTAAAAGGTAAGTTTGGAATGTATCAAAGTGGTTTTCGTCTCCAGTTGCAAAAATAGGGATGCAAACCGAATCTTACAGATTCACTATTTTAGCCACTGGAATTTGCGATTACTTACTAGCGATTACCAATTGGCGTTCCGGATTTTGGAATGCACAATTGCGAATGGTCACAAAAACAGGTTTTTGCGCTCACATAGTATCAAGTGGGAGCTGGTGGTAATCAGGTGCAAATTGTAAAAGGTGTGGAAACTTCGATTTGTTTTTTTCCACAATGGCTGCTCTGTACACTATGGCAAGCAGGATGAGAATTTTTGCTCCACACCACCACAGGAGAAGGCAAAGACAGGAGCGCATTTACAGAGTCAGGGTGACTTTGTCTCAGCAGACTGAGGAGGAGACATATATATAGCGAGTACAGGGTCAGCAGCACTGTTACTAAGGGGCTTATTTATGAGCGCTTGCGTCACTTTTGCGCCATTGGTGCGTCAATTTTTGTGATGCACCGGCGGCGTAAAAAATGAGCCATGTTGCGCTATATTTACAAAGTGATGCATCTAGGCAGATGCGTCACTTTGTAAACCCCTGCGCCACATTATACCTGCGCCAGGTATAATGTATGCAGGGTGGGCGTTCCCCCGTAAGAGCCTCATAGAAGTGGTGCATTGAAATCTATAAGATTTCAGTGCGCCACTTCTAGGACGCCATTGCGTCAATATCTTACGCCTGCCTCACAGCAGGCGTAAGACTGATGCAGGCACATTTAACATTGGACTTGCCCAAGTGTAATGACCCATTGCTGGAGTTGCGTCATTTTTGTGTCACACTCCAGCAATGCGTCATTACTGCGCCTACAGATATGTCAGTAATACTGACGTATCTGTAACTCCTTGCGACATGATGGGCCGTACTGTAAATAGGGCGCATCCATCATGTCGCAAGGAAGGCGCAATGAAAAGTGATGCATCGCTGTTTTTATGCAGCGATGCGTCACTTTTCATAAATGAGGCCCTAAATATTTAATTATGGAGTAAGACCCTATGCTATGTAGGGACACATGCAGGAATGCTGCTATACCAAACACTTTTAGAAACTTTGCTGCTTACACCTTTAAGCATCAGGAAGCAATCAGGAGGTTGTTGCCACAGCGGGAGGGGTTTCCCAAAGTGCTCTTTCACAGTTATTTTGCAGTTTTGTAGATGCAATGCTGCTAACCTTGTATAGATATATTTTTTACCAGCTCACAGCAAGATTGTAGCAAACGAAATTAGATTTTTTGTTTTGTGGGACATTTCCCACAAGTTATAGGCTGCGTTGATGGGACACTTGTCTTAATTTTCCCTCCTAGTGCAACAGAGTTATTTTGTAGCAATTGGAAGAGCCAGCTCTCCTTAAACATTGTAATAGTTTGCAATGCTGGCTCTTCAATTACTGACGTAGGAGCCGATTCACAGAACTAATCTGAAACAAAATCCTAAACTTACCACTTCTGGTATTCACAGAAGGCACTTACGATTTTTGATATTCACAGAAATCACTTACGACTCCTATCTTTACGTCTGCAGTCAGGCTGGAATCTCCGCACCCGGACCGTACTCTCCGCACCCGGACCGTACTCTCCGGCTAGGGCCGTACTCTCCTGCTCGAGACGTAATCTCCGGCTCGGGCCGGATAAAGTGTAATCAATGGGCTGGAATGCAATTTTTACAAAAAGGAACATTAGGAATGTGTGATAAATGGTAGAGGAGGTCATGAAAAACAATTTGGGCAGGGAAAAGGGTATGGCCAGACACTGCATCATAACCCAGAAAAGTTTGCTCCTTTGTATCATGGTACAATTTGCTCTCCCCTCAGTGTTGACTGTAGTATCAACACCACACTCAACACTAAGGGCGCTCCCCTTAGTGTTGACTGTAGTGTTGACACTGCAGTCAACACTGAGGGGAGCGCAAATTGTGCACTGCATGTACCATGATGCAAAGGAGCAAACTTTTCTGGGTTATGATGTAGTGTCTGGCCATACCCTTTTCCCACCCTCCCGCCCGCCCGCAAGGGAAACATAGCATGATAATAACTGAAAGAGCGCCATGATAATAACTGAAAGTTATTATCATGTTATGTTGCCTCTTCTCGCACTGCTTGAAAGCAGTGGCGTGACGCTCCTCCCCCATAGCGGAGGAGCCGCCACTGTTAAGTCATTAGAGGCTTTTGCCCTGTGCACACGAACAGTCAGCATCAAGGTGGAAGTGCCTGGTCATGTGTGTCTTTTGTCTTCAGCTCCCGAAGGAGTTGTTTCAAAAGGTGCTGTTTTGGCAGCCGTAAGTGGCAACTGTTTTCTGGTGGGGTTTATAAACAGCAGTAGTAATGGGCAAGTATACAAGTTAAGGCACTTGGAGGATTCCTCTACTTCTCGCAGCAAGTCTCGCAGCAAGTCCCTGCCTCCCCCATTCCCAGAAGCGTGACATGTGGTCTGCAGGGCAGATGAGGAGAAATTGGTTACTCTTTGATGCCACCTGGTGGCTGACACTGTGGACCCTCGACATGCACATGAAGCGCTTTGCTCTTCTTGCAGAATGTTTCTACTGAGCTAAGTTCTGGGTCTGATTCCATGGCTACAGAGAATGGTAGTGAGGTTATTCTGCCTACTGACCAAAGTGGAAGAAATAGCAATAAGGAAATACTCCAGAGGGTTCTGGCAAGAATTAGCAAAAACAAGGCATATTATCAAGCCCCAGCGATAATTATCGCTGAGCGCGCTTACCGCGCTTTTAATTATCGTCGGCTATCGCTGGAATATATATCGCCAAGCTAGCACTGTATTATCAACGCTTAGCGCTATGGCGATAAATATTCCAGCGATAGCGGGGTTTTCCATGGAACATCGCTGGTTTTCCAGCGATGTTCCATGGAAAACAGCGATAAGCTTGATGATAGGCCCTGTGGCCTTAGCCCCACAATCCACCTCCCATGTTAGGTATGCCTTAGTCAGGAATTTAACAGACGTTAAATTCTTGAGTTAAGGCAGAGTTAGCGCGATTTAAATTATCGCTACGCCTCGTTGTTGATATCGCGAAGCTGCCTTCGCGATATTTTCCCATGTTGTTTTCACAGCCACGCCTACTTTGCATCTCATTATCGATGCGAGGCGAAGCGTGTGAAAAACGGGAGCTAAGTCAAGGAAACACGCGCTAGCGTGTCCTTGTAAATAATGCGATATAATTATCGCCGCTTTGCCCCCAAAAAACGGACGCTAAAGCGGCGATAATTGTATCGCCGGCCCTTTAGTAATATGCCCCATGGTCTTTTGAGTTGCCGAATTGGCCTCTCTGCTGTTCTGATGCTGTGATGCACCCATTTCAGCTGTTTCCTTAGCTGAGGTTGCACCTTCATAGGCATGCACATGATGCTGTCGTGCAGGAGAGGAAGGACTCGAGGACATCAATTTATGGCACACTTGTATCTCATTCCAGGCTTGGAAAATTGTCTTCCTGACGCTATGCCCATGGATTTTGTAGTGCTGGAGTGTACTTCAGAAGCTGAGTATACCATGAGTATACCATGCTTATGGATCCTGCAGCGAACGACTGTGACTCCTTTTTGATGTAGCTCTTCTCTGGTCTCATCTGCCGCTATGTTTGGAATTAACAGAAATGTGAATGTGGTGGGATTAATGGCTCTTATACTTCTCTCATAGTACTCATTTTTATTTCAGACTACAATGACCTCTTTAAGACAGTGGAGGAGGCTCACAGTGCTCCACTCTGTTGGAATCCATGGAATGCAGGTAGAGATCTTGTTTGGTATTTTTATTCATGTGTCCCATGGTTCAGCCTTGTCATGGGTTACTTCTGTGGCATCCACCATAATTTGTTCTTGAAAGAACTCAACACCACAATTTGAGTGAAATAATTGTGCTCTTTCCTAACCCAACATAGGCCTCACAGAGTAAAACCTATCATTTAAATAGAAAACATGACTCTACTCCTCCTAAACCTGCACTACCCATCTAAACCATGGGGAGGAAACAGTTTTGCAATGAAGTTCTCTGAAGTTGCTTAAGGTGACACACTAGCTTTCTCTAAAAGTACTTAAAAAACAATCTAGAGAGTTTGTGTTTCTTCATTACATTTACCATTCTCCTCATTAACTGAAGGCATGAATTTTGCCTGAGAAACAAGGATCTCTGAAGAAATGCAGTAAATGCAGGACTGTGCAGATGGCTGGATGTGTAAACAAACCAGTATTTCCAGCATGCTTCCTGTTTTTCTGTTTTTTTCTGAAACAAGGATGAGGGGATGTTTGCTACTGAGGGCACCTGACTGACTTGTGCTCCTTTCATAATTGTCACTCTGATCATCCCCTGCTAGGTACTGTGGGTGGGGTCCAGTATGTAGTTCCGGAAAATCAGGCAGTGAGCAGGTAGCTGACTTAGGCTTACATGAAGGGGTTCTTCTGGGTACCTTCTGGGGTTTTGTTTGTGGCACTCTTTCTTCTGAGGTATCTGTCCTGACTGAGCATGAGTGTAATTGCTCCTATTTCTGTGACGACCTGTGATGCATTTCCCAGTGGTTGGGCAGTTTTACTGGCCATGAGATGCTTGTGTCCTATGCACTTGCACAGCCAGCCTCAAAAGAAAAGTAACTGCTGAGCACACGTCCCCTTTCTTTTCAACCACTGGAGACTGATAGCATTGAATTGTTTCAAAAGAGGCTGCATTGGCAGAGGTAAGTGGCAATTTTTCTCATGGGATTTGTAAACAGTAGTAATAATGGGCAAGTATTCTCACAAGTCTAGGCCCTTGGGGTATTCCTCTTCCTCTGGCAGCAAGTCCTCACTTCCCCATCTCTGATAGGCTGTCGGTGGCGGACCTTCCGCCATCGTAATCAGGCCCATAGTCTTTTGTGTTGCTGAAATGCTTGGCTGCTCTTGTGATGCTGTTCTGCATCAGTTACAGCAGTTACATCAGCCCTGGTTGCACCTTCATAGGCATGTATTGCTTATTGTTATGTTGCTGGAATGGAAGGACCTTGAATGCATCAATCTTTTATCAGTAAAGTCTCATTGGTACTGACTATGCCAGAAGTGATTCAGACTGACCTGGTTTCTGCAAGCAGTCAAGGGTGATTATCAAATTGAGTATTCCGCCTTCCTACTCATTAAGGCAGGGGTCTTCAAACTTTTTAATGCTGCCCCCACCCAGTAAAGTAATAAAATTCATCTGGCCCCCTCAGATTTTTCACAATTATTCTATTAAACTGGCAATGTTTAAATATGTCTTTACTTATTTAAACACAAGACATATTTAAACATTGCAGTTAAATTCTGTTTCCATTTTTCCCAGCTAGGATATACATGAAAAAAGAAGCTAGTGATGGCCCATTACAGAGTGACTTACTGCCGCCCATTTTCCCCGTACGCTTAAAACAAAGCATTGCTATCAGCATAATGCTTCTTTTGGTGAGAGCCTGGCGCCCCCGGGGTCACTTGAGGCCCCCCTAGGGGGGTCGCCCCCAGTTTGAAGAGCCATGCATTAAGGGATTCTTACCACATGTTTGTTGCAGTGTCTAGTGTAGACGGTGGACATGCCTCAAGCTTTCAGGATGTGGTGAACAAGTGGGCAACAGTTCCAGTCCTGGTGGTAGAGCACAGAACTGTGGTCTATTCCACTGTGTTTCCGGTCCTCGAGATAACAGGGCCTTTTCAGCTGATCATCGGCCTCAGGAAGGTCAACCACTGGATTCAACCCATTGCCTTCAAAACAGAGGGTTGGGATGCAAGAGGGCCCTTGCATGGCTCTGGAGATTGAGCATCTCTTCCTTAGGTGCCTCATGGTGAGTTTCTTTTGTTTTTTGAAATATTTTGGTTTTAACACATACAACAATCATGCGGATGCACTGAGAACTCCCTGTGACAGAGAATGCAATGCAAAGCCAATCTCTGTGATATGGAGGGGATTACTGGGCTATGGAGGACTGACAGTGGTGGAAGCAGCATGTTACAGTGGCAGAGCAGGCCTCTTTACCTGTCACCTTCAATCCAGGAGCTGTGTAGTGGCTTCTTCTTCTAGTGATTTTTTTTATTTGTTTACTAGTCTCCTGCAAATGATTACTTCAATCCATTCATGTTGGACATGTATATTGCTATGGCCACCCAGATATCCATTCAAATTTTCTGTACTGCAAGGGCACATATGATGGTGGTTGGAGAAAGCTCAAACAGCAATATGAATTTCAGGGCTTAAATTGAACTGTTTTGAAGTCCGTTAAAGTGTAGGGTAAAACCCTAGAACGTAACTATGGGGCAGATTCACAGAACTAATCTGAGATAAAATCCTAAACTTACTACTTTTGGTATTCACAGAAGGCATTTAGTAGTAGTCAAGTTAGGACTCTAACTTTACTACTACTAAACTGAGATAAAATCCTGAACTCACTACTTTTGGTATTCACAGAAGGCATTTAGTAGTAGTAAAGTTAGGACTTCTAACTTTACTACTACTAAATGCCTTTTGTGAATACCAAAAGTCGTAAAGTTAGGTTTTTGTCTCAGTTTAGTAGTAGTAAAGTTAGGAGTCCTAACTTTACTACTACTAAATGCCTTCTGTGAATACCAAAAGTAGTAAGTTTAGGATTTTATCTCAGATTAGTTCTGTAAATAGGCACCTCTGTAAGCATAAAATGTGAACAGTGAAAAATCAAATACAAATGTGAACTGTAACTTGAAAGCATTTAAAACATAAAATACCAAAGATATACTTCTAATTTTTAGAGATAAGATGTCAGAAAAAGCCACGTTCATAACCTCCCAGAAAGGCAAAAAATTATTATTGCGCGTGGGACATACATACAGCAAGAGAGGACACGCACAAAGAATATACATTGGAAATGTACTAAACACTACGCTAATGCATGCTATGGGAGGGCTACAACTGGAAATGTTGTAAGTAATGTCAGAGAGCACAACCAACCGCCAAGAATAACAGAGATAGAGGTAAGGCGTATTGGAAGACCTGAGAGAAGCAAGCAGTAGCTCCCAGGAACCCATAGTAAGAACCTTAAAAAATATACTCTCAAAAGTTCCTGAGCACACAACAGGGAAAATGCCTGGAGTCCCAATTTTAAAGTACTATTAGCACATATCAAGAAGGCCACATGAGAAACCCCAGAAAATATCAAGGTATAGATATTTCTGAATACTAACCACTACATATACTTAAGAATCCTTCTTCCATTCCGACAATAACAATGACAGGAGAATAATAATATAAGCAACAGAAAATACCCTCCTCAGACTAAGCCAGCCACCAACCTGTCTAATAGATGGCATTTTTAAATTATGTCTTCCAATGTTCACATATAGATACACTATATATGGTGAACATCACAACAATAACGTACCCTTAATTTAAGCTATGTTTCCAACAAGCAAAGTGCTACAAACTATGAACTACTAAACCAAATTAAACTAAGAACTAACAACTACTATCCTCAAAAAGTCATAATAGACTGCAAGCAAGCTATGATACAGACAATTTTAAAAACCTACCCATAAACTGCTATTGCAATTTTAACCGAAGCATTTGGAGACACCTCCAAAAGTCTGCACAGAAGTAGCTTACCAGTACAACCTCCTCATACTCAAACCCATGAGCAAAAACTAAGACACCTAATGGACTATTCTGAAGACACTTGGGTTGGCAGACTGCACCATTCCACCAACCCAAGTTTCAAATACCATAGTGCAGCAGTTCTTAACATTTTGACTTTGGTGGACCGCCGCTAAATCATTACTGGAATCCGTGGACACCATTTGAGTCATTATTGGAAGCTGGGGATCCCTGCCCTGTGCAATGTCGATGATTTGAACAATACACAACATTTTTTTAAAAAGTATACACTAAACAAATGCTCAAATATTGAAATGTTTTGTTTATTTCACATTTTCAATGTTGCTTCTTTATTCGTACATACTTTATTAATTTGAATATATTCATTTTACTGTTACTTAATTTGTTAACACAGCAGTGGACCCCCTGATTAGGCCTCATGGACCCCCAGGGATCCTCAGACAACAGGTTAAGAACCACTGCTATAGTGGAATGTCTATGACAGCACCATGGTCCAAAAAGCCAAAACCATCAATGCAGTGGAAGGATGGCACATTGCCTTCCAAGCCAAATTAAGCTGATGTCATCCTACCCCATGCCAATTCTTAGAAACACTAAAAGAAGAATAATGCTACCAAGAATGTAGATTTGATCAATCTTTAACCTAAAAGATCCATACAGACCAAAGAAATGTACAAAATGCTACAAAGGAAAGCAAAACTCTTTATGAGTAACAAATTCGTCCACTACCTAGAAAACAAAGAAAGAACAATACTATAAACCACCTACCGATCTAACTAAAACTTACATCCAATATCAATGAACAAAAACTGTATAATATATTAATTTATAATTATTTTTTTATTCTCTTTAATAATCAGTCTAACTTAAAATTTGAATTTGAACAACATTCAATAAGATTGATAAATAAAATACTTTAATATACAATTAATTATCCAATTAATAAAGAAATAAATACATACAGTAAACCACAAGAATACATAATCTAAAAAAAAATAGAAGCAGCAAAGATAGCATAAAAAATACATACCATATACAGCATATTAATTAACATTACAGAATAGTGCACAAGTATAAACATAGTAAACATTTCCCACCCAAAATTAAAAATTTAAATCAACTTGTGGTTCTGTAGCTGATGTCCATGAAGCTAGAGAAAATCACAAAAATAGAGAAAAGTGTTCCAAAGAAAATGCAAAAATGAAATAACCAAAAAGTTAAGGCAGAAAATGAATCCGCAGCCTAGGAAACAATAAAAAAAATGAAAAATTAATTTAAAAATCTGCTCCAGGAAAACCGAATAATGAAAGGAAATTAAAAAGTAAAGTCAGTCAAAATATAACCCAAATAATTTCTTTTTCATGAGAATGCATCAAAAAATAAGTAAAGGCTTCCATTACGACCAAAAAACCTGTAGAAAACACAACACACTTTCCCACACATAATGTACAACCCAAATACAAAACAAATAACATAAAGTGCAATCACAAACTATACTCACAACGTAAATATAACTAATGGAATTAATTGATTTCCACATACTAATCTATGGCCTACCTCACATTACTATGTAACAACAAAACACAACCTAACACAAAACTACACTACCGCATCAAACTAATACACTATTCTACTTTAACTAACCTTTCCCATGTCCCCACTAACCCCAAAACTGCAAATATTAACTTAAAAATGGTCTTGTATTATCCAAAGTCAGGATCCTGGAATTGCAACCACCGATAAACAAAATCGCCTAACAATAAGTAAAAATATATGTAGCAGTAAAAAAATGGCCTCTAATTGAAATTAATAAAATACTATGTTGTAATAAAAATTAATGTTAACTTTAAATATAAATATATATGGTTGCGGGGGCCCAGTGGGGGCTCAATTGACAGCAGTCATCAGTGCGCTATATAATTTTAGTTGGGAATAACTGTGCACAACAACTCCCAGAAGCCTAAACATTGCCTAATTGAGGGGCGGGACATTAACGCATTTATGGGAGTTGTTGCACGCCAAAGCCCAAAATCCTTTGAAAAAGGAGAAATCTGAAACGCGTCAGGCTGGATGGGAAGCTGCTACATTCTTCACCGGCAATCATCGCACAACTGTACCTGTAATAAAGGCTGGTAACCTGTCGTTTGACTCGAGTGCGTCTCATTGTGAGTTACCAATGTGTTGTCAAATTGAAAGGCGGACGGCTCTTCCGCCGAGATTGCACCACTCCAAAATGATGAGGAGGCCATGAGGTTGGCTACACCACCCTCGTATATGGAGCAACGACCGAGGATTGAAGATGTGCGTGGTTGCGGGGGCCCAGTGGGGGCTCAATTGACAGCAGTCTTCAGTGCGCTAAATAATTTTAGTTGGGAATAACTGTGCACTACAACTCCAAGAAGCCCCAACATTACCTAATTGAGGGGCGGGACATTAACGCATTTATGGGAGTTGTTGCACGCCAAAGCACGAACTTGCCAAAAGCCTTTGAAAAAGGGGAAACCTGAAACGCGTCAGGCTGGATGGGAAGCTGCTACATTCTTCCCCGGCAATCATCGCACAACTGTACCTGTAATAAAGGCTGGTAACCTGTCGTTTGACTCGAGTGCGTCTCATTGTGAGTTACCAATGTGTTGTCACATATATATATATATATATATATATATATATATATATATATATATATATATATATATATATATATATATTTTGCATTAAAACATATTTCATTGTTTTTTATTAATACAATAGAGGGAAAATGTTTCAGATCTTCTCGTTTTAAACTGGGCACAGCACTGATGATAATCATTTATGATGAATTGAACACACTATCACCTGAAAGAGAAGTATTGATTAGCCATAGTCACCTGCAGCAAGGGGGCTCCCACCTGTCTACACTTTTTTTTCTTTTAAACTTTATTTATATTGTAAAGAGGCATACATTATTGGGAATCATTTTCAGTATTAACCAAGTTGGCAACGACGTGCTAACATCTACATCATATTTGCACATGACAATCAGATTAATACCTTACATGCATGCATCACAAATCAGACATGGTTGAACTTTAACATGGAGTGGGTCATGGTACCTTGCTAGTCCATGTTGTATGCAGTAAGGGTCGTGCCAAGCATCATGGCCCAGCCAGCGTGCAGTGCACAAGGCCAGTCTAGCTGCGAGTGGGTGTGGATTCAGGTGTGTTCAATGTGACAATTGTGTGTTGGTGGAGATATGTCGCGAATGGGTTCCAGATGTTGTAAGGGCGATTCGCTGGAGGTAAAAGGTCTCAAAAAGTCTCCAGCTGTGCTTGACTGTGTGTTACATCAGCCAGCCACGCTTTCACTGCTGGTGCTGGTCTGCGGCCCCAGTGCATTGCCACCCTGCGCTTGGCCAGAAGCAGCATCGCAATTAGTCGGCGGTGTGTGTCTGCAGTCTCCTTGATGTATCCAAATAGACGCAGCCAAGGGTCTGGTAGTAAAGAGTCCCCCGTGATGGCACTGACAGTATCACATATGGACTGTCAGTAGTCCACCACCTTCAGGCAGGTCCAGGCCAGGTGCACAAATGTGGTCTCCGGCACAGAGCAGCACAATCATCTCGCATCACCAGACAGGCCTATCCTATGTAAGTATGCAGGGGTGCAATACAGTCTATCTAGCAATTTAAAATTAATCAATCGCAGTCTATAGTTAGGGGAGAGACGTTCTTATTGACCACAGCAGTAAAGCCATATCTCAACAGATATTTCCAGGACTGTATATAATTCCCAGGCTTGGCGGGCTCTCGAGCTGTCTAGCAGGGAGGCAGTCAACGTCAGGGAATAGAGTCGGGTAATAAGCTTGCACAGCGATGAGGTTGTATAGATGTATTCTAATGCTGTGGTGACTGGGGGAGGGGCAGGAAATAAGCTGTTTGCATTCCTACAAGTTGACCTGATTTGATAGTATAAAAGTGTGTCTAGCAATTTGATCTTGCGCTTGGCGTTACTAGTGAATGGAGGGAGAAACTGGCTGCCTGGTTATGAGTCAGCAAACGTTTTGACGCCTAATGCCCCAGCGCGTCACGACGAGCCGCTATCTTGCAGTGGGGGGAAGGAGGGATTTGCTGCCAATGTAGCAGATGGCGCATATAGCTGGATGGTGCCAGCTTGTCTGTGGATGCCTTCCCATGCCCAGCGTATACACTTCACCATGTTGATTTCAGCCTTGGGTGCCTTATACAGCTGGAACAGGCAGTTTTCTGCGGCCATGGGGATGCCTGGTCGCCCTCCACCGCCAAATGCAGTTGAAATGGTGCAGGATGTAGCCAGAAATGCAGAAAGCTCACTTGGGCGCAGAGGGCGTATAGCTTTAGGTCCTGTGCGCCCAGTCCTCCGCATGCTGGGGGCAACGTGAGGATTTCATAAGACGCTCTAGGCTGTCAGCCTGCCCACGCTAGTGCAATCATGTTGGATCGCAGTCTTTTGAAAAACAGTGTCGTGAGAGGAAGCAGGATATTAACAAATAGATATAAGAATTTCGGTTGGACCACCATTTTTGCGATTGCTATGCGCCCCGCTAGGGACAGCGGTAGTTCATTTCATATCTGGATTCATGCCTCAAGCCAATCAACTGCACATCCATAATTTGCACTCCACAGGTCCTCCGAGTCTCTGCACAGCCATATGCCCAAGCATTTAGTCTGCTCAGATGCCCATTTTAGTTGGTATTCCATTTGCTATGGGCGCGCAGCTACAGTGAGCGGAAAGAGTATTGATTTACTCCAGCTGACCTGAATACCAGAGTAACCTCCAAAGCGGATCACTTCCCTCATCATAGGGTCTACGTTCTTGCATGGCTCGCGAATGTATATAGTAAAATCATTGGCGTACATAGACACCACAAGTCATCGGGCAGTGAAGCCGATACCCTGTTCCGCATGGTGTTGGCGCAACCTAGCCACCAGCAGCTCCATTGCCACGGCAAACAGAAGCGAAGATCGGTGGCATCCTTTCCTAGTGCCATGTGTGATTACAATCGGGTCTGAGATATGGTCATTTAGTTTAATATGCGCCGAGGGGAGGGTATATAGTAATCAGATATTTTTAATGAAGCTTGAGCTGAAACCCCAGCATCCAAGAAGGGGGAAGAGGAATGTCCATTTGAGGGAGTCAAATGCCTTGGTGGCGTCAAGAAGAGCCGCATAGAGGGATGAAGATGATGCATGACGGAGAATATTGGCCGTAGATTATGCGACATGGACCTCCCCGGAAAGAATCCGTATTCATTGGGTCTCACTATTAAAGGCATGAGGGGCTGTAGATGGTTAGCCAGTACCTCGCATATATTTTGTTATCTATATTTTTTAATGACAGGGTGCGATAGGAATCACAGAGTTCGGGGGGCTTGTCAGGTTTGAGTATGGCTATACTAATTGCCTCGTGAAGAGTTGGGGGAGGCGGCTCACTGACAATGAGTCATGGTACATCTCGATTAGGTGTGGGATGAGTATAGTAGCATATTCTTTGTAAAAGGCGGGCATAAGCCCAACCAAGCCGGGGGCCTTATCCCCAGGAAGGCTGGCAATAACTTTTGCAATTTCCTCCGGCGTGATTGGGGCATCGAGGTATTCCCAGTGACCATGGTCAAGCCAGAGCTAGTGTTGCAGGGCTTCCTGGTCACACACCTTGCTAGCGGAGTAGAGCTGGGTGAAGAAGGAAGACATGACGGCAGGCAATTCTGCAGAGGATGTAACCACTTGGCCCTTATTGTCTATCAGTTTGGACACGTATTTTGAGGCATGTGGTTTTCACAACAGTCCTGTCAGTGTCCTGCCAGGGCAGTCCCCTCTCCCATAGCGTCGGGCTTGTGACTCTCGCCCCAGGTATTGTACCTCCATTTCTGCCTCAGTTTGATATTCGGAAGTTTGGTTCTGATATCAGCCAGGGTGGCCAGTTTGGGTTAATGATTGTATGACTGTTCTAGCTGCTGGATTTCAGCCTCCAGTCTCACCAAGGTTCCCCTAATCTGTTTTAGCACTCCAGACTGCCTGGCAATGCATGAGCCACAAAATACCACCTTGAACGCCTCCCATAGTAAGGAGGGTGATCCTACTTATCCAACGTTCAAGGCAAAATAGTCTATAATATCACGCCGGTACTCTTCTCTAAATGCTGTATCTCGCAACGCATGCGGGGGCAGTCACCACGAAAACATCTGTGATAGAGTCTTTGGGTTCTGGAGGGGCATGCGCACCGGAGAGTGGTCAGAGAGAGTGCATGGTAAGTGCTCGATTGCCGTAGTCCAAGTGGAGACATCCCAAGAAACTAGCCAGAAATCAATGCAGGGCCAGGAACTGTGAGAGGAGGAGAAGCAAGTGCTGTCACGCTTGGTGAAGCGTGTGTGGTGCCAAATGTCCACTAGCGCATTGTCAGTGATGAGCGTGTTTAGGGCCTCTACAGCACGTAGGTGTTGCAGTCTGGTGCCAGAGCAATCCAGATGTCCCTGCAGTGCAACATTAAAAACAACAACCCACAACACTGGCTGAGGACTGTATTCTGACATCTGCCTCCAAATATTAAGAAAGAAGTCAGGGTCGTCCGTTTTTGGCCTGTAAATGGCTACCATTATCCTTGATTGTGAGTAAAGTGTACCCACCAGAATGGCATATCTGCGTCTTTATCAATGAGGGAATTAGTAGTGCGCCATGGCAGCCTTTTCTTGAGTAGAATGGTGACGCCACGAGCATAGCTAGAGTAAGCTGAAGAATAGGATTCTCCACACAATCTAGCTCAGAGACGAGCAGTGCTGCTAGTGGACAGGTGAGTCTCCTGTAGAAAACAAATGTCTACGCCGTGGCGCACAAGGTATGCATGTATCAGTCAGGATTTAGGGTGATCATTAAGACCCTGCACTTTCCATGTTAAGTATGTTACATTTGCCATGTCAAGAGTTGGTTAGAGCACATGTCACGTCGTGTCCCATTGCTTATCGCATGTGATCGTGTGTGTTGTTGTGCCATATTGCGACTGTTAGTGTAGCTTCCCAGTATAGGTGTTACTTCAGAACAAGAGCTGCAAAAACAAAACAGAGAAACTCCGCATTCACAACTTCCTGCCACCCACCCCCATACAAAAACCCTTTCCTAGTGAAGGGTATCTGCGGTCCCCAGTCTTTACCCCAACCTCCCACTCCAATCCCCCAAACAGGTTGAGACATTGTTCCCACCCAGCCCAAAATACTCCAACCAGTAAACATAACATGTGCACAAGGGAATTATCTCATGGGGCCATGGTCAAACCAAGCGGACACCCGTGACCCAAAGCCATGGTGAACGAGCAGTATTTTCATAGAGGGGAGCAACTAAATACAGCGCAACATGATTGTGGCCATCCGCCCCTCCTAGGGCGCATCAGATGTAATATACAGTTGTATAGTACAACAATTGTCCCAGTACAGCACATCATCTTTGGAGCCACTGTGGGCGTGACAAACACAGCTGAGTCTAGTCATTATCACTGGTGCGGCTGTCCACAGATGCTCAGGGTGAATTTGACAAAGTTTTACTGTGTCTGCTGAGTTGTTTAGTGTAGGCCAACGTGGTCTTTTGATACGTGAAGAACCGTGGCTTGCCAGCACCTGCGATGCACAATTTGGCCGGATAGAGCAGGGCGAAAGGAATCTCCAGCCGTTGGAGGATGCACTGTTAGAGTGAAGTCCAAGAAGAAGGAGAGGGTGTTCCCTGGTGTCTGACCTCTTAGATTTCTCAGGCCTTCCGCATGATCACATTGCATTAATTTAACAGACAAGCAATTATTGGCTATGCATGCGCACCAGGCGGTGGTCCCAGCTAGCGATGGGCCCAATACACGATAAAAAACGCTGACAGTTCTGTACCAAATACCTAGCGGAGCAGAGATTCCAAGTAGTCCTCCATATTGGAGATCACCGTGGATTCGGGGATTCCAATGATACGGAGGTTGTTTCTTCTAGAACGGGAGTCTAGATCTTCGTTCTTTGCGCGGATGAGCTCCAGCACCTTGTCCATTTTTAACAGGTGTTGTCAGTCTTCAGTGAGTGTATCCTCCGCATCTGACACTCTGGACTCCACTTGTGTGATCCGAGTGTCGACACGTTGTTTTACCTGATCTAGCCTGATTGTGAGGTGGTCTATTGTTTTTAAGCTTGATTTGACCTCCATCAGGAGAGATCGAATGTCCCAGTCTTGCATTCTTGTATCTTTGGTCTGTGTGGCCTGTTCCTCCGCCTCTTGTGGCAATTCTCCATGGCGTCTGGTGCGCCTATTTTCAAATGATAGCTTGGACTGCTTAACGTCCGTTTTCCCCATAGTGCCAGGAGTTAGGATGTGGCGACAGTGTGGACAACAGGAGGGAGGGTGTGCAGTAGCGCTTCAGCCTGATATGGGTTTACCTATGTATTAATGGCCTGCGCTCTTCCCCACACCTCTAACTTGTGGGATATCAGCAGTGCTGTAGGCCCTACAGGTTTTGGTCAGCTACTAGTGGTGGTGGTTGCCCATAGATGAGGGATTCTCAGCCGCTCTGCATCGCTTGCTGCTATGCAGCCAGATGGGTATCGCATGCACACCAGATCCACTCTCAAGGTTCCTATGCGCTGCTGGTATGCTTCTGCATCATTTCAGGATGCATGGAAGCACCAGCAAGTCCCACTACTCTGCTTCCAGTGCAGCCAGATGTCATCAGGCCACAAGTGCTGCACCAACGGCCCCCATGACCCTGGGACACTCGGGTCAGGCACCCCATGGAGGAGTCAACAGCCAATGAGGCAGGGAGGGCTCCGCATGCCTACAGAGGGAGCCCGCCACAGCCCCGGTCCTTTCCCTCTCCCGCCGGTCCCGCCTCCTTACTACACAGTTCCTGTGACTGTGTTGTCCAGCTCTCAGTCCAGGGTAGCGGTCTCCTCGCACAGCCCACGGATAAGGATACCCTGCGTGGGTACAGATTTACGCGGCCCACGTCCTTTCTTTTTGGCAGTCATGTCGGGCCAGGCAGCCTGCGATTCGATATTCCTATCAGGCTCGGTCATCTAGTGAGGGCGCTTCCCCCGCAGTGGCTCAGGTCAGTCTGCCCACTTACACGCCGGGCCCAGCAGCATCCGCACTCCCACAGGCTTGCATCCGGGCCGCTAATGATGCATATGTAGCTGTTGGGCTAGGTGGGGCACACCAGCACACCGAAGAGGGCTACAGGTTATGTGTGCAGCACGCTGCCTGGCTGTAGCGCCGTGGGCCACTTCCACTCCAGTCATGGCAGTGCCTCACACAGTCTTGCAGGAGGATTGGAGGACTGTTTGGGGCGAGAAGTTTGGATATATATATATATATATATATATATATATATATATATATATATATATATATATATATGACTCCCTCTGGCGTTCTACCTCCCGAACACCGAATCCGGCAGCACCCGGTGAACAGACTGCAACTTTACTGCATTCCAGGTAATTCTTTTGAAAAGTTCATTTATTCATTCTCAGTTCAATTTCAAATATTCAAATACACACAATCAATTGCAGTTAAAAGATCGGACCGACGCGTTTCGGCGAATTGCCTTCTACTGGGTCTACTGGGTCAACTTATATATATAATGTGAGTTAGAAAATCTTGGTAAAATGTTTAAAAATGTGAAAATTTACAACATTTATAAATAGTAAACACAGCAATAAAATTGTTATAATTAACTTATAGTACTAAGTAATCAATTTATGTATTTATATAGTTGCTTACTACACTTGAAGAGGTGCTGAAATATTAACATATGATATGCTGTTATAAATTGTTTTATTTTTTAAATAAAAATGTATACATGTAAAAAATAACATGTAACAATGTGAACTATATATGTAAGTATATGTTGCATAGAAAGATTGCAGTACAACATGTGTATTAACATAAAAAAACAAATATTTTAAATGAATTGTACAACTCAAGTATGTGAAACAATGTATTTTCCTACTGTTTGTGAATACAATTATTTGGAAAGAATAAATTACATAAATGTAACAGTAATTTGTACTATCATATAAAACACAGAAACACCAAATATCAACCAACGCTGCAAAATATACAATAACTCAATAAAACCTAATTATCATATCCATGTCTATAGTACATTATATATATTAAATTTAATATTACATTGTTAACAAATAACACACCCACTAAAACAAATGTTTTTGGGGAAGGCATTGAACATTAGAAAGGTAGTATATGTTATACCCACACCGAACTAAACTACACTATAAAAACTGTTCAACATTAAATGGGTCACACTTACTATTCCCAGAGCAAACTAAGCCCTTTTGGGGAAGGTTTTGAACATCTAAGGGGTCAGATTTACTATTTCCATTCCAATCTAAATCACTTTAGGGAATGTGTTGGGCACTGAAGGGGTCAAAATTACTATTCCCACTCTAATTCAAACCACTTTGGACACACTGTTAGACATAAAACAGGGGACACATTAACTATTCCTACTCCAATCTAAAGCATTTTGTAGAAGGTGTTACACATTAAAAAATATCTAACTTACTATTCCCACTACACTCTAGAGGATTTTATATATAGCGTTACCCCAATGAAGGGATTGCATTTACTATTGTAACTCAATACCATACACACTAAAAAACTAATCAACTAAATGTGAATAGAATAAAAATTATAAATTAATAACTCATTTATAATCAAATACACATTAAAAATCCATGTTTAAACATTTACATTTTCACATTATTTTAACTACAAAATTACAATATAATCAAATGTATTATTAAAAATTAGAAATCAAAATATTTTTTATTTCAAACTTCAATATATATTTTTAAACATCTCCCCACACTTTTCCCCTAGAAACCCAACATCCTAGAGAGAAAAATAATTAACTTTGCATACCAAATGTTAAAAATATATTAGAAAAATTCAAATCCTTAAGAACAATGGTGAGGTTTACCGGACCCTGGCTACAACCCTGACAACACCTCTCTGCTCACACCCCTTGCCACCTATACCTACGATCCTGTACATAATAAAACACAGCGACCTCTAGAGCGCAAGAACGCATCGTACATGGTGACAATTCGACACTGAGACACCGACTCAATGGGAGAGGGTGGGGTAAGGGTTGGGCACATTTGAAATGCTGAAGGAAATGGGGAAATGTAACTGAGATACCTATGGTTTGTCTGATTACACTGAATGTACCACTGTGATGCCTTAGAAGTATATAAAGCCCCAATAAAATCTGTTTTAAAAAAAATTCAAACCTTAAACATTTAATTACACTATTCTAGTAAAATAAAAATATTCAACTACAAAATAACAGCACCCACAAAATAACACTACACCTAACACTAAAAGCATTAAAACAATAATAACAAAATATATAAATAACTTTCAATTATATTTTTAACAACAATATTAAAATCAACACTAAAAAAATTATATTCTTACCAGCCATATTTCTGACAATTATATTTTCTGCTTCATGATATTGTTTTGAGGATATTCTTGTGTTGCAATATTTAAAATAGGATATTTTGCTCAAGGACCTTCCTGCCCAGCACCTGCTATCCCTTGGTGCCCATTTTCCGACCGGCCCAGGCATAGTATTTCTGCCCATGGATTAGGCAGAGCAGTTGTCATAATTGTTGGCTCTGTCATCATTGTTGACTCTTCCATCCGCTCAAAGCTCAAATGTGGTTATGGGATCAGTGACGCATGGCTTTTTTGTTTTCTTAGTACCTTGGGCTTGCCTCCACCTTTGTTCCCAGTTGATGCATTTTTATCAACTTTGGATCCCAGTTTCTCAGTAAACCAAGTCACTGGTGCTGATGTTCCTTTCCCTTCAACAACAATTGCAGTGGTAGCTGGATTCATCATCCCTGGTCAGTGGCTTTCCCCTTCATTGAGTGGCTCAGTTGGTGGTCACAAGAGACACCCGTTCTCATGTCTGATGTGATACTCTGGGAGATGACTCTCTCATAGGTGTTACATATTTTTACTAATTTGAAATTTTTATGTGGAAAAGCATAATCAAAGTGGTATCAGAGTGTTTGGCAGATAAATACCAAGCTGAGAAAAATCTCTCTTACCTTGTATGAATTGGCATAATAATAACTGAGATAGTAACCATGACTAGGTTAGGGAAAAAATATGCATATTGATTCTTACTTAAGGAACATGAGCATAAATCGGAGATAGCTGGGTGCACTGAGAAAGAATGAAGTAAACAGAAAAAAAATGATGAAGAGACAGAAAGGAGGGAGGAAATAGTTTAAGGAAAATCCAGGAGGGCTTAATGATCATGGGCATTAGTTGATAGAAAAGAGGGAAAGAGAGGAGAGGGAATATCCCAGGGAGCAATAACATTCTAAGACAGTAGTAGGAATATGGTGGGCATTATGAATCACAAAAGGAAGCAAGAGATGATTTGCCTGAGTAAGAGGAGGTTTTAGCTTGACTTCTTTGAGAAGCGTCATAAATTAGTGGAAGCAAATATAAGTGGAGGAGTTTTAGTGGGAAGAGGAGAAAAAAACACAATGAAGAAAATGTATGCTAAGAAAATTTGAGTAGAATGAGAATAACATGATTGAGGAGTTGAAAAAATATTGTACAAAGGGCAAATTAATCATCCCCCTTTTGGTGGATAGAAGCCACTCCTCAAATTAGATGGTTCTGTCTCCTGTGTTTCATGTCCTTTGTCAATTCCTAGTCCACCACCATGTGGGGACTTGGTGCCTGATTTAGAAATTGGCGGATTCGGTACCAGCGTCGCTTTTCTGTCGGATTCTCTGTCCACCTAGTAGGCGGTCTGCCCACTCAGATGCTGGCAGCTCAATGGGAGAAAGACCGTCAGAGTGTTGCTGTCTTCGCCACATTTTTCCACCAGCATCAGCCACACCATCAGCAGAAACGGGTGTGGATGGGAGTACAGCCAGTTTGTCCACCGGGCCAGGCCAATCACAATTTGCCTTCCCGCCAACAAAACTGTGGCAGGGAAAACTTCAACATCTGAGTTGGTGGATTGGGACAGATATAAGGCCGAAACTTGCCTTCTTTCTGTTTCACACTTCCATTTCTGTCATGGAGCCGATCATCCACGTCTTGCCTTTGCTGCTGCTACTTGACCACAAAATAAATCAACCCCATTGTCACCGGAATCGATGGTAAGCTTCTATTTTTGCTTGTTACCTTTTGGCTTGTCTGTTTACATTTGTTCTGGACTCGTGCATGTTGAAATCTCTCTAACAAGCAATAATATACCAATGTGTAAAGCATATGTGTGTGTAATGTTTTTGTTTAAGAAATTTAAAGAAACACACCTGTATAATTGTATCGTATTTTTTAAGTTGGTGCAAGATGCTTTCATGATAATGGACACCTACACAAAAATGAACATCAATGAAAAAATCAAAAACTGACCATACAGGTGTGTTAACTCAATTTTCATAGACTATAAAATCAAGAACATATGCATTACACATTATTAGGATCATTGAAATGTAATATAATGTAAAAATTGCACTAGACAAGGACTGCAAAATCAATGTCAGTTCCAAACTTTAGTCAGTTAATATATTTATCAATGTAACATTTCCCCTTGTCTAATGCATTTCCTGTACTTTATTAAATGTTATTTGAGTCATTATTATTTAAAGGTGAAATCCATTTGTGTTTATTTTTTATCTCTTATCAAGTAAACACATCTGTATTAACACTTAAAAAAATAAAAATCTATTTGTTGAGTAAGTGTCCATCATCATGATGAATGCTTGCACCGAAATGTAAATGTCCATCACATACTTTTTTTACTAGTGTATGAACTTTACAAATTAGACATTTAAAAAACAGCTGCCTTTTCTGTCATAATTGTAAGTTAAAATATGTGAACCATATTTTCATCATTCACAGTTCTAGGAACCAAAGAATTGTAAATTAAAAATAATGTCAGGACAAAACTTTGTGAAATTAAAATATTTGTTTATTAAGAAATGAGATACTTCTCTCAAATCAATATATTTTATTGTGAAACAAAAAACAGTAAAAAAAAGTGATTGTCCCCAAGACATGATATTGGAGTGTTGTTGCCCCGAACTTGCCTCCTAAATAGACTGCCAAAGGGAACCTCCTCAGGAAGGGGCATCTTGTGGGCCCAAAACAGGCACCTCAACGATCTTCCTTGGGAGGGGCGAGTTTAACAGGGGTTAGGGAAAGGTAAGAAGTGAATTCTTCAGAAGGAGTATAGATAGGAGTTATGGGAGAGGATTGGGTTGGCAAGTAGAGGGAGCTGCAGTTGGTGATGTGCGTGTGGCTGTTAGTTTTGCAGTCGTATTTGGGTCGGGTGTCTGTTGTGTTTGCTTGGGTGTGCATCTTGGCAGGTGTATGTTCGGGTGAGTGTGTGCATTTGTGTTTGGTGGGTGTTGTTTTGCATGTAGGTGTGCTTGTGTGTGAGGGTGTTGGTTTGGATGAGTGTGCTCTTGAGCGGGTTGGTGTGGTTGTGGTGCGTGTGGGTGTATGTATGTATTGCAGTTGCATGTGGGTCTGGTGTATGTTTGAAAGTGTGTGGTTTCTCAGGTGTTTTGTATTCGAGTGAGTGTGTGCATTTGTGGTTGGTTGATGTTGTTTGGTGTGTAGGTGTGTGTTTTGACGACTGTGCTGTTGAGGTGGTAGGTGTGGCTGTGGCACTTGTGGAGGTGGTGGTGGTTGTGGGTGTGGGTGTGGTGGTGGTAGTGGTGGTGTTTGTGGAGGTGATTGGGGTGGTTGTGGGTGTGGTGGTTGTTGTTGTGGTGATGGGTGTGGTGCCTGTAGGTGTGATGGTGGTTGTGGTGGCTGTGGGTGTGGTGGTTGTTGGGGTGGTTGTGGGTGTGGTGGTTGTTGTTGTGGGTGTGGATGTAGTGTCAATAGTGTCTGTATGTTGTTTGAGTGTTTCTTTGTGTGTTTATGTGTGTGTGTGAGTGTGCTGTTTGTGTGTGTTGAAGTGGGTGCCTGCACAGAAGTGAGTGTGCTTGGGATACGCTGATGCTACGCAAACAAATGTTGAATAAATCATGCATTTGCCCCCAGTTAAGAGATCTTGGTTAAATCTATAGTTCTTTTGTTCACCATGCTACCCCAGTTTAAACCATGCTCGGACATGGGTCCCTTGCTCACTGTGCCACTGGATTCAAGCTAGCCTGGCTGATGAGGGGTAATACCCCGAAACCAGTCCCAGGATTCTTGTTTCCGGTCCAGGGAGGACCTGACTTGGCAGTTCGGGCTGAACTGTTCCCATGAGGAACAGGGTCAAGACTGTTTTGCATATGGCTGGGTCTAAACTGGGGTGGCAAGGTGAGCAAAAGAATAATGGATTTAACCCAGACCACTTGACTTGGCATGAATGCCTGAATTATTCAGCATTCTGTCCATCATTTGTTTGCGTAGCACTTTTTGCCCTAAGTGGGATGGGTATGCCCAGACGTGGGTCCCTTGCTCACTGTGCCACTGGATTCAAGCTAGCCTGGCTGATGAGGGGTAATACACCAAAACCGGTTCCAGGATGCTTTTTTCCGGTCCAGGAAGGACCTGGCTTCGCAGTTCAGTCTGGACTGTTCCCATGAGAAACAGGGTCAAGACTGATTTGCATATGGCTGGGTCTAGCCTGGGGTGGCATGGCGAGCAAAAGATTGATGGATTTGACCCAGATAACTTGACAGGGGGTGAATGCATGATTTATTCAGCATTCGGTCCATCATTTGTTTTCATATTACTTTTCGCCCTAAGTGGAATGGGTATGCCCAGACATGGGTCCCTTGCTCACTGTGCCAGTGGATTCAAGCTAGCCTGGCTGATGAGGGGTTATGCCCCGAAACCGGTCCCAGGATGCTTGTTTCCTGTCCAGGGAGGACCTGGCCTAGCAGCTCCGGCTGGACTGTTCCCATAGGGAACAGGATCAAGACTGATTTACAAATGGCTGGGTCTGAACTGGAATGGCATGGGGAGCAAAAATACGATGGATTTTGGCCCAGACCTCTGTACTGGGGTGAATGTTTGACATTGCGCAGCATTCTGTCCATCATTTGTTCTTTTTGAAATTGTCACCCCGAGTGGGACAGTTATGCCCAACCGTGGTTCCCGTGCTCTCCATGCCACTGGAGTGAAGCTAGCCAATCTGATGAGGGGTGATACCCCGAAACCGATCCTAGGATGCTTGTTTCCAGTCCAGGAAGGACCTGGCCTGGCAGTTCGGGCTGGACTGTTCCCATGTAGAACAGGGTCAGGACTGATTTGCGCATGGCTGGGTCTAAACTGGAATGGCATTGGAAGCAAAGAAAACAATGGATTTAGGCCTCGATCTCTGTATTGGGGTGAATGTATGACATTGTTCTGCATTCTGTCCATCAATTGTTCTTTTTGCATGGGAGACGCTGATGACACGAAGGTGATCATCTCTTTACGGTGAGCAACATGAAAAAATCAAACATAACGTTTCTGCTTGCCTCAAGGTTGTAGCCAGTTGTATGAGGACTCATTGTCTGAAGCTGAATGCTAAAAAAACAGAGATTCTGATTTTTGGAGGTGCCCACGACATTTGGGACCCATCATGGTGGCTGGGGTCCTTTGGAACAAACTGCCACTAAGCCAAAAAAAAGTCATAAGAAATCTGGGGTTCTTGACTGATGAGTCCATAACAATGTATGAGCAAGTTATTGCTACATGTGGTAAATTTTATGGTCTGCTGAAACTTCTTAAGAAATTGCTCCACTGGATTCAAGTCGATTGATGCGGACCATAGTCCAAGTCCTTGTGGTAAGCAGATTGGACTATGGTAATGCCCTCTATTTTGGGAAAAAAGTTAGAGTTGGGGGCTTCTCTCTCACCCATTTAGCCATAGCAAACTGGAATCTACAGCTTCTAGATCTCCGCTGTACTAATGACTATCTTGGATTCAGAAAGAAGCTCAAAATATGGCTCTTTCCAAAATAACTGTCTATTCTATTACTTCCTTGCAAAGTACTTCAACTTATGTTACATGGCTAGACACAGTGCCGTGATATCTCCCTCGGGATGAGTGTCACACTTTATAAAATAATTGATAAATATATAAACAAATAAAATAGGGCTGAGACATGGGATTTGGGATGAGGTAGGGGCCTGAATTGAGGCATAAGGTTGGACTGGTTGTGAGACTGCGGTCAGTGAGGAGGCTGT
The DNA here is from genome assembly GCA_963921515.1 of Calotriton arnoldi. Taxonomy (NCBI): domain Eukaryota; kingdom Metazoa; phylum Chordata; class Amphibia; order Caudata; family Salamandridae; genus Calotriton; species Calotriton arnoldi. Next base: position 715,731 of record CAWUFW010009307.1, read on the forward strand.
CTTCGCAAGCAATCTCTGAATGCCAGACAGTGAACTGTGAATGACATCCAGAAATGCAACCTTCTGTTGCATTTGGCAACTAAGCCCTGGATGCCATTCACTATCACAGTCTGGCCTACAGAGATGCTGCATAGGAGGTCAATAGCCTCCTCACTCAGCGCAGCCCGGGAGACAGGGGCAGGAGGTGAGGTGCCTGTGATGAAGGAGAGCCCAGCCATTTAAGGGGACTCAGTTTGGCCAACTGTTCGAGGAGCAAGAGGAAGGGTGGAGATGAGGCTCTGGGTGGTGGACAAGCATGCAGGTGGTACAGTTCCTGTAGGGTCTGCCACCAATAGGGACTGGTCGTTTGTGGAAGCCTCCGAAGATGGAGATGAGTAAGTGGCTTCTGTTCCAGTCCCCTCACCCTCCAGTCCACTGTGTTGATTGGTGTCTGTGGTCTCACTACCTGAACCACAGAAGCCAGCTGCTTACCCGCCTTTGTGGCCAGCATCCACTTTGCCTGGTCCTAAAGATACTGGAAAGACATATACAATAGTTTTATTGTACCTGTGTAAATAGAACTGATCATGAAGATTTTTCTCAAACCATTTTCCAAATTTTCTGAATTCATGTGCTTCAAGGCGTTCAAACTTTTAAAAAATGTTCATCATTATCTCCTGCATGTAGAGAACATCTTCAGAAACCATTTGGTCACAGTTTGGTAATTTCCCCATATTGCTCCTTTATTATTTATGATCTTTTATCTTAATCATTTTAAAATCTCTCCAGGAACTGTCTAACACCCCTGAATGGTTCTGATTTGTTGTTTTGAATAGTGAACGTCTGTCCCAAAAAAATGTATAAAGCAAAAATACCTTTGTTCGGTGTGTGTAACAGGCAAGTAAAGCTGAAATATGTGTAATTATAAAAAATCAAATATGAATCAATGTGTGTTAACAATTACAAAGAATCAAAAAAGAGTGGAGCCGTGAGGCCTTGAGGGATCTTGATAAGAAATATGTAGGACCCTCAACAGCCATTTTCCGCCTTTGCTATGTCTTTGGTCATTGGCGTAGTCATGGTAGATAGTATCATCATCGGGGGATGAAGTCCACTTTAGTTCTGAGGTCCTCAGGACACAAGAGGACCTCATTGCCCCACCAGCAGTGCGCCAGGAGGTGCGTTTGCAGAGTGGTGTAAAAAGGGGTGGGGCCTCGGACCACTCTCAGCAATCCAGCTGTGTGGGACTTACTGGACGTACCTGGTGGGCTACTTGGCCCCTAGGGATCCTCAGGATTCAAGGGTACTTAATCCCCCAACCCAGAACATGCCAGGAGGTGCGTTTGCAGTGTGGTGGAGAAAGGGGGTGTGGCCTGTGTTCACCTTTCAGCAATCCCACTACCTGGGACATACTGGAGGTATCAGATAGGCTAGTTGGCCCCTAAGGACCCCCAGCAGCGAAGGGGACTTTAATCCTCATCCAAGAGCGTGCCAGGAAGTGTGTTTGCAGAGTGGTGGGGAAAGGGGGCGTGGCCTGCTTTGAGAACTTAGCAATGGAGGTAATAGGAGGGGTAGTTGGCCCCCAAGGTGAGGTCAACTACCCCTTCTGTTACCTCCAGTAAGTCCCACACAGTGGGATTGCTGAGAGGTCTTCTGAGGCCACGCTCACCTTTCTCCACCACTCTACAAATGCACCTCCTGGCACAGTACTGGTTGGGGGATGAAGTCCACTTTACTCGTGAGGGACTTTGGCAGCCAAGTAGCCCTCCTGGTACCTCCTTTAAGTCCTACGCAGCGGAATTTCTGAGCGCTTGTTGGAGACCTAGACCCCTTTCTCCACCACTCTGCAAACGTGACTACCAGTTAACCCCTTCGGTGCTGTGGATGGCCGGGAGCCGTCATGAAGCACGGTGGGCGTGTGCTCATGACGGCTCCCGGCCGTCCTGGCACCCACTCACGGGGGGAGAGCTGGCGCTCCCCTGTGAATCGCCAATCTTGCTGCCCCCACCGAGGAGGACAGCGGAAGGCCTTCCGCTGCCCCCCCGACCTCCTCCCGCCCCCTCCTCCACATCATCTAATGACGTCAGCGCGCATTGCGCGCCGACATCATTAGATGAAACTGGACGCGCTGTAAGCCATTTGCTTCCAGCGCGTCCAGGAGGAGAAGGTGAGTTTCTCCTCGGGGAGGGTTTTTTTTTTTCAAACAAAGAGGCATCGGGGGTAAGGAAAGGGTTTTCCTTTCCCCCGATGTCTCTTTGAGCATTCCTGCTGCACGATCGCTCGATCGTGCAGCAGGAATGCCCACTAGACACCAGGGATTTTTTTATTTTAGTTTATTATTTTCAATTTATGCAATTAATTCGGGGAGCTGCCCCTTGGGCAAGGGTCGCTCCCCTTGGGGCACATATTCTTTGGCCGTTTTTGCAACGTGGGGGGGCAGATCGGCCCAAAACTTTTTTTAGATTGCCCACTGGGCCACCAGGGATTTTTTTTGTTTTAGTTTGTTTTTTTCCAGTTTGTAATGCATGCAGGGAGCGGCCCCTTGGGCAAGGGTCGCTCCCCTTTGGGGGACATATTGTTTGGCCGTTTCTGCCCCCATGGGGGGGCAGATCGGCCAAACTCTTTTTTGTAGATGGCCCACTGGGCCACCATAGATTTTTTTTTTTTTGTTTCTTTTGTTGTAATGCATGCGGGGAGCGGCCCCTTGGGCAAGGGTTGCTCCCCTTGGGGGACATATTCTTTGGCCGTTTCTGCCCCGTGGGGGGGGGCAGATCGGCCCAAATATTTTTTTATATTGCCCACTGGGCCACCAGGGATTTTTATTGTTTTAGTTTGTTTTTTTCCAGTTTGTAGTGCATGCGGGGAGCGGCCCCTTGGGCAAGGGTCGCTCCCCTTTGGGGTACATATTGTTTGGTCGTTTTTGCCCCCCTGGGGGGGCAGATCGGCCCCACTCGTTTTTGTAGATGGCCCACTGGGCCACCATAGATTTTTTTGTTTTAGTTTATTTTATTGTAATGCATGCGGGGAGCGGCCCCTTGGGCAAGGGTTGCTCCCCTTTGGGAGGACATATTATTTTGCCATTTCTGCCCCCGGGGGGGGGGGTGGCAGATCGGCGCAAATGAATTATAGATGGACCACTGGGCCAACAGCAATATTTTTGTTTTTGTTTTTTTGGCCCCTTGGGCAAGGGAAATTTAGTCTGGCCGTTTCTGCCCCACTGAGGGGGGGGAGGGGTTGGCCCAAAATGATTTCAGATGGCCCACTAGGCCACCGGGGATTTTTTATATAGATGATTGTGGGAGCGGCCCCATGGACAAGGGTCGCTCCCTTTATGGTGTTCAATATTTCAGCTGTTTCCGACCCCTTGGGGTCGGCCTTTTGCTTTTAGGCCCACCTACCCGCCATCTTGGCTGATAGATTGTGTGTGGACTGGTTCATTATTTGCATATGTGATTGTAATGTTTTATTTCTCCTTTTTTCTAGTGCTTTGTGTTCTTGTTTGCAGTTTTGCGTAGTTGCATTTGTTTGGTAAGTAAATCTTTTTTTGTTACGTTTACTCCAAATGAGTATTATTGTCATGCACGAGTGAATTTTTGGTAAGTGGTGTCAAAACCTCAGCATATTTAGTTTGTTTTTGGAGCATGAAATTCTTTGCAATGTCTTTTGCATTGTCTTATGTGTAATTTTCTTTTCTTTTTCTTTTTTAGTGGGATATTGTTGGTCCTTGCTGTGTCTGTGCAGAGTAGGTGGTGAGTCTATCTGCTTCTGACAAGTGAGTGGTATAGTTTTGGAGTATATAGGTCTTTGTGATAAAGCCACATTTTGTTTATTAGTTTTTCTACAAAGTGTTTGTTGTTGTTGACTTGTTTGACACGTTACCTTTGTTAGTAAGGATAATGGCTAGCCGCAGAATTACTGCTCAGCAGGTGGTTGGTATGCTTTTTGAATCTTCCTCTGAGCAGGATTATGAGTCTGACAGTGCGTCTGAGGGAGAGGAGGGAGGGGAAGATTCAGGCAGTGAGTTGTCTCTCCTCATGGAATCATCAGATGATGAATCTACTGTCAGTGCGGATGAAGCTACTCTCAGTGCGGATGAAGTGCCTGTTTCAGAGGAGGACACTGATGTGCCGATGGTGCAGCAAGAGGCATCTGGATTGCAGCCTCAGGCTGCTAGACTTCCTACTGGAAGTGCTGGTCTCTGGGTTGATCCAAACATGGTGCAGCCGGTGTTGCCTGCCTTTACTGGTGATGCAGGGTGTAGAGTGAATTGTGAATTCTTTTTGCCTATACAGTTTTTTCAGTTGTTTATGGATGATGTGTTTATGGCTGAGATTGTTGAGCAGACTAATTTGTATGCAGAACAGTATTTGAGGGACAACAGTGAAAGACTTAGGCCCTACTCTAGAGTTACTCGGTGGACTCCCACAAATCTGGATGAGATGAAGAAGTTTTTGGGTTTGACTTTTTTGATGGGTTTGATAAGCAAGCTGTCCATTGCTTCATATTGGTCTACTAGTCCAGTGATGGCAACGGCCATATTTCCTGCAATTATGAGTCGTGATCGGCATTTGCTTCTGCTTCGGATGCTGCATTTTGTTGATAATGCTTCGGCGTTGCCATGCGAACACCCTGATTGTGACCGTCTTTTTAAAATTCGACCTGTTCTTGATCACTTTGTTGATCGATTTTCAGAGACCTATATTCCAGGGAAAGAAATAGCTATTGATGAGTCTTTGGTCCTGTTCAAGGGTCGTTTGGTTTTTAGACAGTACATTCCTAGCAAGAGGGCACGTTATGGAATTAAGCTGTATATGTTGTCTGAGAGTAGGACAGGATATGTCTATAATTTCCGGGTGTACACTGGTAGGGATTCCACTATTGACCCCCTGGTTGTCCGTCCACTTTTGGAGTTTCAGAGAAAATTGTGTGGGATCTTGCTAGAGGACTGTTTAACAGAGGCCACCATTTGTACCTTGATAACTTCTACACTGCTGTGCAATTGTTTAAGGAATTGTTCAAAGTGGACAATTTTGCTTGTGGCACAATCCGCTCTAACTGTAAAGGTTATCCAAAAGACCTTGTTTGCAAAAAGCTTCAGAGGGGACAGTGCAGTTCCTTGCGTAGTGATGAACTACTAGCTGTGAAATTTGTGGACAGGAGGGATGTGTACATGCTGACTAGCATCCATGATGAGCGTACTTCACCTGTGGCTGTTTGGGGTCAGATTGCAGAAGTGCGCAAACCCGTGTGCATTTTAGACTACAATAAGCACATGGGTGGTGTTGATAGAGTAGATCAGAGGTTGGAACCTTACACTGCTATTCGTAAGGCTTACATTTGGTATAAGAAGTTGGCCATCCATCTCTTCAATTTAGCAACTTTCAATGCTTTTGTTGTGTACAAGGAGTGTTCTCCTGCATCAAAGTTGACTTTTGTTCAGTTTCAGGAGTCTGTGATAGGCAGCCTTGTTGTTGTGGAGCAGGCAAGTGTTCCTAGAGTTTGAGTGGTGGAGGATGTGGCTACGATTGAAAGATCGCCACTTTCCTGATTTAATTCCTCCCACGCCCAAAAAAAACAATCCCTGTAAGAGATGTAGAGTCTGCTTGCGAAGAGGTGTGCGGAAGGAGAGTCGTATGCACTGTGCCGATTGCCCTTCTAATCCTGGGTTGTGTGTGCCCACATGTTTCAGATTGTATCACACTCAAAAGAGTTTTTTGGAGCAACCATGAGTCTAATAGTGTACTGCCTGGTCTGTATGGTTTTATATAGTTGTTCAGTTTAACGTTTGGCAATAGAATGATGTCTTTAGTTACTGCTGTTGTTTTTGTAGTTGTAGTTTTGTATTTAGTTGCTATTCGTTTGTGTTTTCTTTCTTGTTTAAATAAAATGTATGACGGTGTGCGTGGACTGGGGCATTGGCTGGCGGTGTGCGTGGACTGGCACTTGGCTGACGGTGAGTGGACTGGCGCTTGGCTGGCGGTGTGCGTGGATGGGCACTTGGCTGGCGGTGTGCGTGGACTGGTACTTGGCTGGCGGTGTGTGTGGACTGGAGCTTGGCTGGCAGTGTGCGTGGACTGGTGCTTGGCTGGCGGTGAGTGGACTGGTGCTTGGCTGGCGGTGTGCGTGGATGGGCGCTTGGCTGGCAGTGTGCATGGACTGGCGCTTGGCTGGCGGTGTGCGTGGACTGGCGCTTAGCTGGCAGTGTGCATGGAATGGTGCTTGGCTGGCGGTGAGAGGGCTGGCGCTTGGCCGGCGGTGTGCGTGCATTGGTGCTTGGCTGGCGGTGTGCGTGCATTGGCGCTTGGCTGGCGGTGTGCGTGGACTGGTGCGTGGCTGGCGGTGTGCTTGGACTGGCGCTTGGCTGGCGGTGTGTGTGGACTGGTGCTTGGCTGGCGGTGTGCGTGGACGGGCGCTTGGCTGGCGGTGTGTGAGTAGTGACTTGCTGCTGGTCACTACACACACTGCTAGCTAAACGCCACTCCATGCAATCCATGAGCTGGTGTGGTTGCTGTGTCAGGAATGTGGACGTGTGAAAGTGATGGGCCCTTGAATGTCGCTGTCTGCTGGTGTGAGTGTTGTATGTGCTGGGCCCGCGGCTGGCAGTGTGAATGGTTTTGTATGTGTCACACGTATGAAAGGTGTATGAATGGCCTGTAAAGTGGTTGGTGCCTTGTTGTCGTGGCTTTACAGCTCACGAGCTGTGAGTCAATGGTTCAGTTTCTCGTCCTTTCAATTATTAACAGTGCATTTCATTTTTGTGAAATCTCTGGTTAATACAACTGTATATACTGAACCATCACTCACTCTAATCCAACCAGTATGTCTGTGTGCTTGAAGAATAGGTGGTTTTGCAGAAATATTTATCTTTTCTGTCTTTCTCAAGCAGGGTGTACCTTGTCCTTTTTTGTGAATGTTGTAATGTTTTGGTTTCGTGCCTGGTGGTGTGAATGGTCTTGTGTGTATTACGTATGAAAGGTGTGTGAATGGCCTGTAAAGCGGTTGGGGCCTTGACGTCGCTTTACAGCTCACGAGCTGCGAGTCACTGGTTCAGTTTTTTGTCCTTTCAATTATTGACAGTGCATTTCATTTTTGTGAAATCTCTTGTTAATAAAATTGTATATACTGAACCATCACTCGCCCTCGTGCCAAATCCAACCAGTATGTGTGTGTGCTTGAGGAATAGATGGCTGTGCAGTAATCTTTGTCTTTTTAGTCTCTCTGCCAAGGTGTACATTCCATCTAAGAATAACCTACCAACTGTAGATATTGTCATAAACTAAACACCCATGGGAGTACATGGTGATGTCTCTCTTGTGGATCCCAACAAGTTATCTTACCCACAATGTCATGCAAACCTCAAAATGTCTGTCACATTTTCCTTGCAATATTGTGCCAAAATTTTCACGCTGCAGAAAGAAACAACAAATTTCCTACCCCGTCGCCTTTCTCCAAGTATCCCAATAGAAATGGTACCTCACTCGCATGGGTGGGTCAAGGACCCGTGACAGGCAAGGGCCCAAAACCTTCTGAGGCGACATCAAAAATGCCTATCACAAAACAACCTGGTTTTCTAATGGGGGTCACCTGGGTTTTTGGCCCGTGCTCAGCGGCCAGCTAGGGAAACCTACCAAACCCACACATTTCTGAAAACTAGACACCCGGGAGATTCCAGGGAGGTATGGCTTGCGTGGATCCCCCAAAGTTTTCTTACCCAGAATCCCCTGCAAACCTCAAATTTAGCTGAAAAAAATCACTTTTTCCACACATTTTTGTGTGGGAAAGTAGTGGCATCACCGGGCTGAAACAAATTTCCTACCACCCAGCATTCCCCAGGGTCTCCCGATAAAAATGGTGCCTCACTCGTGTGGGAGGCCCAAGTACCCGCGACAGGCAGGGGCCCAAAACTTATTGAGGCGACATCAAAATTGCCTATCACCAAAAAACCTGGTTTTGCAAGGGGGGTCACCTGGGTTTTTGGCCCTGTGCTCGGTGGCCATCTAGGGAAACCTACCAAACCCACACATTTCTGAAAACTAGTTATGGCTTGTGTGGATCCCCTAACGTTTTCTTACCCAGAATCCCCTGCAAACCTCAAACTTAGCTGAAAAAATCACTTTTTCCACACATTTTTGTGTGGGAAAGTAGTGCCATCACTGGGCTGAAACAAATTTCCTACCACCCAGCGTTCCTCAGGGTCTCCCGATAAAAATGGTGCCTCACTCGTGTGGGAGGCCCAAGTACCTGCGACAGGCAGGGGCCCAAAACGTATTGAGGCGACATCAAAATTGCCTATCTCCAAACAACCTGGTTTTGCAAGGGGTTACCTGGGTTTTGGCCCTGTGCTCGGTGGCCATCTAGGGAAACCTACCAAACCCACACATTTCTGAAAACTAGACACCCGGGGATTCCAGGAAGATATGGCTTGCGTGGATCCCCCAACGTTTCCTTACCCAAAATCCCCTGCAAACCTCAATTTTAGCTGAAAAAGTCACTTTTTCACACATTTTTGTGTGGGAAAGTTGTGGCATCACCGGGCTGACACAAACTTCCTACCACCCAGCGTTCCCCTGGGTCTCCCGATAAAAATGGTGCCTCACTGCGTGGGAGGTCCAGTACCCGCGACAGGCAAGGGCCCAAAACGTATTGAGGCGACATCAAAATTGCCTATCACAAAACAACCTGGTTTTGCAGAGGGGTCACCTGGGTTTTGGCCCCATGCTCGGCAGCCATCTAGGAAACCTACCAAACCACATATTTCTGAAAACTAGACACCGGGAGTTCCAGGAGGTATGGCTTGCATGGATCCTCAACGTTTCCTTACCAAAATCCTCTGCAAACCTCAAATATTGCTGAAAAAGTCACTTTTTTCACACATTTCTGTGTGGGAAAGTTGTGGCATCACCGGGCTGACACAAATTTCCTACAACCCAGCGTTCCCCTGAGTCTCCCGATAAAAATGGAGCCTCACTCGTGTGGAATGCCCAAGTGACCGCGACATGCAAGGGCCCAAAACGTATTGAGGCGACATCAAAATTGCCTATCACCAAACAACCTGGCTTTGCAAGGGGGTCACCTGGGTTTTGGCCTCTGCTCGGCGGCCATCTAGGAAACCTACAAACCCTCACATTTCTGAAAACTAGACACTCGGGAGATTCCAGGGAGGTGGACTTGTGTGGATCTCCCAACGCTTCCTTACCCCAAATCTCCTGCAAACCTCAATTCTGCTGAAAAGTCACTTTTTTCACACATTTTTGTGTGGGAAAGTTGTGGCATCACTGGCTGACACAAATTTCCTACAACCCAGCGTGCCTCTGGGTCTCCCGATAAAAATGGTGCCTCACTGTGTGAGAGGCCCAAGTACCCGCAATAGGTAGGGGCCCAAAACGTATTGAGGCAACATCAAAATTGCCTATCACAAAATGTTTTGGGCCCTTGCCTGTCGCGGGTACTTGGGCCTCCCACACGAGTGAGGCACCATTTTTATTGGGAGACCGGGGGGAAGCTGGGTGGTAGGAAATTTGTGTCAGGCCAGTGATGCCACAACTTTTCCACACAAAATGTGTGAAAAAGTGATTTTTTCAGCTAAATTTGAGGTTTGCAGGGATTCTGGGTAAGGAAACGTTGGGGGATCCACGCAAGCCATACCTCCCTGGAATCCCCGGGTGTCTAGTTTTCAGAAATGTGTGGGTTTGGTAGGTTTCCCTAGATGGCCGCCGAGCACGGGGCCAAAAATCCAGGTGACCCCCCTTGCAAAAGCAGGTCGTTTTGAGATAGACAATTTTGATGTTGCCTCAATACGTTTTGGGCCCTTGCCTGTCACGGGTACTTGGGCCTCCCACACGAGTGAGGCACCATTTGTATCGGGAGACCCGGGGGAATGCTGGGTGGTAGGAAATTTGTGTCAGCCCGGTGATGCCACAACTTTTCCACACAAAAATGTGTGGAAAAAGTAATTATTTCAGCAAAATTTGAGGTTTGCAGGGGTTTCTGGGTAAGGAAACGTTGGGGGATCCACGCAAGCCATACCTCCCTGGAATCCCGCGGGTGTCTAGTTTTCAGAAATGTGTGGGTTTGGTAGGTTTCCCTAGATGGCCGCCGAGCACGGGGCCAAAAATCCAGGTGACCCCCCTTGCAAAACCAGGTCGTTTTGAGATAGGCAATTTTGATGTTGCCTCAATAAGTTTTGGACCCTTGCCTGCCGCGTGTACTTGGGCCTTCCACACGAGTGAGGCACCATTTTTATCGGGAGACCCGGGGGAACGCTGGGTGGTAGGAAATTTGTGTCAGCCCGGTGATGCCACAACTTTTCCACACAGAAATGTGTGAAAAATGTGATTTCTTCAGTTAAATTTGAGGTTTGCAGGGGATTCTGGGTAAGGAACGTTGGGAGATCCACGCAAGTCATACCTCCCTGGAATCCCTGGGTGTCTAGTTTTCAGAAATGTGTAGGTTTTGTAGGTTTCCCTAGATGGCCGCAGAGCTACGGGACCAAAAACTCCAGGTGACACTTTACGAAACAAGGGCGTTTTTGAGTTAGGCAATTTTGATGTCGTCTCAATACGTTTTGGGCCCTTTCCTGTCGCGTGTACTGGGCCTCCCACACGAGTGAGGCACCATTTTTCTCGGAAGACCTAGGGAACTCTGGGTGGTAGGAAATTTGTGTCAACCCAGTGATGCCACAACTTTCCACCACAAAAATGTGTGAAAAATGTGATTTTTTCAGCTAAATTTTAGGTTTGCAAGGGATTCTGGGTAACAGAACGCTGGTGGGATCCACGCAAGTCACACCATCCTGGAATCCCCTGGTTGTCTAGTTTTCAAAATGTATAGGTTAGCTAGGTTTCCCTAGGTGTCAGCAGAGCTAGGGTTCAAAAACTACAGCTAGGCACTTTGCCAAAAAAGGGTCATTTTTCACTGTGAAATTGTGGTGTGTCCACGTTGCGTTTTGCGCCGTTTTCCTGTTGCAGGCACTAGGCCTACCCACACAAGTGAGGTACCATTTTTTCGGAAGACTTTGGGGAACGCGGGGTGGGTGGAAATTTGTGGATCCACGCAGATTCCAGAACTTTCCACCACAGAAATGTGTGTAAAATGTGTTTTTTTTTACAGTTTTTTAGGATTGCAAGGGATTCTGGGTAACAGAACCTGGTGAGAGGCAGTCAAGTCACCCCATCCTGGATTCCCCTTGGTGTCTAGTTTTCAAAAAAGTATAGGTTTGCTAGGTTTCCCTAGGTGCCAGCACAGCTAGGGTTCAAAAACTACAGCTAGGCACTTTGCCAAAAAAGGGTCATTTTTCACTGTGAAATTGTGGTGTGTCCACGTTGCATTTTGCGCCATTTCCTGTCGCGGGCACTAGGCCTACCCACACAAGTGAGGTACCATTTTTCTCGGAAGACTTTGGGGAACGCGGGGTGGGTGGAAATTTGTGGATTCACGCAGATTCCAGAACTTTCCACCACAGAAATGTGAGGAAAATGTGGCATTTTTGACAATTTTTTAGGTTTGCAAGGGATTCTGGGTAACAGAACCTGGTGAGAGCCAGTCAAGTCAACCCATCCTGGATTCCCCTGGGTGTCTAGTTTTCAAAAATGGATAGGTTTGCTAGGTTTCTCTAGGTGCCGGCAGAGCTAGGGTTCAAAAACTACAGCTAGGCAGTTTGCCAAAAAAGGGTCATTTTTCACTGTGAAATTGTGGTGTGTCCACGTTGCGTTTTGCGCCGTTTCCTGTTGCGGGCACTAGTCCTACCCACACAAGTGAGGTACCATTTTTCTCGGAAGACTTTGGGGAATGCGGGGTGGATGGAAATTTGTGGATCCACGCAGATTCCAGAACTTTCCACCACAGAAATAGGAGGAAAATGTGTTTTTTTGACAATTGTTTTGGTTTGCAAGAGATTCTGGGTAACAGAACCTGGTGAGAGCCAGTCAAGTCACCCCATCCTGGATTCCCCTGGGTGTCTAGTTTTCACAAATGTATAGGTTTGCTAGGTTTCCCTAGGTCCCGCAGAGCTAGGGTTCAAAAACTACAGCCAGGCACTTTGCCTAAAAAGGGTCATTTTTCACTGTGAAATTGTGGTGTGTCCACGTTGCGTTTTGTGCCATTTCCTGTCGCGGGCACTAGGCCTACCCACACAAGTGAGGTACCATTTTTCTCAGAAGACTTTGGGGAGCGCGAGGTGGGTAGAAATTTGTGGATCCATGCAGATTCCAGAACTTTCCACCACAGAAATGTGAGGAAAATGTGGCTTTTTTGACAATTATTTAGGTTTGCAAGGGATTCTGGGTAACAGAACCTGGTGAGAGGCAATGAAGTCACACCATCCTGGATTCCCCTGGGTGTCTAGGTTTCAAAAATGTATAGGTTTGCTAGGTTTCCCTAGGTGCCGGCAGAGCTAGGGTTCAAAAACTACAGCTAGGCAGTTTGCCAAAAAAGGGTCATTTTTCACTGTGAAATTGTGGTGTGTCCACGTTGCGTTTTGTGCCGTTTCCTGTTGCGGGCACTAGTCCTACCCACACAAGTGAGGTACCATTTTTCTCGTAAGACTATGGGGAACGCGGGGTGGTTGGAAATTTGTGGATCCACGTAGATTCCAGATCTTTCCACCACAGAAATGTGAGGAAAATGTGTTTTGTTTGACAATTGTTTTGGTTTGCAAGGGATTCTGGGTAACAGAACCTGGTGAGAGCCAGTCAAGTCACCCCATCCTGGATTCCCTGGATGTCTAGTTTTCAAAAATGTATAGGTTTGCTAGGTTTCCCTAGGTGCCGGCAGAGCTAGGGTTCAAAAACTACAGCTAGGCACTTTGCCAAAAAAGGGTCATTTTTAACTGCGAAATTGTGGTTTGTCCACATTGCGTTTTGCGCCGTTTCCTGTCGCGGGCACTAGGCCTACCCACACAAGTGAGGTACCATTTTTCTCGGAAGACTTTGGGGAACACGGGGTGGGTGGAAATTTGTGGATCCACGCAGATTCCAGAACTTTGCACCACAGAAATGTGAGAAAAATGTGGGTTTTTTGACATTTCTTTAGGTTTGCAAGGGATTCTGGGTAACAGAACCTGGTGAGGAGCCAGTCAAGTCACCCCATCCTGGATTCCCCTGGGTGTCTAGTTTTCAAAAATTTATAGGTTTGCTAGGTTTCCCTAGGTGCCGGCAGAGCTAGGGTTCAAAAACTACATCTAGGCACTTTGCAAAAAAAGGGTAATTTTTCATTGTGAAAATGTGGTGTGTTCACGTTGCGTTTTGAGCCGTTTCCTGTTGTGGGCACTATGCCTACCCACACAAGTGAGGTACCATTTTTCTCGGAAGACTTTGGGGAATGCGGGGTGGGTGGAAATTTGTGGATTCACGCAGATTCCAGAACTTTCCACCACAGAAATGTGAGGAAAATGTAGCTTTTTTGACAATATTTTAGGTTTGCAAGGGATTCTGGGTAACAGAACCTGGTGAGAGGCAGTCAAGTCACCCCATCCTGGATTCCCCTGGGTGTCTAGTTTTCAAAAATGTATAGGTTTGCTAGGTTTCCCTAGGTGCCGGCAGAGCTAGGGTTAAAAAACTACAGCTAGGCAGTTTGCCAAAAAAGGGTCATTTTTCACTGTGAAATTGTGGTGTGTCCATGTTGCGTTTTGCGCCGTTTCCTGTCACGGGCACTAGGCCTACCCACACAACTGAGGTACCATTTTTCTCAGAAGACTTTGGGAAACCCGGGTTGGGTGGAAATTTGTGGATCCACGCATATTCCCGAACTTTGCACCACAGAAATGTGAGGAAAATGTGACTTTTTTGACAATTTGTTAGGTTTGCAAGGGATTCTGGGTAACAGAACCTGGTGCGAGGCAGTCAAGTCACCCCATCCTGGATTCCCCTGGGTGTCTAGTTTTAAAAAATGTATAGGTTTGCTAGGTTTCCCTAGGTGCCGGCAGAGCTAGGGTTCAAAAACTACAGCTAGGCAGTTTGCCAAAAAAGGGTCATTTTTCACTGTGAAATTGTGGTGTGTCCATGTTGCGTTTTGCGCCGTTTCCTGTCACGGGCACTAGGCCTACCCACACAAGTGAGGTACCATTTTTCTCAGAAGAGTTTGGGAAACCCGGGTTGGGTGGAAATTTGTGGATCCACGCAGATTCCAGAACTTTGCACCACAGAAATGTGAGGAAAATGTGTATTTTTTGATAATTTTTTAGGTTTGCAAGGGATTCTGGGTAACAGAACCTGGTGAGAGGCAGTCAAGTCACCCCATCCTGGATTCCCCTGGCTGTTTAGTTTTCAAAAATGTATAGGTTTGCTAGGTTTCCCTAGGTGCCGGCAGAGCTAGGGTTAAAAAACTACAGCTAGGCAGTTTGCCAAAAAAGGGTCATTTTTCACTGTGAAATTGTGGTGTGTCCACGTTGCGTTTTGCGCCGTTTCCTGTTGCGGGCACTAGTCCTACCCACACAAGTGAGGTACCATTTTTCTCGGACGACTTTGGGGAACGCGTGGTGGATGGAAATTTGTGGATCCACGCAGATTCCAGAACTTTCCACCACAGAAATATGAGGAAAATGTGGTTTTTTTGACAATTGTTTTGGTTTGCAAGGGATTCTGGGTAACAGAACCTGGTGAGAGCCAGTCAAGTCACCCCATCCTGGATTCCCCTGGGTGTCTAGTTTTCACAAATGTATAGGTTTGCTAGGTTTCCCTAGGTGCCGGCAGAGCTAGGGTTCAAAAACTACAGCCAGGCACTCTGCCAAAAAAGGGTCATTTTTCACTGTGAAATTGTGGTGTGTCCACGTTGCGGTTTGCGCCATTTCCTGTCGCGGGCTCTAGGCCTACCCACACAAGTGAGGTACCATTTTTCTCAGAAGACTTTGGGGAGCGCGGGGTGGGTAGAAATTTGTGGATCCATGCAGATTCCAGAACTTTCCACCACAGAAATGTGAGGAAAATGTGGCTTTTTGACAATTATTTAGGTTTGCAAGGGATTCTGGGTAACAGAACCTGGTGAGAGGCAATCAAGTCACCCCATCCTGGATTCCCCTGGGTGTCTAGTTTTCAAAAATGTATAGGTTTGCTAGGTTTCCCTAGGTGCCGGCAGAGCTAGGGTTCAAAGACTACAGCTAGGCACTTTGCCAAAAAAGGGTCATTTTTCACTGTGAAATTGTGGTGTGTCCACGTTGCGATTTGCGCCGTTTCCTGTCGCGGGCACTAGGCCTACCCACACAAGTGAGGTACCATTTTTCTCAGAAGACTTTGGGGAACACGGGGTGGGTGGAAATTTGTGGATCCATGCAGATTCCAGAACTTTGCACCACAGAAATGTGAGGAAAATGTGGGTTTTTTGACATTTCTTTAGGTTTGCAAGGGATTCTGGGTAACAGAACCTGGTGAGAGCCAGTCAAGTCACCCCATCCTGGATTCCCCTGGGTGTCTAGTTTTCACAAATGTATAGGTTTGCTAGGTTTCCCTAGGTCCCGCAGAGCTAGGGTTCAAAAACTACAGCCAGGCACTTTGCCAAAAAAGGGTCATTTTTCACTGTGAAATTGTGGTGTGTCCACGTTGCGTTTTGTGCCATTTCCTGTCGCGGGCACTAGGCCTACCCACACAAGTGAGGTACCATTTTTCTCAGAAGACTTTGGGGAGCGCGGGGTGGGTGGAAATTTGTGGATTCACGCAGATTCCAGAACTTTCCACCACAGAAATGTGAGGAAAATGTGTCTTTTTTGACAATTTTTTAGGTTTGCAAGGGATTCTGGGTAACAGAACCTGGTGAGAGGCAGTCAAGTCACCCCATCCTGGATTCCCCCGGGTGTCTAGTTTTCAAAAATGTATAGGTTTGCTAGGTTTCCCTAGGTGCCGGCAGAGCTAGGGTTCAAAAACTACAGCTAGGCAGTTTGCCAAAAAGGGTCATTTTTCACTGTGAAATTGTGGTGTGTCCGCGTTGCGTTTTGCGCCGTTTCCTGTTGCGGGCACTAGTCCTACCCACACAAGTGAGGTACCATTTTTCTCGGAAGACTTTGGGGAATGCGGGGTGGATGGAAATTTGTGGATCCATGCAGATTCCAGAACTTTCCACCACAGAAATGTGAGGAAAATGTGGCTTTTTTGACAATTATTTAGGTTTGCAAGGGATTCTGGGTAACAGAACCTGGTGAGAGGCAATGAAGTCACACCATCCTGGATTCCCCTGGGTGTCTAGGTTTCAAAAATGTATAGGTTTGCTAGGTTTCCCTAGGTGCCGGCAGAGCTAGGGTTCAAAAACAACAGCTAGGCAGTTTGCCAAAAAAGGGTCATTTTTCACTGTGAAATTGTGGTGTGTCCACGTTGCGTTTTGTGCCGTTTCCTGTTGCGGGCACTAGTCCTACCCACACAAGTGAGGTACCATTTTTCTCGTAAGACTATGGGGAACGCGGGGTGGTTGGAAATTTGTGGATCCACGCAGATTCCAGATCTTTCCACCACAGAAATGTGAGGAAAATGTGTTTTTTTTGACAATTGTTTTGGTTTGCAAGGGATTCTGGGTAACAGAACCTGGTGAGAGCCAGTCAATTCACCCCATCCTGGATTCCCCTGGGTGTCTAGTTTTCAAAAATGTATAGGTTTGCTAGGTTTCCCTAGGTGCCGGCAGAGCTAGGGTTCAAAAACTACAGCTAGGCACTTTGCCAAAAAAGGGTCATTTTTAACTGTGAAATTGTGGTGTGTCCACGTTGCGTTTTGCGCCGTTTCCTGTTGCGGGCACTAGTCCTACCCACACAAGTGAGGTACCATTTTTCTCGGAAGACTATGGGGAACGCGGGGTGGTTGGAAATTTGTAGATCCACGCAGATTCCAGATCTTTCCACCACAGAAATGTGAGGAAAATGTGTTTTGTTTGACAATTGTTTTGGTTTGCAAGGGATTCTGGGTAACAGAACCTGGTGAGAGCCAGTCAACTCACCCCATCCTGGATTTCCCTGGATGTCTAGTTTTCAAAAATGTATAGGTTTGCTAGGTTTCCCTAGGTGCCGGCAGAGCTAGGGTTCAAAAACTACAGCTAGGCACTTTGCCAAAAAAGGGTCATTTTTAACTGCGAAATTGTGGTTTTTCCACATTGCGTTTTGCGCCGTTTCCTGTCGCGGGCACTAGGCCTACCCACACAAGTGAGGTACCATTTTTCTCGGAAGACTTTGGGGAACGCGGTGTGGGTGGACATTTGTGGAACCACGCAGATTCCAGAACATTGCACCACAGAAATGTGAGGAAAATGTGGGTTTTTTTACATTTCTTTAGGTTTGCAAGGGATTCTGGGTAACAGAACCTGGTGAGAGCCAGTCAAGTCACCCCATCCTAGATTCCCCTGGGTGTCTAGTTTTCAAAAATGTATAGGTTTGCTAGGTTTCCCTAGGTGCCGGCAGAGCTAGGGTTCAAAAACTACATCTAGGCACTTTGCAAAAAAAGGGTAATTTTTCATTGTGAAAATGTGGTGTGTTCACGTTGCGTTTTGAGCCGTTTCCTGTTGTGGGCACTATGCCTACCCACACAAGTGAGGTACCATTTTTCTCGGAAGACTTTGGGGAATGCGGGGTGGGTGGAAATTTGTGGATTCACGCAGATTCCAGAACTTTCCACCACAGAAATGTGAGGAAAATGTGGCTTTTTGACAATTTTTTAGGTTTGCAAGGGATTCTGGGTAACAGAACCTGGTGAGAGGCAGTCAAGTCACCCCTCCTGGATTCCCTGGGTGTCTAGTTTTCAAAAATGTATAGGGTTGCTAGGTTTCCCTAGGTGCCGGCAGAGCTAGGGTTCAAAAACTACAGCTAGGCAGTTTGCCAAAAAGGGTCATTTTTCACTGTGAAATTGTGGTGTGTCCATGTTGCGTTTTGCTCCGTTTCCTGTCGTGGGCACTAGGCCTACCCACACAACTGAGGTACCATTTTTCTCAGAAGACTTTGGGAAACCCGGGTTGGGTGGAAATTTGTGGATCCACGCAGATTCCCGAACTTTGCACCACAGAAATGTGAGGAAAATGTGGCTTTTTTGACAATTTGTTAGGTTTGCAAGGGATTCTGGGTAACAGAACCTGGTGCGAGGCAGTCAAGTCACCCCATCCTGGATTCCCCTGGGTGTCTAGTTTTCAAAAATGTATAGGTTTGCTAGGTTTCCCTAGGTGCCGGCAGAGCTAGGGTTCAAAAACTACAGCTAGGCAGTTTGCCAAAAAAGGGTCATTTTTCACTGTGAAATTGTGGTGTGTCCATGTTGCGTTTTGTGCCGTTTCCTGTCGCGGGCACTAGGCCTACCCACACAAGTGAGGTACCATTTTTCTCAGAAGAGTTTGGGAAACCCGGGTTGGGTGGAAATTTGTGGATCCACGCAGATTCCAGAACTTTGCACCACAGAAATGTGAGGAAAATGTGTATTTTTTGATAATTTTTTACGTTTGCAAGGGATTCTGGGTAACAGAACCTGGTGAGAGGCAGTCAAGTCACCCCATCCTGGATTCCCCTGGCTGTTTAGTATTCAAAAATGTATAGGTTTGCTAGGTTTCCCTAGGTGCCGGCAGAGCTAGGGTTAAAAAACTACAGCTAGGCAGTTTGCCAAAAAAGGGTCATTTTTCACTGTGAAATTGTGGTGTGTCCACGTTGCGTTTTGCGCCGTTTCCTGTTGCGGGCACTAGTCCTACCCACACAAGTGAGGTACCATTTTTCTCGGAAGACTTTGGGGAACGCGGGGTGGATGGAAATTTGTGGATCCACGCAGATTCCAGAACTTTCCACCACAGAAATATGAGGAAAATTTGTTTTTTTTGACAATTGTTTTGGTTTGCAAGGGATTCTGGGTAACAGAACCTGGTGAGAGCCAGTCAAGTCACCCCATCCTGGATTCCCTGGGTGTCTAGTTTTCACAAATGTATAGGTTTGCTAGGTTTCCCTAGGTGCCGGCAGAGCTAGGGTTCAAAAACTACAGCCAGGCACTTTGCCAAAAAAGGGTCATTTTTCACTGTGAAATTGTGGTGTGTCCACGTTGCGTTTTGCGCCATTTCCTGTCGCAGGCACTAGGCCTACCCACACAAGTGAGGTACCATTTTTCTCAGAAGACTTTGGGGAGCGCGGGGTGGGTAGAAATTTGTGGATCCACGCAGATTCCAGAACTTTCCACCACAGAAATGTGAGGAAAATGTGGCTTTTTTGACAATTATTTAGGTTTGCAAGGGATTCTGGGTAACAGAACCTAGTGAGAGGCAGTCAAGTCACCCCATCCTGGATTCCCCTGCGTGTCTAGATTTCAAAAATATATAGGTTTGCTAGGTTTCCTAGGTGCCGGCAGAGCTAGGGTTCAAAAACTACAGCTAGGCATTTTGCTTAAAAGGGTCATTTTTCACTGTGAAATTGTGGTGTGTCCACGTTGCGTTTTGCGCCGTTTCCTGTTGCGGGCACTAGTCCTACCCACACAAGTGAGGTACCATTTTTCTCGGAAGACTTTGGGGAACACGGGGTGGGTGGAAATTTGTGGATCCATGCAGATTCAAGAACTTTCCACCACAGAAATGTGAGGAAAATTTGTTTTTTTTGACAATTTTTTAGGTTTGCAAGGGATTCTGGGTAACAGAACCTAGTGAGAGGCAGTCAAGTCACCCCATCCTGCATTCCCCTGGGTGTCTAGTTTTAAAAAATATATAGGTTTGCTAGGTTTCCCTAGGTGCCGGCAGAGCTAGGGTTCAAAAACTACAGCTAGGCAGTTTGCCAAAAAAGGGTCATTTTTCACTGTGAATTTGTGGTGTGTCCATGTTGCGTTTTGCGCCGTTTCCTGTCGCGGGCACTAGGCCTACCCACACAAGAGAGGTACCATTTTTCTCAGAAGAGTTTGGGAAACCCGGGTTGGGTGGAAATGTGTGGATCCACGCAGATTCCAGAACTTTGCACCACAGAAACGTGAGGAAAATGTGTATTTTTTGATAATTTTTTAGGTTTGCAAGGGATTCTGGGTAACAGAACGTGGTGAGAGGCAGTCAAGTCGCCCCATCCTGGATTCCCCTGGCTGTTTAGTTTTCAAAAATGTATAGGTTTGCTAGGTTTCCCTAGGTGCCGGCAGAGCCAGGGTTAAAAAACTACAGCTAGGCAGTTTGCCAAAAAAGGGTCATTTTTCACTGTGAAATTGTGGTGTGTCCACGTTGCGTTTTGCGCCGTTTCCTGTTGCGGGCACTAGTCCTACCCACACAAGTGAGGTACCATTTTTCTCGGAAGACTTTGGGGAACGCGGGGTGGATGGAAATTTGTGGATCCACGCAGATTCCAGAACTTTCCACCACAGAAATATGAGGAAAATGTGTTTTGTTTTACAATTGTTTTGGTTTGCAAGGGATTCTGGGTAACAGAACCTGGTGAGAGCCAGTCAAGTCACCCCATCCTGGATTCCCCTGGGTGTCTAGTTTTCACAATTGTATAGGTTTGCTAGGTTTCCCTAGGTGCCGGCAGAGCTAGGGTTCAAAACTACAGCCAGGCACTTTGCCAAAAAAGGGTCATTTTTCACTGTGAAATTGTGGTGTGTACACGTTGCGTTTTGCGCCATTTCCTGTCGCGGGCACTAGGCCTACCCACACAAGTGAGGTACCATTTTTCTCAGAAGACTCTGGGGAGCACGGGGTGGGTAGAAATTTGTGGATCCACGCAGATTCCAGAACTTTCCACCACAGAAATGTGAGGAAAATGTGTTTTTTTGGACAATTTTTTAGGTTTGCAAGGGATTCTGGGTAACAGAACCTAGTGAGAGGCAGTCAAGTCACCCCATCCTGGATTCCCCTGGGTGTCTAGTTTTCAAAAATATATAGGTTTGCTAGGTTTCCCTAGGTGCCGGCAGAGCTAGGGTTCAAAAACAACAGCTAGGCAGTTTGCCAAAAAAGGGTCATTTTTCACTGTGAAATTGTGGTGTGTCCACGTTGCGTTTTGTGCCGTTTCCTGTTGCGGGCACTAGTCCTACCCACACAAGTGAGGTACCATTTTTCTCGTAAGACTATGGGGAACGCGGGGTGGTTGGAAATTTGTGGATCCACGCAGATTCCAGATCTTTCCACCACAGAAATGTGAGGAAAATGTGGTTTTTTTGACAATTGTTTTGGTTTGCAAGGGATTCTGGGTAACAGAACCTGGTGAGAGCCAGTCAAGTCACCCAATCCTGGATTCCCCTGGGTGTCTAGTTTTCAAAATGTATAGGTTTGCTAGGTTTCCCTAGGTGCCGGCAGAGCTAGGGTTCAAAAACTACAGCTAGGCAGTTTGCCAAAAAAGGGTCATTTTTCACTGTGAAATTGTGGTGTGTCCATGTTGCGTTTTGCGCCGTTTCCTGTCGCGGGCACTAGGCCTACCCACACAAGAGAGGTACCATTTTTCTCAGAAGAGTTTGGGAAACCCGGGTTGGGTGGAAATTTGTGGATCCACGCAGATTCCAGAACTTTGCACCACAGAAATGTGAGGAAAATGTGTATTTTTTGATAATTTTTTAGGTTTGCAAGGGATTCTGGGTAACAGAACGTGGTGAGAGGCAGTCAAGTCGCCCCATCCTGGATTCCCCTGGCTGTTTAGTTTTCAAAAATGTATAGGTTTGCTAGGTTTCCCTAGGTGCCGGCAGAGCCAGGGTTAAAAACTACAGCTAGGCAGTTTGCCAAAAAAGGGTCATTTTTCACTGTGAAATTGTGGTGTGTCCACGTTGCGTTTTGCGCCGTTTCCTGTTGCGGGCACTAGTCCTACCCACACAAGTGAGGTACCATTTTTCTCGGAAGACTTTGGGAACGCGGGGTGGATGGAAATTTGTGGATCCACGCAGATTCCAGAACTTTCCACCACAGAAATATGAGGAAAATGTGTTTTGTTTTACAATTGTTTTGGTTTGCAAGGGATTCTGGGTAACAGAACCTGGTGAGAGCCAGTCAAGTCACCCCATCCTGGATTCCCCTGGGTGTCTAGTTTTCACAATTGTATAGGTTTGCTAGGTTTCCCTAGGTGCCGGCAGAGCTAGGGTTCAAAAACTACAGCCAGGCACTTTGCCAAAAAAGGGTCATTTTTCACTGTGAAATTGTGGTGTGTACACGTTGCGTTTTGCGCCATTTCCTGTCGCGGGCACTAGGCCTACCCACACAAGTGAGGTACCATTTTTCTCAGAAGACTCTGGGGAGCACGGGGTGGGTAGAAATTTGTGGATCCACGCAGATTCCAGAACTTTCCACCACAGAAATGTGAGGAAAATGTGTTTTTTTTGGACAATTTTTTAGGTTTGCAAGGGATTCTGGGTAACAGAACCTAGTGAGAGGCAGTCAAGTCACCCCATCCTGGATTCCCCTGGGTGTCTAGTTTTCAAAAATATATAGGTTTGCTAGGTTTCCCTAGGTGCCGGCAGAGCTAGGGTTCAAAAACAACAGCTAGGCAGTTTGCCAAAAAAGGGTCATTTTTCACTGTGAAATTGTGGTGTGTCCACGTTGCGTTTTGTGCCGTTTCCTGTTGCGGGCACTAGTCCTACCCACACAAGTGAGGTACCATTTTTCTCGTAAGACTATGGGGAACGCGGGGTGGTTGGAAATTTGTGGATCCACGCAGATTCCAGATCTTTCCACCACAGAAATGTGAGGAAAATGTGGTTTTTTTGACAATTGTTTTGGTTTGCAAGGGATTCTGGGTAACAGAACCTGGTGAGAGCCAGTCAAGTCACCCCATCCTGGATTCCCCTGGGTGTCTAGTTTTCAAAAATGTATAGGTTTGCTAGGTTTCCCTAGGTGCCGGCAGAGCTAGGGTTCAAAAACTACAGCTAGGCACTTTGCCAAAAAAGGGTCATTTTTAACTGCGAAATTGTGGTGTGTTCACGTTGCGTTTTGCGCCGTTTCCTGTTGCGGGCACTAGTCCTACCCACACAAGTGAGGTACCATTTTTCTCGGAAGACTATGGGGAACGCGGGGTGGTTGGAAATTTGTGGATCCACGCAGATTCCAGATCTTTCCACCACAGAAATGTGAGGAAAATGTGTTTTGTTTGACAATTGTTTTGGTTTGCAAGGGATTCTGGGTAACAGAACCTGGTGAGAGCCAGTCAAGTCACCCCATCCTGGATTCCCCTGGATGTCTAGTTTTCAAAAATGTATAGGTTTGCTAGGTTTCCCTAGGTGCCGGCAGAGCTAGGGTTCAAAAACTACAGCTAGGCACTTTGCCAAAAAAGGGTCATTTTTAACTGCGAAATTGTGGTTTGTCCACATTGCGTTTTGCGCCGTTTCCTGTCGCGGGCACTAGGCCTACCCACACAAGTGAGGTACCATTTTTCTCGGAAGACTTTGGGGAACACGGGGTGGGTGGAAATTTGTGGATCCACGCAGATTCCAGAACTTTGCACCACAGAAATGTGAGGAAAATGTGGGTTTTTGACATTTCTTTAGGTTTGCAAGGGATTCTGGGTAACAGAACCTGGTGAGAGCCAGTCAAGTCACCCCATCCTGGATTCCCCTGGGTGTCTAGTTTTCAAAAATGTATAGGTTTGCTAGGTTTCCCTAGGTGCCGGCAGAGCTAGGGTTCAAAAACTACATCTAGGCACTTTGCCAAAAAAGGGTAATTTTTCATTGTGAAAATGTGGTGTGTTCACGTTGCGTTTTGAGCCGTTTCCTGTTGCGGGCACTAGTCCTACCCACACAAGTGAGGTACCATTTTTCTCGGAAGACTTTGGGGAACGCGGGGTGGATGGAAATTTGTGGATCCACGCAGATTCCAGAACTTTCCACCACAGAAATATGAGGAAAATGTGTTTTGTTTTACAATTGTTTTGGTTTGCAAGGGATTCTGGGTAACAGAACCTGGTGAGAGCCAGTCAAGTCACCCCATCCTGGATTCCCCTGGGTGTCTAGTTTTCACAATTGTATAGGTTTGCTAGGTTTCCCTAGGTGCCGGCAGAGCTAGGGTTCAAAAACTACAGCCAGGCACTTTGCCAAAAAGGGTCATTTTTCACTGTGAAATTGTGGTGTGTACACGTTGCGTTTTGCGCCATTTCCTGTCGCAGGCACTAGGCCTACCCACACAAGTGAGGTACCATTTTTCTCAGAAGACTCTGGGGAGCACGGGGTGGGTAGAAATTTGTGGATCCACGCAGATTCCAGAACTTTCCACCACAGAAATGTGAGGAAAATGTGTTTTTTTGGACAATTTTTTAGGTTTGCAAGGGATTCTGGGTAACAGAACCTAGTGAGAGGCAGTCAAGTCACCCCATCCTGGATTCCCCTGGGTGTCTAGTTTTCAAAAATATATAGGTTTGCTAGGTTTCCCTAGGTGCCGGCAGAGCTAGGGTTCAAAAACAACAACTAGGCAGTTTGCCAAAAAGGGTCATTTTTCACTGTGAAATTGTGGTGTGTCCACGTTGCGTTTTGTGCCGTTTCCTGTTGCGGGCACTAGTCCTACCCACACAAGTGAGGTACCATTTTTCTCGTAAGACTATGGGGAACGCGGGGTGGTTGGAAATTTGTGGATCCACGCAGATTCCAGATCTTTCCACCACAGAAATGTGAGGAAAATGTGGTTTTTTTGACAATTGTTTTGGTTTGCAAGGGATTCTGGGTAACAGAACCTGGTGAGAGCCAGTCAAGTCACCCCATCCTGGATTCCCCTGGGTGTCTAGTTTTCAAAAATGTATAGGTTTGCTAGGTTTCCCTAGGTGCCGGCAGAGCTAGGGTTCAAAAACTACAGCTAGGCACTTTGCCAAAAAGGGTCATTTTTAACTGCGAAATTGTGGTGTGTTCACGTTGCGTTTTGCGCCGTTTCCTGTTGCGGGCACTAGTCCTACCCACACAAGTGAGGTACCATTTTTCTCGGAAGACTATGGGGAACGCGGGGTGGTTGGAAATTTGTGGATCCACGCAGATTCCAGATCTTTCCACCACAGAAATGTGAGGAAAATGTGTTTTGTTTGACAATTGTTTTGGTTTGCAAGGGATTCTGGGTAACAGAACCTGGTGAGAGCCAGTCAAGTCACCCCATCCTGGATTCCCCTGGATGTCTAGTTTTCAAAAATGTATAGGTTTGCTAGGTTTCCCTAGGTGCCGGCAGAGCTAGGGTTCCAAAACTACAGCTAGGCACTTTGCCAAAAAGGGTCATTTTTAACTGCGAAATTGTGGTTTGTCCACATTGCGTTTTGCGCCGTTTCCTGTCGCGGGCACTAGGCCTACCCACACAAGTGAGGTACCATTTTTCTCGGAAGACTTTGGGGAACACGGGGTGGGTGGAAATTTGTGGATCCACGCAGATTCCAGAACTTTGCACCACAGAAATGTGAGGAAAATGTGGGTTTTTTGACATTTCTTTAGGTTTGCAAGGGATTCTGGGTAACAGAACCTGGTGAGAGCCAGTCAAGTCACCCCATCCTGGATTCCCCTGGGTGTCTAGTTTTCAAAAATGTATAGGTTTGCTAGGTTTCCCTAGGTGCCGGCAGAGCTAGGGTTCAAAAACTACATCTAGGCACTTTGCAAAAAAGGGTAATTTTTCATTGTGAAAATGTGGTGTGTTCACGTTGCGTTTTGAGCCGTTTCCTGTTGTGGGCACTATGCCTACCCACACAAGTGAGGTACCATTTTTCTCGGAAGACTTTGGGGAATGCGGGGTGGGTGGAAATTTGTGGATTCACGCAGATTCCAGAACTTTCCACCACAGAAATGTGAGGAAAATGTGGCTTTTTTGACAATTATTTAGGTTTGCAAGGGATTCTGGGTAACAGAACCTGGTGAGAGGCAGTCAAGTCACCCCATCCTGGATTCCCCTGGGTGTCTAGTTTTCAAAAATGTATAGGTTTGCTAGGTTTCCCTAGGTGCCGGCAGAGCTAGGGTTAAAAAACTACAGCTAGGCAGTTTGCCAAAAAAGGGTCATTTTTCACTGTGAAATTGTGGTGTGTCCATGTTGCGTTTTGCGCCATTTCCTGTCGCGGGCACTAGGCCTACCCACACAACTGAGGTACCATTTTTCTCAGAAGACTTTGGGAAACCCGGGTTGGGTGGAAATTTGTGGATCCACGCAGATTCCCGAACTTTGCACCACAGAAATGTGAGGAAAATGTGGCTTTTTTGACAATTTGTTAGGTTTGCAAGGGATTCTGGGTAACAGAACCTGGTGCGAGGCAGTCAAGTCACCCCATCCTGGATTCCCCTGGCTGTTTAGTTTTCAAAAATGTATAGGTTTGCTAGGTTTCCCTAGGTGCCGGCAGAGCTAGGGTTAAAAAACTACAGCTAGGCAGTTTGCCAAAAAAGGGTCATTTTTCACTGTGAAATTGTGGTGTGTCCACGTTGCGTTTAGCGCCGTTTCCTGTTGCGGGCACTAGTCCTACCCACACAAGTGAGGTACCATTTTTCTCGGAAGACTTTGGGGAACGCGGGGTGGATGAAAATTTGTGGATCCACGCAGATTCCAGAACTTTCCACCACAGAAATATGAGGAAAATGTGTTTTTTTTGACAATTGTTTTGGTTTGCAAGGGATTCTGGGTAACAGAATCTGGTGAGAGCCAGTCAAGTCACCCCATCCTGGATTCCCCTGGGTGTCTAGATTTCACAAATGTATAGGTTTGCTAGGTTTCCCTAGGTGCCGGCAGAGCTAGGGTTCAAAAACTACAGCCAGGCACTTTGCCAAAAAAGGGTCATTTTTCACTGTGAAATTGTGGTGTGTCCACGTTGCGTTTTGCGCCATTTCCTGTCGCGGGCACTAGGCCTACCCACACAAGTGAGGTACCATTTTTCTCAGAAGACTTTGGGGAGCGCGGGTGGGTAGAAATTTGTGGATCCACGCAGATTCCAGAACTTTCCGCCACAGAAATGTGAGGAAAATGTGGCTTTTTGACAATTATTTAGGTTTGCAAGGGATTCTGGGTAACAGAACCTGGTGAGAGGCAATCAAGTCACCCCATCCTGGATTCCCCTGGGTGTCTAGTTTTCAAAAATGTATAGGTTTGCTAGGTTTCCCTCGGTGCCGGCAGAGCTAGGGTTCAAAGACTACAGCTAGGCACTTTGCCAAAAAAGGGTCATTTTTCACTGTGAAATTGTGGTGTGTCCACGTTGCGTTTTGCGCCGTTTCCTGTCGCGGGCACTAGGCCTACCCACACAAGTGAGGTACCATTTTTCTCAGAAGACTTTGGGGAACACGGGGTGGGTGGACATTTGTGGATCCACACAGATTCCATAACTTTCCACCACAGAAATGTGAGGAAAATGTGTTTTTTTGGACAATTTGTTAGGTTTGCAAGGGATTCTGGGTAACAGAACCTAGTGAGAGGCAGTCAAGTCACCCCATCCTGGATTCCCCTGGGTGTCTAGTTTTCAAAAATATATAGGTTTGCTAGGTTTCTCTAGGTGCCGGCAGAGCTAGGGTTCAAAAACTACAGCTAGGCATTTTGCTTAAAAAGGGTCATTTTTCACTGTGAAATTGTGGTGTGTCCACGTTGCGTTTTGAGCCGTTTCCTGTTGCGGGCACTAGTCCTACCCACACAAGTGAGGTACCATTTTTCTCGGAAGACTTTGGGGAACGCGGGGTGGTTGGAAATTTGTGGATCCACGCAGATTCCAGAGCTTTCCACCACAGAAATGTGAGGAAAATGTGTTTTTTTTTTACAATTGTTTTGGTTTGCAAGGGATTCTGGGTAACAGAACCTGGTGAGAGCCAGTCAAGTCACCCCATCCTGGATTCCCCTGGGTGTCTAGTTTTCAAAAATGTATAGGTTTGCTAGGTTTCCCTAGGTGCCGGCAGAGCTAGGGTTCAAAAACTACATCTAGGCACTTTGCAAAAAAAGGGTAATTTTTCATTGTTAAAATGTGGTGTGTTCACGTTGCGTTTTGCGCCGTTTCCTGTCGCGGGCACTAGGCCGACCCACACAAGTGAGGTACCATTTTTCTCAGAAGACTTTGGGGAACACGGGGTGGGTGGAAATTTGTGGATCCATGCAGATTCAAGAACTTTCCACCACAGAAATGTGAGGAAAATGTGTTTTTTTGACAATTGTTTAGGTTTGCAAGGGATTCTGGGTAACAGAACCTAGTGAGAGGCAGTCAAGTCACCCCATCCTGGATTCCCCTGGGTGTCTAGTTTTAAAAAATATATAGGTTTGCTAGTTTTCCCTAGGTGCCGGCAGAGCTAGGGTTCAAAAACTACAGCTAGGCAGTTTGCCAAAAAAGGGTCATTTTTCACTGTGAAATTGTGGTGTGTCCATGTTGCGTTTTGCGCCGTTTCCTGTCGCGGGCACTAGGTCTACCCACACAAGAGAGGTACCATTTTTCTCAGAAGAGTTTGGGAAACCCGGGTTGGGTGGAAATTTGTGGATCCACGCAGATTCCAGAACTTTGCACCACAGAAATGTGAGGAAAATGTGTATTTTTTGATAATTTTTTAGGTTTGCAAGGGATTCTGGGTAACAGAACCTGGTGAGAGGCAGTCAAGTCACCCCATCCTGGATTCCCCTGGCTGTTTAGTTTTCAAAAATGTATAGGTTTGCTAGGTTTCCCTAGGTGCTGGCAGAGCTAGGGTTAAAAAACTACAGCTAGGCAGTTTGCCAAAAAAGGGTCATTTTTCACCTTGAAATTGTGGTGTGTCCACGTTGCGTTTTGCGCCGTTTCCTGTTGCGGGCACTAGTCCTACCCACACAAGTGAGGTACCATTTTTCTCGGAAGACTTTGGGGAACGCGGGGTGGATGGAAATTTGTGGATCCACACAGATTCTAGAACTTTCCACCACAGAAATATGAGGAAAATGTGTTTTTTTTGACAATTGTTTTGGTTTGCAAGGGATTCTGGGTAACAGAACCTGGTGAGAGCCAGTCAAGTCACCCCATCCTGGATTCCCCTGGGTGTCTAGTTTTCACAAATGTATAGGTTTGCTAGGTTTCCCTAGGTGCCGGCAGAGCTAGGGTTCAAAGACTACAGCTAGGCACTTTGCCAAAAAAGGGTCATTTTTCACTGTGAAATTGTGGTGTGTCCCCGTTGCGTTTTGCGCCGTTTCCTGTCGCGGGCACTAGGCCTACCCACACAAGTGAGGTACCATTTTTCTCAGAAGACTTCGGGGAACACGGGGTGGGTGGACATTTGTGGATCCACGCAGATTCCAGAACTTTCCACCACAGAAATGTGAGGAAAATGTGTTTTTTTGGACAATTGTTTAGGTTTGCAAGGGATTCTGGGTAACAGAACCTGGTGAGAGCCAGTCAAGTCACCCCATCCTGGATTCCCCTGGGTGTCTAGTTTTCAAAAATATATAGGTTTGCTAGGTTTCCTAGGTGCCGGCAGAGCTAGGGTTCAAAAACTACAGCTAGGCATTTTGCTTAAAAGGGTCATTTTTCACTGTGAAATTGTGGTGTGTCCACGTTGCTTTTGCGCCGTTTCCTGTTGCGGGCACTAGTCCTACCCACACAAGTGAGGTACCATTTTTCTCGGAAGACTTTGGGGAACGCGGGGTGGTTGGAAATTTGTGGATCCACGCAGATTCCAGAACTTTACACCACAGAAATGTGAGGAAAATGTGTTTTTTTTTACAATTGTTTTGGTTTGCAAGGGATTCTGGGTAACAGAACCTGGTGAGAGCCATTCAAGTCACCCCATCCTGGATTCCCCTGGGTGTCTAGTTTTCAAAAATGTATAGGTTTGCTAGGTTTCCCTAGGTGCCGGCAGAGCTAAGGTTCAAAAACTACATCTAGGCACTTTGCAAAAAAAGGGTAATTTTTCATTGTTAAAATGTGGTGTGTTCACGTTGCGTTTTGCGCCGTTTCCTGTCGCGGGCACTAGGCCGACCCACACAAGTGAGGTACCATTTTTCTCAGAAGACTTTGGGGAACACGGGGTGCGTGGAAATTTGTGGATCCACGCAGATTCAAGAACTTTCCACCATAGAAATGTGAGGAAAATGTGTTTTTTTTGACAATTTTTAGGTTTGCAAGGGATTCTGGGTAACAGAACCTAGTGAGAGGCAGTCAAGTCACCCCATCCTGGATTCCCTGGGTGTCTAGTTTTAAAAATATATAGGTTTGCTAGGTTTCCCTAGGTGCCGGCAGAGCTAGGGTTCAAAAACTACAGCTAGGCGGTTTGCCAAAAAAGGGTCATTTTTCACTGTGAAATTGTGGTGTGTCCACGTTGCGTTTTGCGCCGTTTCCTGTTGCGGGCACTAGTCCTACCCACACAAGTGAGGTACCATTTTTCTCGGAAGACTGTGGGGAACGCGGGGTGGTTGGAAATTTGTGGATCCACGCAGATTCCAGCTCTTTCCACCACAGAAATTTGAGGAAAATGTGTTTTTTTTGACAATTGTTTTGGTTTGCAAGGGATTCTGGGTAACAGAACCTGGTGAGAGCCAGTCAAGTCACCCCATCCTGGATTCCCCTGGATGTCTAGTTTTAAAAAATGTATAGGTTTGCTAGGTTTCCCTAGGTGCCGGCAGAGCTAGGGTTCAAAAACTACAGATAGGCACTTTGCCAAAAAAGGGTCATTTTTAACTGCGAAATTGTGATTTGTCCACATTGCGTTTTGCGACGTTTCCTGTCGCGGGCACTAGGCCTACCCACACAAGTGAGGTACCATTTTTCTCGGAAGACTTTGGGGAACACTGGGTGGGTGGAAATTTGTGGATCCACGCAGATTCCAGAACTTTCCACCACAGAAATGTGAGGAAAATGTGGTTTTTTTTACATTTCTTTAGGTTTGCAAGGGATTCTGGGTAACAGAACCTGGTGAGAGCCAGTCAAGTCACCCCATCCTGGATTCCCCTGGATGTCTAGTTTGCAAAATTGTATAGGTTTGCTAGGTTTCCCTAGGTGCTGGCAGAGCTAGGGTTAAAAAACTACAGCTAGGCAGTTTGCCAAAAAAGGGTCATTTTTCACCTTGAAATTGTGGTGTGTCCACGTTGCGTTTTGCGCCGTTTCCTGTTGCGGGCACTAGTCCTACCCACACAAGTGAGGTACCATTTTTCTCGGAAGACTTTGGGGAACGCGGGGTGGTTGGAAATTTGTGGATCCACGCAGATTCCAGAGCTTTCCACCACAGAAATGTGAGGAAAATGTGTTTTTTTTTACAATTGTTTTGGTTTGCAAGGGATTCTGGGTAACAGAACCTGGTGAGAGCCAGTCAAGTCACCCCATCCTGGATTCCCCTGGGTGTCTAGTTTTCAAAAATGTATAGGTTTGCTAGGTTTCCCTAGGTGCCGGCAGAGCTAGGGTTCAAAAACTACATCTAGGCACTTTGCAAAAAAAGGGTAATTTTTCATTGTTAAAATGTGGTGTGTTCACGTTGCGTTTTGCGCCGTTTCCTGTCGCGGGCACTAGGCCGACCCACACAAGTGAGGTACCATTTTTCTCAGAAGACTTTGGGGAACACGGGGTGGGTGGAAATTTGTGGATCCATGCAGATTCAAGAACTTTCCACCACAGAAATGTGAGGAAAATGTGTTTTTTTGACAATTGTTTAGGTTTGCAAGGGATTCTGGGTAACAGAACCTAGTGAGAGGCAGTCAAGTCACCCCATCCTGGATTCCCTGGGTGTCTAGTTTTAAAAAATATATAGGTTTGCTAGTTTTCCCTAGGTGCCGGCAGAGCTAGGGTTCAAAAACTACAGCTAGGCAGTTTGCCAAAAAGGGTCATTTTTCACTGTGAAATTGTGGTGTGTCCATGTTGCGTTTTGCGCCGTTTCCTGTCGCGGGCACTAGGTCTACCCACACAAGAGAGGTACCATTTTTCTCAGAAGAGTTTGGGAAACCCGGGTTGGGTGGAAATTTGTGGATCCACGCAGATTCCAGAACTTTGCACCACAGAAATGTGAGGAAAATGTGTATTTTTTGATAATTTTTTAGGTTTGCAAGGGATTCTGGGTAACAGAACCTGGTGAGAGGCAGTCAAGTCACCCCATCCTGGATTCCCCTGGCTGTTTAGTTTTCAAAAATGTATAGGTTTGCTAGGTTTCCCTAGGTGCTGGCAGAGCTAGGGTTAAAAACTACAGCTAGGCAGTTTGCCAAAAAAGGGTCATTTTTCACCTTGAAATTGTGGTGTGTCCACGTTGCGTTTGCGCCGTTTCCTGTTGCGGGCACTAGTCCTACCCACACAAGTGAGGTACCATTTTTCTCGGAAGACTTTGGGGAACGCGGGGTGGATGGAAATTTGTGGATCCACACAGATTCTAGAACTTTCCACCACAGAAATATGAGGAAAATGTGTTTTTTTGACAATTGTTTTGGTTTGCAAGGGATTCTGGGTAACAGAACCTGGTGAGAGCCAGTCAAGTCACCCCATCCTGGATTCCCCTGGGTGTCTAGTTTTCACAAATGTATAGGTTTGCTAGGTTTCCTAGGTGCCGGCAGAGCTAGGGTTCAAAGACTACAGCTAGGCACTTTGCCAAAAAGGGTCATTTTTCACTGTGAAATTGTGGTGTGTCCCCGTTGCGTTTTGCGCCGTTTCCTGTCGCGGGCACTAGGCCTACCCACACAAGTGAGGTACCATTTTTCTCAGAAGACTTCGGGGAACACGGGGTGGGTGGACATTTGTGGATCCACGCAGATTCCAGAACTTTCCACCACAGAAATGTGAGGAAAATGTGTTTTTTGGACAATTGTTTAGGTTTGCAAGGGATTCTGGGTAACAGAACCTGGTGAGAGCCAGTCAAGTCACCCCATCCTGGATTCCCCTGGGTGTCTAGTTTTCAAAAATATATAGGTTTGCTAGGTTTCCCTAGGTGCCGGCAGAGCTAGGGTTCAAAAACTACAGCTAGGCATTTTGCTTAAAAAGGGTCATTTTTCACTGTGAAATTGTGGTGTGTCCACGTTGCTTTTTGCGCCGTTTCCTGTTGCGGGCACTAGTCCTACCCACACAAGTGAGGTACCATTTTTCTCGGAAGACTTTGGGGAACGCGGGGTGGTTGGAAATTTGTGGATCCACGCAGATTCCAGAACTTTACACCACAGAAATGTGAGGAAAATGTGTTTTTTTTGACAATTGTTTTGGTTTGCAAGGGATTCTGGGTAACAGAACCTGGTGAGAGCCATTCAAGTCACCCCATCCTGGATTCCCCTGGGTGTCTAGTTTTCAAAAATGTATAGGTTTGCTAGGTTTCCCTAGGTGCCGGCAGAGCTAGGGTTCAAAAACTACATCTAGGCACTTTGCAAAAAAAGGGTAATTTTTCATTGTTAAAATGTGGTGTGTTCACGTTGCGTTTTGCGCCGTTTCCTGTCGCGGGCACTAGGCCGACCCACACAAGTGAGGTACCATTTTTCTCAGAAGACTTTGGGGAACACGGGGTGGGTGGAAATTTGTGGATCCACGCAGATTCAAGAACTTTCCACCATAGAAATGTGAGGAAAATGTGTTTTTTTTGACAATTTTTTAGGTTTGCAAGGGATTCTGGGTAACAGAACCTGGGGAGAGCCAGTCAAGTCACCCCATCCTGGATTCCCCTGGGTGTCTAGTTTTAAAAAATATATAGGTTTGCTAGGTTTCCCTAGGTGCCGGCAGAGGTAGGGTTCAAAAACTACAGCTAGGCGGTTTGCCAAAAAAGGGTCATTTTTCACTGTGAAATTGTGGTGTGTCCACGTTGCGTTTGCGCCGTTTCCTGTTGCGGGCACTAGTCCTACCCACACAAGTGAGGTACCATTTTTCTCGGAAGACTGTGGGGAACGCGGGGTGGTTGGACATTTGTGGATCCACGCAGATTCCAGATCTTTCCACCACAGAAATGTGAGGAAAATGTGTTTTTTTTGACAATTGTTTTGGTTTGCAAGGGATTCTGGGTAACAGAACCTGGTGAGAGCCAGTCAAGTCACCCCATCCTGGATTCCCCTGGATGTCTAGTTTTAAAAAATGTATAGGTTTGCTAGGTTTCCCTAGGTGCCGGCAGAGCTAGGGTTCAAAAACTACAGATAGGCACTTTGCCAAAAAAGGGTCATTTTTAACTGCGAAATTGTGATTTGTCCACATTGCGTTTTGCGACGTTTCCTGTCGCGGGCACTAGGCCTACCCACACAAGTGAGGTACCATTTTTCTCGGAAGACTTTGGGGAACACTGGGTGGGTGGAAATTTGTGGATCCACGCAGATTCCAGAACTTTGCACCACAGAAATGTGAGGAAAATGTGTATTTTTTGATAATTTTTAGGTTTGCAAGGGATTCTGGGTAACAGAACCTGGTGAGAGGCAGTCAAGTCACCCCATCCTGGATTCCCCTGGCTGTTTAGTTTTCAAAATGTATAGGTTTGCTAGGTTTCCCTAGGTGCTGGCAGAGCTAGGGTTAAAAACTACAGCTAGGCAGTTTGCCAAAAAAGGGTCATTTTTCACCTTGAAATTGTGGTGTGTCCACGTTGCGTTTGCGCCGTTTCCTGTTGCGGGCACTAGTCCTACCCACACAAGTGAGGTACCATTTTTCTCGGAAGACTTTGGGGAACGCGGGGTGGATGGAAATTTGTGGATCCACACAGATTCTAGAACTTTCCACCACAGAAATATGAGGAAAATGTGTTTTTTTGACAATTGTTTTGGTTTGCAAGGGATTCTGGGTAACAGAACCTGGTGAGAGCCAGTCAAGTCACCCCATCCTGGATTCCCTGGGTGTCTAGTTTTCACAAATGTATAGGTTTGCTAGGTTTCCCTAGGTGCCGGCAGAGCTAGGGTTCAAAGACTACAGCTAGGCACTTTGCCAAAAAAGGGTCATTTTTCACTGTGAAATTGTGGTGTGTCCCCGTTGCGTTTTGCGCCATTTCCTGTCGCGGGCACTAGGCCTACCCACACAAGTGAGGTACCATTTTTCCCAGAAGACTTCGGGAACACGGGGTGGGTGGACATTTGTGGATCCACGCAGATTCCAGAACTTTCCACCACAGAAATGTGAGGAAAATGTGTTTTTTGGACAATTGTTTAGGTTTGCAAGGGATTCTGGGTAACAGAACCTGGTGAGAGCCAGTCAAGTCACCCCATCCTGGATTCCCCTGGGTGTCTAGTTTTCAAAATATATAGGTTTGCTAGGTTTCCCTAGGTGCCGGCAGAGCTAGGGTTCAAAAACTACAGCTAGGCATTTTGCTTAAAAAGGGTCATTTTTCACTGTGAAATTGTGGTGTGTCCACGTTGCTTTTGCGCCGTTTCCTGTTGCGGGCACTAGTCCTACCCACACAAGTGAGGTACCATTTTTCTCGGAAGACTTTGGGGAACGCGGGGTGGTTGGAAATTTGTGGATCCACGCAGATTCCAGAACTTTACACCACAGAAATGTGAGGAAAATGTGTTTTTTTTGACAATTGTTTTGGTTTGCAAGGGATTCTGGGTAACAGAACCTGGTGAGAGCCATTCAAGTCACCCCATCCTGGATTCCCCTGGGTGTCTAGTTTTCAAAAATGTATAGGTTTGCTAGGTTTCCCTAGGTGCCGGCAGAGCTAGGGTTCAAAAACTACATCTAGGCACTTTGCAAAAAAAGGGTAATTTTTCATTGTTAAAATGTGGTGTGTTCACGTTGCGTTTGCGCCGTTTCCTGTCGCGGGCACTAGGCCGACCCACACAAGTGAGGTACCA
Organism: Calotriton arnoldi; assembly: GCA_963921515.1. NCBI lineage: Eukaryota > Metazoa > Chordata > Amphibia > Caudata > Salamandridae > Calotriton > Calotriton arnoldi. The sequence continues at coordinate 751,170 of CAWUFW010009307.1, forward strand.
TTTTTCTCAGAAGACTTTGGGGAACACGGGGTGGGTGGAAATTTGTGGATCCACGCAGATTCAAGAACTTTCCACCATAGAAATGTGAGGAAAATGTGTTTTTTTGACAATTTTTTAGGTTTGCAAGGGATTCTGGGTAACAGAACCTAGTGAGAGGCAGTCAAGTCACCCCATCCTGGATTCCCCTGGGTGTCTAGTTTTAAAAAATATATAGGTTTGCTAGGTTTCCCTAGGTGCCGGCAGAGCTAGGGTTCAAAAACTACAGCTAGGCGGTTTGCCAAAAAAGGGTCATTTTTCACTGTGAAATTGTGGTGTGTCCACGTTGCGTTTTGCGCCGTTTCCTGTTGCGGGCACTAGTCCTACCCACACAAGTGAGGTACCATTTTTCTCGGAAGACTGTGGGGAACGCGGGGTGGTTGGAAATTTGTGGATCCACGCAGATTCCAGATCTTTCCACCACAGAAATGTGAGGAAAATGTGTTTTTTTGACAATTGTTTTGGTTTGCAAGGGATTCTGGGTAACAGAACCTGGTGAGAGCCAGTCAAGTCACCCCATCCTGGATTCCCCTGGATGTCTAGTTTTAAAAATGTATAGGTTTGCTAGGTTTCCCTAGGTGCCGGCAGAGCTAGGGTTCAAAAACTACAGATAGGCACTTTGCCAAAAAGGGTCATTTTTAACTGCTGAAATTGTGATTTGTCCACATTGCGTTTTGCGACGTTTCCTGTCGCGGGCACTAGGCCTACCCACACAAGTGAGGTACCATTTTTCTCGGAAGACTTTGGGGAACACTGGGTGGGTGGAAATTTGTGGATCCACGCAGATTCCAGAACTTTCCACCACAGAAATGTGAGGAAAATGTGGTTTTTTTTACATTTCTTTAGGTTTGCAAGGGATTCTGGGTAACAGAACCTGGTGAGAGCCAGTCAAGTCACCCCATCCTGGATTCCCCTGGATGTCTAGTTTGCAAAATTGTATAGGTTTGCTAGGTTTCCCTAGGTGCCGGCAGAGCTAGGGTTCAAAAACTACATCTAGGCACTTTGCAAAAAGGGTAATTTTTCATTGTGAAAATGTGGTGTGTTCACGTTGCGTTTTGAGCCGTTTCCTGTTGTGGGCACTATGCCTACCCACACAAGTGAGGTACCATTTTTCTCGGAAGACTTTGGCGAATGCGGGGTGGGTGGAAATTTGTGGATTCACGCAGATTCCAGAACTTTCCACCACAGAAATGTGAGGAAAATGTGTCTTTTTTGACAATTCTTTAGGTTTGCAAGGGATTCTGGGTAACAGAACCTGGTGAGAGGCAGTCAAGTCACCCCATCCTGGATTCCCCTGGGTGTCTAGTTTTCAAAAATGTATAGGTTTGCTAGGTTTCCCTAGGTGCCGGCAGAGCTAGGGTTCAAAAACTACAGCTAGGCACTTTGCTAAAAAAGGGTCATTTTTAACTGCGAAATTGTGGTTTGTCCACATTGCGTTTTGCGCCGTTTCCTGTCGCGGGCACTAGGCCTACCCACACAAGTGAGGTACCATTTTTCTCGGAAGACTTTGGGGAACACGGGGTGGGTGGAAATTTGTGGATCCACGCAGATTCCCGAACTTTGCACCACAGAAATGTGAGGAAAATGTGGCTTTTTTGACAATTATTTAGGTTTGCAAGGGATTCTGGGTAACAGAACCTGGTGAGAGGCAGTCAAGTCACCCCATCCTGGATTCCCCTGGGTGTCTAGTTTTCAAAAATGTATAGGTTTGCTAGGTTTCCCTAGGTGCCGGCAGAGCTAGGGTTCAAAAACTACAGCTAGGCATTTTGCTTAAAAAGGGTCATTTTTCACTGTGAAATTGTGGTGTGTCCACGTTGCGTTTTGCGCCGTTTCCTGTTGCGGGCACTAGTCCTACCCACACAAGTGAGGTACCATTTTTCTCGGAAGACTTTGGGGAACGCGGAGTGGTTGGAAATTTGTGGATCCACGCAGATTCCAGAACTTTACACCACAGAAATGTGAGGAAAATGTGTTTTTTTTGACAATTATTTTGGTTTGCAAGGGATCCTGGGTAACAGAACCTGGTGAGAGCCATCCAAGTCACCCCATCCTGGATTCTGCTGGGTGTCTAGTTTTCAAAAATGTATAGCTTAGCTAGGTTTCCCTAGGTGCCGGCAGAGCTAGGGTTCAAAAACTACATCTAGGCACTTTGCAAAAAAAGGGTAATTTTTCATTGTTAAAATGTGGTGTGTTCACGTTGCGTTTTGCGCCGTTTCCTGTCGCGGGCACTAGGCCGACCCACACAAGTGAGGTACCATTTTTCTCAGAAGACTTTGGGGAACACGGGGTGGGTGGAAATTTGTGGATCCACGCAGATTCAAGAACTTTCCACCATAGAAATGTGAGGAAAATGTGGTTTTTTTGACAATTTTTTAGGTTTGCAAGGGATTCTGGGTAACAGAACCTAGTGAGAGGCAGTCAAGTCACCCCATCCTGGATTCCCCTGGGTGTCTAGTTTTAAAAAATATATAGGTTTGCTAGGTTTCCCTAGGTGCCGGCAGAGCTAGGGTTCAAAAACTACAGCTAGGCGGTTTGCCAAAAAAGGGTCATTTTTCACTGTGAAATTGTGGTGTGTCCATGTTGCGTTTTGCGCCGTTTCCTGTTGCGGGCACTAGTCCTACCCACACAAGTGAGGTACCATTTTTCTCGGAAGACTGTGGGGAACGCGGGGTGGTTGGACATTTGTGGATCCACGCAGATTCCAGATCTTTCCACCACAGAAATGTGAGGAAAATGTGTTTTTTTTGACAATTGTTTTGGTTTGCAAGGGATTCTGGGTAACAGAACCTGGTGAGAGCCAGTCAAGTCACCCCATCCTGGATTCCCCTGGATGTCTAGTTTTAAAAAATGTATAGGTTTGCTAGGTTTCCCTAGGTGCCGGCAGAGCTAGGGTTCAAAAACTACAGATAGGCACTTTGCCAAAAAAGGGTCATTTTTAACTGCGAAATTGTGATTTGTCCACATTGCGTTTTGCGACGTTTTCTGTCGCGGGCACTAGGCCTACCCACACAAGTGAGGTACCATTTTTCTCGGAAGACTTTGGGGAACACTGGGTGGGTGGAAATTTGTGGATCCACGCAGATTCCAGAACTTTCCACCACAGAAATGTGAGGAAAATGTGGTTTTTTTGACATTTCTTTAGGTTTGCAAGGGATTCTGGGTAACAGAACCTGGTGAGAGCCAGTCAAGTCACCCCATCCTGGATTCCCTGGATGTCTAGTTTTCAAAAATGTATAGGTTTGCTAGGTTTCCCTAGGTGCCGGCAGAGCTAGGGTTCAAAAACTACATCTAGGCACTTTGCAAAAAAGGGTAATTTTTCATTGTGAAAATGTGGTGTGTTCACGTTGCGTTTTGAGCCGTTTCCTGTTGTGGGCACTATGCCTACCCACACAAGTGAGGTACCATTTTTCTCGGAAGACTTTGGCGAATGCGGGGTGGGTGGAAATTTGTGGATTCACGCAGATTCCAGAACTTTCCACCACAGAAATGTGAGGAAAATGTGTCTTTTTTGACAATTTTTTAGGTTTGCAAGGGATTCTGGGTAACAGAACCTGGTGAGAGGCAGTCAAGTCACCCCATCCTGGATTCCCCTGGGTGTCTAGTTTTCAAAAATGTATAGGTTTGCTAGGTTTCCCTAGGTGCCGGCAGAGCTAGGGTTCAAAAACTACAGCTAGGCGCTTTGCCAAAAAAGGGTCATTTTTAACTGCGAAATTGTGGTTTGTCCACATTGCGTTTTGCGCCGTTTCCTGTCACGGGCACTAGGCCTACCCACACAAGTGAGGTACCATTTTTCTCGGAAGACTTTGGGGAACACGGGGTGGGTGGAAATTTGTGGATCCACGCAGATTCCAGAACTTTGCACCACAGAAATGTGAGGAAAATGTGGCTTTTTTGACAATTATTTAGGTTTGCAAGGGATTCTGGGTAACAGAACCTGGTGAGAGGCAGTCAAGTCACCCCATCCTGGATTCCCCTGGGTGTCTAGTTTTCAAAAATGTATAGGTTTGCTAGGTTTCCCTAGGTGCCGGCAGAGCTAGGGTTAAAAAACTACAGCTAGGCAGTTTGCCAAAAAAGGGTCATTTTTCACTGTGAAATTGTGGTGTGTCCACGTTGCGTTTTGCGCCGTTTCCTGTTGCGGGCACTAGTCCTACCCACACAAGTGAGGTACCATTTTTCTCGGAAGACTTTGGGGAACGCGGGGTGGATGAAAATTTGTGGATCCACGCAGATTCCAGAACTTTCCACCACAGAAATATGAGGAAAATGTGTTTTTTTTTACAATTGTTTTGGTTTGCAAGGGATTCTGGGTAACAGAACCTGGTGAGAGCCAGTCAAGTCACCCCATCCTGGATTCCCCTGGGTGTCTAGTTTTCACAAATGTATAGGTTTGTTAGGTTTCCCTAGGTGCCGGCAGAGCTAGGGTTCAAAAACTACAGCCAGGCACTTTGCCAAAAAAGGGTCATTTTTCACTGTGAAATTGTGGTGTGTCCACGTTGCGTTTTGCGCCATTTCCTGTCGCGGGCACTAGGCCTACCCACACAAGTGAGGTACCATTTTTCTCAGAAGACTTTGGGGAGCGCGGGGTGGGTAGAAATTTGTGGATCCACGCAGATTCCAGAACTTTCCGCCACAGAAATGTGAGGAAAATGTGGCTTTTTTGACAATTATTTAGGTTTGCAAGGGATTCTGGGTAACAGAACCTGGTGAGAGGCAATCAAGTCACCCCATCCTGGATTCCCCTGGGTGTCTAGTTTTCAAAAATGTATAGGTTTGCTAGGTTTCCCTAGGTGCCGGCAGAGCTAGGGTTCAAAGACTACAGCTAGGCACTTTGCCAAAAAAGGGTCATTTTTCACTGTGAAATTGTGGTGTGTCCACGTTGCGTTTTGCGCCGTTTCCTGTCGCGGGCACTAGGCCTACCCACACAAGTGAGGTACCATTTTTCTCAGAAGACTTTGGGGAACACGGGGTGGGTGGACATTTGTGGATCCACGCAGATTCCATAACTTTCCACCACAGAAATGTGAGGAAAATGTGTTTTTTGGACAATTTGTTATGTTTGCAAGGGATTCTGGGTAACAGAACCTAGTGAGAGGCAGTCAAGTCACCCCATCCTGGATTCCCCTGGGTGTCTAGTTTTCAAAAATATATAGGTTTGCTAGGTTTCCCTAGGTGCCGGCAGAGCTAGGGTTCAAAAACTACAGCTAGGCATTTTGCTTAAAAAGGGTCATTTTTCACTGTGAAATTGTGGTGTGTCCACGTTGCGTTTTGAGCCGTTTCCTGTTGCGGGCACTAGTCCTACCCACACAAGTGAGGTACCATTTTTCTCGGAAGACTTTGGGGAACGCGGGGTGGTTGGAAATTTGTGGATCCACGCAGATTCCAGAGCTTTCCACCACAGAAATGTGAGGAAAATGTGGTTTTTTTTACAATTGTTTTGGATTGCAAGGGATTCTGGGTAACAGAACCTGGTGAGAGCCAGTCAAGTCACCCCATCCTGGATTCCCCTGGGTGTCTAGTTTTCAAAAATGTATAGGTTTGCTAGGTTTCCTCGGTGCCGGCAGAGCTAGGGTTCAAAAACTACATCTAGGCACTTTGCAAAAAAAGGGTAATTTTTCATTGTTAAAATGTGGTGTGTTCACGTTGCGTTTTGCGCCGTTTCCTGTCGCGGGCACTAGGCCGACCCACACAAGTGAGGTACCATTTTTCTCAGAAGACTTTGGGGAACACGGGGTGGGTGGAAATTTGTGGATCCATGCAGATTCAAGAACTTTCCACCACAGAAATGTGAGGAAAATGTGTTTTTTTGACAATTGTTTAGGTTTGCAAGGGATTCTGGGTAACAGAACCTAGTGAGAGGCAGTCAAGTCACCCCATCCTGGATTCCCCTGGGTGTCTAGTTTTAAAAAATATATAGGTTTGCTAGGTTTCCCTAGGTGCCGGCAGAGCTAGGGTTCAAAAACTACAGCTAGGCAGTTTGCCAAAAAAGGGTCATTTTTCACTGTGAAATTGTGGTGTGTCCATGTTGCGTTTTGCGCCGTTTCCTGTCGCGGGCACTAGGTCTACCCACACAAGAGAGGTACCATTTTTCTCAGAAGAGTTTGGGAAACCCGGGTTGGGTGGAAATTTGTGGATCCACGCAGATTCCAGAACTTTGCACCACAGAAATGTGAGGAAAATGTGTAATTTTTGATAATTTTTTAGGTTTGCAAGGGATTCTGGGTAACAGAACCTGGTGAGAGGCAGTCAAGTCACCCGATCCTGGATTCCCCTGGCTGTTTAGTTTTCAAAAATGTATAGGTTTGCTAGGTTTCCCTAGGTGCTGGCAGAGCTAGGGTTAAAAAACTACAGCTAGGCAGTTTGCCAAAAAAGGGTCATTTTTCACCTTGAAATTGTGGTGTGTCCACGTTGCGTTTTGCGCCGTTTCCTGTTGCGGACACTAGTCCTACCCACACAAGTGAGGTACCATTTTTCTCGGAAGACTTTGGGGAACGTGGGGTGGGTGGAAATTTGTGGATCCACGCAGATTCCAGAACTTTCCACCACAGAAATATGAGGAAAATGTGTTTTTTTACAATTGTTTTGGTTTGCAAGGGATTCTGGGTAACAGAACCTGGTGAGAGCCAGTCAAGTCACCCCATCCTGGATTCCCCTGGGTGTCTAGTTTTCACAAATGTATAGGTTTGCTAGGTTTCCCTAGGTGCCGGCAGAGCTAGGGTTCAAAAACTACAGCCAGGCACTTTGCCAAAAAAGGGTCATTTTTCACTGTGAAATTGTGGTGTGTCCACGTTGCGTTTTGCGCCATTTCCTGTCGTGGGCACTAGGCCTACCCACACAAGTGAGGTACCATTTTTCTCAGAAGACTTTGGGGAGCGCGGGGTGGGTAGAAATTTGTGGATCCACGCAGATTCCAGAACTTTCCACCACAGAAATGTGAGGAAAATGTGGCTTTTTTGACAATTATTTAGGTTTGCAAGGGATTCTGGGTAACAGAACCTGGTGAGAGGCAATCAAGTCACCCCATCCTGGATTCCCCTGGGTGTCTAGTTTTCAAAAATGTATAGGTTTGCTAGGTTTCCCTAGGTGCCGGCAGAGCTAGGGTTCAAAGACTACAGCTAGGCACTTTGCCAAAAAAGGGTAATTTCTCACTGTGAAATTGTGGTGTGTCCACGTTGCGTTTTGTGCCGTTTCCTATCGCGGACACTAGGCCTACCCACACAAGTGAGGTACCATTTTTCTCAGAATACTTTGGGGAACACGGGGTGGGTGGAAATTTGTGGATCCACGCAGATTCCAGAACTTTCCACCACAGAAATGTGAGGAAAATGTGTTTTTTTTTGACAATTTTTTAGGTTTGCAAGGGATTCTGGGTAACAGAACCTAGTGAGAGGCAGTCAAGTCACCCCATCCTGGATTCCGCTGGGTGTCTAGTTTTCAAAAATATATAGGTTTGCTAGGTTTCCCTAGGTGCCGGCCGAGCTAGGGTTCAAAAACTACAGCTAGGCAGTTTGCTTAAAAAGGGTCATTTGGGGGCGTGGCCAAGACCTTGATGGGATAAGACGCACGCAGCTTGGGCTCTGTCCTCCGGGGTCGGCATAAGGCTTAATTAAAGCGATCAAAAGCACGGGGGTGAGGTCAACACCACCCCCTTGACCTCCTGAAGCCCGCAGTAGCCTGGGGACCATGTGCGGAGCATCAGACCGTCCGGACAATCCCGAGAGGGAGGAGAAGGCTCGTAGACGGGGACCCGCCCGCCATCTTGCCAAGTGCCACGGAGGTGATCCCGCTTGCAGGGGAGCCCGTAACCTGCCTTGCCCTGAGCGGCGGGGACTGCGGGGGTGTGCCTGCCTGCTCCGCCGATCCCGCTCCTGACAGAGGACTGCGCGGGGGACCCTGGGCGGCACTGTGAGCGGCCCGAGACAGTGGAGGTGGCCTTGTGTGCGGGCCCTGACCGCCATTTTGTGTGGGGCTGCGAGAGAGTGACCTGCCGCCGGCTGGGGAGCGCTCCTTAACTGCCGTCCTCCGTTCCTGAGGCCCGACTGCACCGGAGAACCTGGAGCGGGGAAGACGACAACTACGAGAGAGGTGAGGAGAGACAGGCGCTGGACCCGGGGGTGGAAGGACACGACGTGGGAGCGAGAGCCGACTGCCTGCTGCTGAGAGCGACGGGGGGCCCATTTCCTGGACCTTCCTCCCACCATCCCCCCCCAAGTGGGGATGCGCCGCTGACCCCCCGGTATTTGACCGAGGAGAGAGAGACCAAGCTGCGCCCTTCTGGCGTCCTGCTAACACCGAGTTTTAAGACTCCTGTCCTGCTGCGCGGTGGAGGCCTGTCCGGCGGCACCCTTTTGGCTCAATCCTAGGAGCAACAAAGGGCCTGTGGTGCGCGACTCTGCTTACTCTGCTGCATGCCCCCTACCTCGCAGAGCTGAGGATCGATCTCCTCCCTAACTGCCCCATACCCCTGGCACCTGGCTATATTGAGGGCCCTGGGCGACTTCAGGGCCTGGACGGGGATATCCCGGGCGGCCTACAGGGGGCTTAATCCGGCTCTGTGGTAACCCCCGCTTCGCCCACCACACCGGGTGGGGGGAGAGGACGAATATGAGCCAGGTGAGGAGGGATCGGCGCTGACCACCCCGGGGGAAGAGAGACGCGTCGGGGGAGCGAGAGACACTTACCTGCTGCAGAGAGCGGAGGGGGATCCCCCTGACACCACTCGCCTCGACACACCCGGTAGAGACACATCGCTGGTCCCCCGATACCTGACCACAGGGGCCAAGCTGCTCCCTATTGATGCCCTGCTGACACTGAGGCCTGTGACTCCTACCCAGCTGCGCGGCGGCGGCCTACCTCCCAGCAAGTTTCTGGCCGAATCCTAGGGGCGGTGGATGGGCTGGCTTGAGTACCTCCGCGCCCTCTACTGCCTGCCTCCTGCTTCACGGCTGCCGGGGGGGACAAGGGGCTTGGGCAGTGCGTGGTCTGTCGCACTACAATCCCCTGGGAAACTGAATGCGGACAGCTATCATCATTACTCTTGCGCCCCACACTTGCCCCGCGGCGCCTACCTTCGCTCTACCCCCTCTGAGACTGGAATGCTCCCGGGGCTGAGCTTCAGCGGGCTGTTTGGGCTGTCCCTTCCGGACTAGGTATTGGCCCTTTTCCACACCACACATTAACGGTGCCTCCACTGCGCGCTGGCAGAGCTGACTCCTGACGTCTCCGGTGGGGAGATAGGACCTATCCCTCGTGCTCCTCGAGCCGCTCGCCTCACGCTTCCTGGGCCGTCTGTCCGGTGCTGCACTGAGCCTTGCCTGGCAGAGATCCGACCTGGTGGTGCTTTCTCCTGCATCCACTGCTCCTGGGCTGTCCTGGGGTGAAGCTGGTGGAGCCCCCTACTTGGTGGTGGGCGACACCTCGACTGGGAGACACCTCCACCTCTGGAGATATGACTAAACCCAAAGCAGGGAAAACCGTTGCACAAACACCTTCTAAAGACACCTCAGTGGTAGACCTATGGAATAAACATACATCGGCACCCTCACAGGAGGATCTCACAATGGACACCAAGCAGGCGACACCCGATAATGCCCCTATCACGCAGGCCTTCATGTCCAACTTCCTTCACGAAATAAAGTCTGAAATCTCATCTCTCAAGCTGGAGGTCAAAACATGCCTGGCGGACCTTCGGCGGGATGTCACAGACATCGGCACTAGGGTGGACGACCTGGAACGGACTCTCGACTCGCGCACAGAGGATCAGGAGGAACTATGGCGTAGGGTGTCTGCACTCGAAGAGCAACACATAGAACTCCAAATTAAACAGGAGGATTTAGAAAATAGGAGTCGCCGGAACAACCTCCGCATAAGGGGCGTGCCGCGGGGCGCAGAGGGACAAGACATAACGACCTACGTCGCGGACCTCCTTCAAGCGGTGCGAGGGGATGATGACTCCTCACCTCCAACATTGGACCGCGCCCACCGGGTGGCCCCACTGCGTGGCAACACCAACCTGGTCCCTGACATCCTGACCAGGGTCCACTTCTATAAGGAGAAAGAGGCAATCCTACAAGCATCTCGAACAGTTGAGACACTGACATATGAAGGACATAATATACAACTATTCCAAGATCTGTCCCCCTCACCCTGCGCCGCCGCAGGGACTTCAAACCAGTGACAGACAAACTGAAAGCATCTAATGTCAAATATCAGTGGGGCCACCCCTTTGCTTTGATCTTCCACTGGGAGGGGAAACGTAGATTCACGAGATCCCTTAAGGAAGCACTCCAAATTCTTTGCATGTCGCATGGAACTCCGCCCCCCTCCCCCAAGCATACCGAACCGGCTTCCCGGATCTCCCTTCACCCTGAATGGTCGAGGGTGCGACCCCCTCGCACTAGGTCCTCTAAGGCCAACATGACATCTCTCCAGGATAAACAAGACATCATTCATCACCTGAAGACGGTTGAAGCCTTGCAGTCCTCAGCTCAGGGTGCATCGCGATCCGGCCCTTCCTCCCTTTCTGGCTCGGGCACTGGAGATTGAAGTGTACCTAACTAAGAATCCATTGCAATGGAAGAGACTTTCTATCTTCACCTTGCCGAACTGGAACGGACTGTGCATATACCTGCCCTAGTACCTACTGTTAAAAAGTTTGTTTACCTGAAATGCATACTCTCACGACTAAAGGTCACTATCGAACTCACCTAGCGGCTATACCTCCCCAGTGGCACACACATTCATATCACCCCCTACCCCCGACGGCGCCCCCGGTCCCCGCCATATCTTACATCCTAGGAGCCTCGGACCAGGCTCGGTTGAGGGGAATAGAGACAGTTTCTACAGAGGGCCCCAAACCCCCCCACTACGGATAAAGCGGCCCGACCACTGGGGGACGGACGCTGCGGACACCGAGCAATTCCATGGCCCACCCCGCCATTTCCTTAGTCCCCAAGAGGAGTGACTCCTCAGAGCCGCCCTGGTTCTCACCAGTGGGCCGCTCCTGGACTGGAATGGATTTTTCTGGCCCAGTTGGCCTTTTTGTAGTTCGACCTCACTGGTCCTTTCTGGTTATTCCTCTTCTATATTTCTTTCTCTCTTATCTTTCTTTCCTTGGATTCTTGGGGAGAGGGTCCACACCTGCGGTGCTGACTCAGCTCTATGGCTGGAGCCCCGGAGACTCTCTGAGACAGGCCCCTTCCTTCCTTGTTGGGACGGACACCTCCACTGCCCACGCTTCCTACTACGATTATCACTAACATATTGGACCCAGAATCCAGAGAGGGAGGGAAACGATACCTCACGACCCTGTGAAAGCGTGTTCCACCTTGAACTGACTAATGGCTCCTCTTAAGTGTATTTCCCTAAACGTTAAAGGTTTAAACACTCCAAACAAAAGGCGGCAAATATGGAGATATCTTCTCCTGCACGACCCAGATATTATTTACCTCCAAGAAACCCACCTTTTACGCACAGATACTTCGCGCATGTCCCACCCTAAATACCCTCTGCAGTCCTGGGCAGCCGCACGCACCAAGACGGCGGGGGTAGCTATTCTTTTCAAAGTAGGCCTCTCGGTGCAAATTACACGCGCCACACGGGACAAAGACGGTCGGTTCCTCAAGCTGGCGGTCACATTGCAGGGTAAACCGCTTACCTTGCTTAACGTATACGCACCTAATCAAGCGCAGGATGCCTTTTTGCGTGACCTGCTTCGGTCCCTACTCCTTCGAGAACCCAATCCCATCATTTTTGGGGGCGATCTCAATTTGGTATGGGACCCTGGCCTGGACCGCACTACCTCGACTTTTCAGGGAGCAGGGGCTATGTCTGCAATACTTAAACACGATATAGAAGCCCTGGGCCTCATTGATGCTTGGCGCTATCGGGAACCGGAAACACGGGACTATACTTTTTATTCACATGTCCACCGCTCATATTCCCGTATTGATTACTTCTTTATATCCCAATCCCTCATTCGCTCCTTGGAATCTGCGGAGATCTCGGACATATCTATCTCCGATCATGCGCACCTAGAAATCACACTATCCACTGTGGGCAGACAATTAAATTCTGCTCCCAGATGGCGCCTTCCTCCCCATGTCCTCCGCGACCCAGTGGATGTGGCGGAATTGAGACAGGCCATACAATCTTATTTTACTACTAATGACCTTCCGGAAACCCCCATACATATTCAGTGGGACGCTTTTAAGGCCACGATCCGGGGCACTATTACCTCTATTGCCATAGCCCGCAGGCGGGAATCCCGCCTGGTGGAAGACAAACTCTCTCGCGATATAAAAGACTTAGAACGACAAAGTCATCAGACGCCATCTCTCCCAACGCGAAGGCAACTTGCATCACTTCGGGGCCAGCTTAAAGCCCTCCGAGTGAATAAAGCGGAACAGTCCCTTCTGACCCTCAAACAAAAATATTATGGAGGGGGTAATAAGGTGGGTCCCATGCTAGCGCGTCGCCTACGCCTCCAAATCTCCCGTGGCCACGTCTCCAGGCTCTCTTTGCCGGGAGGAGAGTGGGCCATCTCAGAACGAGCTAAGCAGGCAGAATTTAACAGGTTCTTTTCTACCCTGTACAGCAAGGGATATACTTGCGTGGAACAGATAGAGCCCTTTCTGACCGCCTGCCCCTGGAAGCCAATCACCTCCTTTTCTAAACAGCAACTAGAAGAGCCCATCACGGCAACTGAGCTTCAGAAAGCTTTGAAAAGCATGCCAATGGGGAAATCGCCAGGTCCCGATGGCTTAACGCTGGCATTTTATCGCCTCTTTCTCCCGGAGGTCCGGGCCCATCTGGTACGTCTCTTTAACTCCTTTACAGAGACTGGATCTGTGGCCCCGACAATGGCCGAGGCGGAGATCGCACTCATCCCTAAACCAGGAAAGGATCCCGCCGCATGTGCCTCGTATAGGCCAATCTCTCTATTAAATGTAGATGCCAAGCTATACACTAAAATCCTAGCACAACGTCTGGCTCCTCTTCTCCCAGGCCTCGTTGAGCCTGATCAGGTAGGCTTCATACAAGAGAGACAAGGAGCAGATAATATTCGCCGCGTGGCCCATCTGGTGCAAAAGCTTCCCGCCGCCAGATACCCGCCTTCCTTCTCTCCCTCGACGCCGAAAAGGCTTTCGACCGGGTCGACTGGTCCTTTCTCAGGGCGGTCCTCCGTCGTATAGGCCTCGGACCGCTTATGATCACTCGTATTATGGCCCCATACGTGGCGCCTACCGCGCGTATCCGCCTCAATGGTCTCCTGACACCCTCCTTCTCCATTCACAGGGGCACGCGTCAGGGTTGCCCGCTTTCACCGCTCCTTTTTGCACTCGCGGTGGAACCTTTGGCGATTGCCGTCCGGAGGTCGGAGGACATCCGGGGCATCCGAATGGGGGGTTGACCACAAGATTGCTCTCTTCGCAGACGATCTCCTCTTAACACTTACAGACCCAGCGACATCTCTTCCGGCTCTTCTAGATGTACTCGCCCAGTTTGAGCTGATATCAGGTCTTAAGATCAATCTCCCTAAATCATATGCACTCAACCTTACTCTTCTCCCCCAGCAACTGGAGGACTTGAAGGATGTCAATCCTTTCCAATGGGCTCCAGTCTCGATTCGATACCTCGGCATCAACGTTACGGCTGATCTGGACACATGGACCCAGGCAAATTGGCCGACCTGTAGAGCTTCAATCCGAGCTGAACTCCGTCGTTGGAGGTCACTTCCCATCTCTTGGCTGGGTCGCCTTAATGCAGTTAAAATGTCAATCCTCCCGAAAGTCCTGTATCTCTTTCAGGCACTCCCCACACCGATTCCCCATAGGGACATCCTAGGCCTTCAGAGGGAGATAGTCGCATTTATCTGGGGCGGGGGAAAATCGCGCCTTTCCACTAGAGTTCTAATGCTACCGCGAGACCGGGGAGGGCTGGCTTGCCCCGACCTACTCGTCTACTACTGGGCGACACACCTACGCTATATATCGGAGTGGTCGGTCCGTGCAAGTGAAAAACACTGGTTTCACATGGATAGGGCTGTAGCCTGCCGCCCGCTATGGGACTTGGCCTGGTTGCGGAGGAACGCCAGACACCAAAGTGCCTATATCGCTAACCCCCACGAGGACGGTATTGGAGATCTGGGATAGAATCGCTGTATCCCGAGGCCTCACCACATTTCCTTCCCCTCTCACACCTTTGGCGCTTAACTCTGACTTCCCCCCAGCTCTCCACCCCTCATCCTTTTCAGCGTGGACGGCTGGTGAATGCCGTATTATAGAGCAACTGTTTGCGGAGGGAACGTTCAAACCATTTGATCAATGCAAGGAAGACTTCAATCTCCCTAGAACCGCGCGCCTAGAATACTTTCAAGTGCGCCACTGGCTCCGAGCCCCTTCATACACGGACGGTGCCACGCGTCGGCCCACGCCCTTTGAATCACTAGTCCGCTCTTTTGACGGAACCCGAGGGTTGATCTCCCGGACTTATAAGGTTCTTCAGCATTCCCACGCAGTACCTCCACATACCTACCAGCGACAGTGGCAGCTGGACCTTGAGAATGATATCCTCCCTGAGCAATGGGAACAGCTGTGGAGAGATATCCCGCGCATTTTTAAAAGCATAACACAGCAGGAATCAGCATATAAAATCATGACTCGCTGGTACTATACTCCCCTCAGACTCCAGAAGATGTTCCCTGGATTTGCCCCTCTCTGCTGGCGATGCCTGGCAGCCCAGGGCTCCTTCCTACACATTTGGTGGACATGCCCACTCATTCTCCCATTTTGGAAGGAGATACTGAATCACGTTGGGGAAGTGGTGGGGTTCCCCCTACCCAATGACCCGGGGATAGTCATTTTGGGCATTCGACCAACATCTCTTAAAGCAATGACGCACACGGACTGGTGCTTAATTTTTCACATGCTTGCTGCTGCAAAACAAGTCATTGCATTACATTGGAAAAAGGCCTATACTCCTCCAACTTTGATATGGCTCACACGCCTTTGGCATGCCATGGCGATGGAACTTCTGTCCCACAGGTTGGCGCACACTGATGCTAAATTCCACCGCACCTGGCAGCCCTTGGTCCTACACCTTTCAAGGTTGGAACACGCTCGATCCGTCCCCCCCCGCTTGAGAGCCCTTCAACTTTTTGACGATCCTATACTCCCAAGAGGGGAAACCTACGAAAACGACATAGGCTGACATGGGAGAGACCCCTGTCTTACTTGACAACCCCCACTCTAAGGTCACAAACCCGTGGTACATAGGGACTCCCCTTCCTCCCTCCTCTGCCCGAGCCTCCTCCGACCCGGATGACGCAGCATCGCGCCCCTCTCCCCACCTCTTTCTTCATCTATCCCTATGTTCTTTGTATTCGTCTACTTTCTGTCTTCTTCGTTTCTCTCTTCTTATTTTTTCTCATACAAGCCAGCATTCCTGCAACTCTCTTTTAGAAAGCCTAATCACAAATACCGTGGACACCACTGGGTTCCGATGGTCTCAACATGGGCGAAATCGGTCGGTGCACGTCGTGCCAGGGCCAATCCCTACCGTGAAAGTGCCTTTAATTCGGGTCTCCAGACCCACGTGCACCTGTGGCGATCCCAACAACCATCCTGAGGAGCGCCCAACATGACACATGGCCACACCTCTCATGCCTATCACTCCAGAGCCATCTGAGCATGACATCTTACACCACCCGACATACTTTACTATCTGAACTCTCCTCGGCCCTGTAGTAATGCGCACCAGGCTAACGCAGCCATAGACGTCCTCCTGGCATGGATTGCCTGAATTTTAATGCCATTAGGGCAACGATCGCACGCAACCGGCCCGACTCCTGTTGCGCCGGATGCGCCAAATCCCTGGCCATGCATTCCTCTGTCAAGACTTGCTTGTTGACCTCTATAGTTCGCCTACTCTAGACCATCCACATATACGATGCCATCTGTCTCCAATGTGATGCCCTCTTATGCCTACCATTTGGTAACTGCTGTGCTGAATTTTCTTTTGTGATGTATAAAAAATTAATAAAAGAGATTTGAACAAAAAGGGTCATTTTTCACTGTGAAATTGTGGTGTGTCCACGTTGCGTTTTGCGCCGTTTCCTGTTGCGGGCACTAGTCCTACCCACACAAGTGAGGTACCATTTTTCTCGGAAGACTTTGGGGAACGCGGGGTGGTTGGAAATTTGTGGATCCACGCAGATTCCAGAACTTTCCACCACAGAAATGTGAGGAAAATGTGTTTTTTTTTACAATTGTTTTGGTTTGCAAGGGATTCTGGGTAACAGAACCTGGTGAGAGCCAGTCAAGTCACCCCATCCTGGATTCCCCTGGATGTCTAGTTTTCAAAAATGTATAGGTTTGCTAGGTTTCCCTAGGTGCCGGCAGAGCTAGGGTTCAAAAACTACAGCTAGGCACTTTGCCAAAAAAGGGTCATTTTTAACTGCAAAATTGTGGTTTGTCCACATTGCGGTTTGCGCCGTTTCCTGTCGCGGGCATTAGGCCTACCCACACAAGTGAGGTACCATTTTTCTCGGAAGACTTTGGGGAACACGGGGTGGGTGGAAATTTGTGGATCCACGCAGATTCCAGAACTTTCCACCACAGAAATGTGAGGAAAATGTAGTTTTGTTTTTTTGAATTTTTTTTAGGTTTGCAAGGGATTCTGGGTAACAGAACCTGGTGAGAGCCAGTCAAGTCACCCCATCCTGGATTCCCCTGGGTGTCTAGTCTTCAAAAATGTATAGGTTTGCTAGGTTTCCCTAGGTGCCGGCAGAGCTAGGGTTCAAAAACTACATCTAGGCACTTTGCAAAAAAGGGTAATTTTTCATTGTGAAAATGTGGTGTGTTCACGTTGCGTTTTGAGCCGTTTCCTGTCGTGGGCACTATGCCTATCCACACAAGTGAGGTACCATTTTTATCGGGAGACTTAGGGTAATTCAGATTTGTAAAGCAACTGTTATTACCTATTGACTTTCAATGCATTTCTGCCTTCCAAATGAAAGACAATGTGTAAAAAGAAGCCATTTTGAAAAATGACCTATAATTCTCGTGCTAGTATGAGTATTCCCAATTTCGGAAATGTGCAAATATCTACTGTTTCTAAACTTTATATTTTGTTCCCATTTCAGAAATACATAGGTGTCTCTCTTACCGATTTTTACATGTATACATTTTGCCAGAATAATTGCTATATACCCGGTACATAATAAAAAAATGTTGCAAGTTGCTGCTCAGATTTTGGCTCTGGGTTCGTCGGGTTCTTGGTGAACCTACAAGTCCTATATATCCCCACAACCAGTAAGGTCCCGCGGATGTAACGGTATATTGCTTTCAAAGAGCTGTCATAATTAGAAGAAGTTACAGGTGAAAACGTTGACACAAAAGGCTGTTTTTTTCAACTAATTTTCAATTTTCCCTACATTTAACTGTTAGTTTCTATAAAGAAACCTTGAAGGATCTACACAAATGACCCCTTGCTGAATTCAAAATTTTGTCTACTTTACTAAAATGTACAGCTTTCCAGGATCCATTATTGCTTTCATACCCATTTCTACCATTAACTGGAAGGAGGTTGAAAGCACAAAAAATAGCAAAAATAGGCTATGTCCCAGAAAAATGCCAAAACTGTGTAAAATATTTTGGTTTTCTGACAAAAGTCTGTCATTCCCTAAAAGCTGGAAAAATGGTGATTTCATCCCCACAAACCCTTTTTTGATACCATTTGCAGGGAAAAACCCAGACGCTTTCATTTGCAGCACTTTTTTCCCATTTTTCCCAAAAACCCCAATATTTAGCTGAATTTTGGCTAATTTCTGGCTCCCCTCCAGGGGAATCCACAAACCCTGGGTACCCTTAGAATCCCCATGATGTTGGAAGAAAAGGACGCAAATTTGGCGTGGATACCTTTTGTGGTCAAAAAGTTACAGGGGCCTAAGCACAAACTACCCCAAATAGCCAAAAAAAGGCTTAGCACAGGGGGGGGAAAAGGCCTAGCAGCGGAGGGGTTAAAGAAGCATTTGTAATGTAATAGGTCTCGCATTTGCAAGAGTTAGAGCTATTGGCGTTGTAAATCTAAAAGTTTTTTACTAATTTTTTTGGGAGTGAATTGGATGTACTTGTGTAGTGGAATTATGTGGTATGTTGTGCAGTGAAATTATGTGGATAGAAAGTATGTGGCATTTAGTGTATAGGAATTATGTAGAGTGGGATTATGTGTTAGCCGCGGCCAGGGCGACTGACGCTGGAATCTGGGGCTCACGGTTCGATCCCCAGCACCGGCAGCAGGTCAGCCCAGCACCATGTGACTCTGGGCAATAGCTTGCTTAATCTTCCCGACGGCCCCCAGCGCCGAGATGCCTTCGGGTAGCTGTTCGCGCTTTACAAATACTGGATTTTACATTTTATGGAGAGTTATTATGTGGTATGGTAGTCTGTGTTGTGGAGTGGTAACCTCAGGTTTAGTCTTCCTCGTTTCCATAGAAGCTAAATTATGAACTCCATTAAACAAAAAAAAGAAGGAATCACTGAGGAGCACTTCTGGACCTAGTCAGAGGTATGAGCAGGGTCACTGGAATTATGCAACTATTTGGCTGCACCGACTTTCGCACAATTACACATTTTCCGCATTAGCCACAGAATCCATCATCTGCTGCCTAATCTGCAGATTTGAACAAAAAAAGCCTTGTTTCAAGCTCAAACGGCTCAAACGTTACCAAAAATGGGGCAACAAGTGTTACAGCGTGGTGGAAGGTCCTTTGCAAACCTAGTATGGTCACCTGTTACTTAATGCTAAATGTGGTTGTTAAATTGGTACTAATGGTGTGCAAACCACTCTTGCTTCTTTCTGTGCCTCTCTTTCCACTTTCTGCATTTCTGTTGCTTCTTTCTGCACTTCTTTTGCCTCTTTCTGCTCATCTCTTCCACTTTGTGTACCTCTCTTGCCTCTTTCTGCACCTCTCATGTCTCTTTCTGCACCTTTGTTGCCTCATTCTGCACCTCACTTGCTTCTTCCTGTACCCCTCTTGCCTCTTTCTGCACCCCTGTTCCCTCTTTCTGCACCTCTCCTGCTTGTTTCTGCACCTCTCTTGCATCTTTCTATACTTCTCTTGCCTCTTTCTGCACCTCTGTTGTTTCTTTCTTCACTTCTCTTGCCTCTTTCTGCACCCCTCTTGCCTCTTTCTGCACCTCTGTTGCTTCCTTCTGCACTTCTCTTGCTTCTTTCTGCACCTCTGTTGCTTCTTTCTGCACCCCTCTTGCCTCTTTCTGTAACCCTCTTCCCTCTTTCTACATCTCTCTTGCCTCAGTCTGCCCACCTGTTCCCTGTTTCTGCACCCCTTTTACCTGTTTCTGCAACTCTCTTGCCTCTTTCTGCACCTCACTTGCTTCTTTCTGCACCCCTTTTGATTGTTTCTGCAGCCCTCTTCCCTCTTTGTGCAACTCTCTTACCTCTTTCTACACCTCTCGTCCCTCTTTCTGCACCACTCTTGCCTCTTTCTGTACCTCTGTTGCTTCTTTCTGCACCTCTCTTGTCTCTTTCTGCACCCTTCGTGCCTCTTTCAGCACCTCTGTTGCTTCTTTCTGCAGGTCTCTTCATTCTCTCTGCACCCCTCCTGCCTCTTTCTGTACCCCTCTTGCCTCTGTGTGTGCCTCTCCTAACCCTTTCTGCACCCCTCTTGCCTCTTTCTGCACCCCTCATACCTGTTTCTGCACCTCTCTTGCCTCTGTCTGCACCCCTGTTCCCTCTTTCTGTACCTCTTTTGCCTATTTGTAAAACTCTCTTGCCTCTTTCTGCAGTTCTATTGCCTCCTTCTGCACCTCTGTTGCTTCTTTCTGCACTTCTCTTGCCTCTTTCTGCACCACTGATGCTTCATTCTGCACTTCCCATGCTTCTTTCTGCACCTGTCTTGCTTCTTTCTGCACCCCTATTGTCTCTTTCTGCACTCGTCTTCCCTCTTTCTGCACCTCTTTTGCCTCTTTCCGCATCTAACTTGCCTCTTTCTGCACTTCTCTTGCTTCTTTCTACACCTCTGTTGCTTCTTTCAGCAATTCTCCTGCCTCTTTCTGTACTTTTCTTGCCTGTTTCTGCACCTCTCGTGCCTCTTGGTGCACCTCTCTTGCCTCTTTCTGCACCTCACTTGCTTCTTTCTGCACCCCTGTTGCCTGTTTCTGCACCCCTCTTCCCTCTTTGTGCAACTCTCTTGCCTCTTTCTATACCCCTCTTCCCTCTTTCTGCACCACTCTTGTCTCTTTCTGTACCTCTGTTGCTTCTTTCTGCACTTCTCTTGCCTCTTTATGCACCCTTTGTGCCTCTTTCAGCACCTCTATTGCTTCTTTCTGCACTTCTCTTCCTTCTTTCTGCACCCCTCGTGCCTCTTTCCGCATCTCTTTTGCTTGTTTCTGCTCTTCTTTTGCCTCTTTCTGTACCCCTCTTGCTTCCTTCTGCACCTCTGTTGTTTTTTACTGCACTGCTCTTGCTTTTTTCTGCACCTCTCTTGCAAATTTCTGCACCCCTCTTGCCTCTTTCGGCACCCCTCTTCCCTCTTTCTGCACCCCTCTTCCCTCTTTCTGCACCTCTTCTGCCTGTTTTGCACCTCTGCTGCCTCTTTATGAACTTCTTGTGTCTCTTTCTGCACCTCTGTTGCTTCTTTCTGCACTTCTCTTGCCTCTTTCTGTAACCTTCTTCCCTCTTGCTGCACCTCTGTTGCTTCTTTCTGTACTTCTCTTTCTGCACCTCTCTTGCCTTTTTCTGCACACACAGGGCTACTTTTAAACTGACCTCAGGCTCAGCAGTGCACACATGCAACTGCAGAAAAGGTCTGCTGGCTTCTAAACTGCCATGCCCTATTATATGCTATGGACTTAGAGGTAGTTTTAATCCCCCTGCCCTTGTATGTACTAGGGCCTTACAGGGGAGGTCATGCCAATCACAGGGGTACCCCAACCCATAGTGTACCCTAGTGAATGTAGGGGTTTTCACTGTATTCTAAGTGTCTTTCAGCAAAGCACTGGCTCTGGGCCTGGTTAGGCAGAGCCCAAGGTCAGTCAGAGTCAGTTTCCACCAGTACCAGTCAGCAAAAGTTGGGGGTGCCCAGGGCACAGGGTGACTTTGCAACAAGGCCTCTTTCTGCACCTCTGTTGGTTCTTTCTGCATATCTCTTGCTTCTTTCTGCACCTTTCTTCCTCTTTCTGGACTTCTGTTGCCTCTTTCTGCATTTCTCTTGCTTCTTTCTGCGCCTTTCTTCCTCTTTCTGCACATGTCCTACCTCTGTAGGCATAGTTAGAAATTAGCATTTAAAAAACCTTAGAAATTCACTGAAAAAAACACAGGTTCAGAGACGTTATAGTTAGAAATTTTCATTTAAAAAACCTTAAAAATTCACTGAAAAAACCATAGGTTTCAGGGACGTTATAGTTAGAAATTAGCATTTAAAAACCTTTGAAATTCACTGAAAAAACCATAGGTTTCAGGGACGTTATAGTTAAAAATTAGCATTTAAAAAACCTTGGAAATCCACTGAAAAAAACACAGGTTTCAGGGACGCTATAGTTAGTTGGATATTTCACTCGTACAAAACCAGAGAAATGAGTCCGTTATAGTTAGTTGAGCTAACTATAACTTGCGCCCGCAATGCACTACTGATGACGTCACATATTATATCATTCATGACATGGTCAGTGACATCACTGATGACATCACTGATGACATCTCAAATGGTACCCTTCCCTAGTGGATCCCTGCTTAGGGATCACCCCAGGAGGGGATCCCCAAGCAGGGATCCACCCACTAGCACCAGGGAGGGGGGAGCGGCCCCTTGGGAAAGGACCTTTGGTCACCCTATACATTTTAGGCACGAACAGTCTTTCTGACCCCCCTGGGGAGCAGATGGGGGCAGTAGCCCCAAATCTGCCCCCCCGGAGGGGCAGAAAGCACCCTAGACCAGGGAATATTTTTCTACAGGCCAGGGGTGGGGGCTGCCCAGAATGGGCATCCCAATGTCCCCACCCTACCCCCCAAAGAAGGCAAAATACTTTTTGCCCCTCCCAGGAGGCAGATGGGGGCAATAGCCCCTGATCTGCCCCCCGGGGGGGCAGAAAGCCCACTAGGCACCAGGGTTTTTTTGGTTTTTTTTGTACATAGGGGTGGGGGCTGCCTAGAATGGACATGCCAATGCCCCCACCCAAAGAAAATTGTACAGTCTTTCTGCCCCCCCCCCTGGGGGCAGATGGGGCAACAGCCCCTTATCTGCCCCCCGGGGGGGGGCAGAAAGCCCACTAGGCACCAGGTATTTTTTTTAATATATGTAGGGGTGGGGGCTGCCTAGTTTGGGTATGCCAGTGCCCCCACCACCCAAAAAATTGCCACAGTCTTTCTGAACTTCTCTTGTCTCTTTCTGCACCTCTGTTGCTTCTTTCTGCACTTCTCTTGCCTCTTTCTGTAAACTTCTTCCCTCTTGCTGCACCTCTGTTGTTTCTTTCTGTACTTCTCTTTCTGCACCTCTTTTGCTTTTTTCAGCACACACAGGGCTGCTTTTAAACTGACCTCAGGCTCAGCAGTGTACACATACAACTGCAGAAAAGGTCTGCTGGCTTCTAAACTGCCATGCCCTATTATATGCTATGGACTTAGAGGTAGTTTTAATCCCCCTGCCCTTGTATGTACTAGGGCCTTACAGGGGAGGTCATGCCAATCACAGTGGTACCCCAACCCATAGTGTACCCTAGTGAATGTAGGGGTTTTCACTGTATTCTAAGTGTCTTTCAGCAAAGCACTGGCTCTGGGCCTGGTTAGGCAGAGCCCAAGGTCAGTCAGAGTCAGTTTCCACCAGTACCAGTCAGCAAAACGTTGGGGGTGCCCAGGGCACAGGATGACTTTGCAACAAGGCCTCTTTCTGCACCTCTGTTGGTTCTTTCTGCATATCTCTTGCTTCTTTCTGCACCTTTCTTCCTCTTTCTGGACTTCTGTTGCCTCTTTCTGAATTTCTCTTGCTTCTTTCTGCGCCTTTCCTCCTCTTTCTGCACATGTCCTACCTCTGTAGGCATAGTTAGAAATTAGCATTTAAAAAACCTTAGAAATTCACTGAAAAAAAACACAGGTTCAAAGACATTATAGTTAGAAATTAGCATTTAAAAAACCTTTGAAATTCACTGAAAAACCATAGCTTTCAGGGACGTTATAGTTAGAAATTAGCATTTAAAAACCTTTGAAATTCACTGAAAAAACCATAGGTTTCAGGGACGTTATAGTTAGAAATTAGCATTTAAAAAACCTTGGAAATTCACTGAAAAAAACACAGGCTTCAGGGACGTTATAGTTAGTTGGATATTTCACTCGTACAAAACCAGAGAAATTAGTCCGTTATAGTTAGTTGAGCTAACTATAACTTGCGCCCGCAATGCACTACTGATGACGTCACATATTACATCTAGGCGGTTTGCCAAAAAAGGGTCATTTTTCACTGTGAAATTGTGGTGTGTCCACGTTGCGTTTTGCGCCGTTTCCTGTTGCGGGCACTAGTCCTACCCACACAAGTGAGGTACCATTTTTCTCGGAAGACTTTGGGGAACACTGGGTGGGTGGAAATTTGTGGATCCACGCAGATTCCAGAACTTTCCACCACAGAAATGTGAGGAAAATGTGTTTTTTTTTACATTTCTTTAGGTTTGCAAGGGATTCTGGGTAACAGAACCTGGTGAGAGGCAGTCAAGTCACCCCATCCTGGATTCCCCTGGGTGTCTAGTTTTCAAAAATGTATAGGTTTGCTAGGTTTCCCTAGGTGCCGGCAGAGCTAGGGTTAAAAAACTACAGCTAGGCAGTTTGCCAAAAAAGGGTAATTTTTCATTGTGAAAATGTGGTGTGTTCACGTTGCGTTTTGAGCCGTTTCCTGTTGTGGGCACTATGCCTACCCACACAAGTGAGGTACCATTTTTCTCGGAAGACTTTGGCGAATGCGGGGTGGGTGGAAATTTGTGGATTCACGCAGATTCCAGAACTTTCCACCACAGAAATGTGAGGAAAATGTGTCTTTTTTGACAATTTTTAGGTTTGCAAGGGATTCTGGGTAACAGAACCTGGTGAGAGGCAGTCAAGTCACCCCATCCTGGATTCCACTGTGTGTCTAGTTTTCAAAAATGTATAGGTTTGCTAGGTTTCCCTAGGTGCCGGCAGAGCTAGGGTTAAAAACTACAGCTAGGCAGTTTGCCAAAAAAGGGTCATTTTTCACTGTGAAATTGGGGTGTGTCCATGTTGCGTTTTGCGCCGTTTCCTGTCGCGGGCACTAGGCCTACCCACACAAGTGAGGTACCATTTTTCTCAGAAGACTTTGGGAAACCCGGGTTGGGTGGAAATTTGTGGATCCACGCAGATTCCAGAACTTTGCACCACAGAAATGTGAGGAAAATGTGGCTTTTTTGACAATATTTTCGGTTTGCAAGGGATTCTGGGTAACAGAACCTGGTGCGAGGCAGTCAAGTCACCCCATCCTGGATTCCCCTGGCTGTTTAGTTTTCAAAAATGTATAGGTTTGCTAGGTTTCCCTAGGTGCCGGCAGAGCTAGGGTTCAAAAACTACAGCTAGGCAGTTTGCCAAAAAAGGGTCATTTTTCACTGTGAAATTGTGGTGTGTCCACGTTGCGTTTTGCGCCATTTCCTGTTGCGGGCACTAGTCCTACCCACACAAGTGAGGTACCATTTTTCTCGGAAGACTTTGGGGAACGCAGGGTGGATGGAAATTTGTGGATCCACGCAGATTCCAGAACTTTCCACCACAGAAATATGAGGAAAATGTGTTTTTTTTTACAATTGTTTTGGTTTGCAAGGGATTCTGGGTAACAGAACCTGGTGAGAGCCAGTCAAGTCACCCCATCCTGGATTCCCCTGGGTGTCTAGTTTTCACAAATGTATAGGTTTGCTAGGTTTCCCTAGGTGCCGGCAGAGCTAGGGTTCAAAAACTACAGCCAGGCACTTTGCCAAAAAAGGGTCATTTTCACTGTGAAATTGTGGTGTGTCCACGTTGCGTTTTGCGCCATTTCCTGTCGCGGGCACTAGGCCTACCCACACAAGTGAGGTACCATTTTTCTCAGAAGACTTTGGGGAGCGCGGGGTGGGTAGAAATTTGTGGATCCATGCAGATTCCAGAACTTTCCACCACAGAAATGTGAGGAAAATGTGGCTTTTTTGACAATTATTTAGGTTTGCAAGGGATTCTGGGTAACAGAACCTGGTGAGAGGCAATCAAGTCACCCCATCCTGGATTCCCCTGGGTGTCTAGTTTTCAAAAATGTATAGGTTTGCTAGGTTTCCCTAGGTGCCGGCAGAGCTAGGGTTCAAAGACTACAGCTAGGCACTTTGCCAAAAAAGGGTCATTTTTCACTGTGAAATTGTGGTGTGTCCACGTTGCGTTTTGCGCCGTTTCCTATCGCGGACACTAGGCCTACCCACACAAGTGAGGTACCATTTTTCTCAGAATACTTTGGGGAACACGGGGTGGGTGGAAATTTGTGGATCCACGCAGATTCCAGAACTTTCCACCACAGAAATGTGAGGAAAATGTGTTTTTTTTTGACAATTTTTTAGGTTTGCAAGGGATTCTGGGTAACAGAACCTAGTGAGAGGCAGTCAAGTCACCCCATCCTGGATTCCGCTGGGTGTCTAGTTTTCAAAAATATATAGGTTTGCTAGGTTTCCCTAGGTGCCGGCAGAGCTAGGGTTCAAAAACTACAGCTAGGCAGTTTGCTTAAAAAGGGTCATTTTTCACTGTGAAATTGTAGTGTGTCCACGTTGCGTTTTGCGCCGTTTCCTGTTGCGGGCACTAGTCCTACCCACACAAGTGAGGTACCATTTTTCTCGGAAGACTTTGGGGAACGCGGGGTGGTTGGAAATTTGTGGATCCACGCAGATTCCAGAACTTTCCACCACAGAAATGTGAGGAAAATGTGTTTATTTTTACAATTGTTTTGGTTTGCAAGGGATTCTGGGTAACAGAACCTGGTGAGAGCCAGTCAAGTCACCCCATCCTGGATTCCCCTGGATGTCTAGTTTTCAAAAATGTATAGGTTTGCTAGGTTTCCCTAGGTGCCGGCAGAGCTAGGGTTCAAAAACTACAGCTAGGCACTTTGCCAAAAAAGGGTCATTTTTAACTGCGAAATTGTGGTGTGTCCACGTTGCGTTTTGCGCCGTTTCCTGTTGCGGGCACTAGTCCTACCCACACAAGTGAGGTACCATTTTTCTCGGAAGACTTTGGGGAACGCGGGGTGGTTGGAAATTTGTGGATCCACGCAGATTCCAGAACTTTCCACCACAGAAATGTGAGGAAAATGTAGTTTTGTTTTTTTGACATTTTTTTAGGTTTGCAAGGGATTCTGGGTAACAGAACCTGGTGAGAGCCAGTCAAGTCACCCCATCCTGGATTCCCCTGGGTGTCTAGTCTTCAAAAATGTATAGGTTTGCTAGTTTTCCCTAGGTGCCGGCAGAGCTAGGGTTCAAAAACTACATCTAGGCACTTTGCAAAAAAAGGGTAATTTTTCATTGTGAAAATGTGGTGTGTTCACGTTGCGTTTTGAGCCGTTTCCTGTCGTGGGCACTATGCCTATCCACACAAGTGAGGTACCATTTTTATCGGGAGACTTAGGGTAATTCAGATTTGTAAAGCAACTGTTATTACCTATTGACTTTCAATGCATTTCTGCCTTCCAAATGAAAGACAATGTGTAAAAAAGAAGCCATTTTGAAAAATGACCTATAATTCTCGTGCTAGTATGAGTATTCCCAATTTCGGAAATGTGCAAATATCTACTGTTTCTAAACTTTATATTTTGTTCCCATTTCAGAAATACATAGGTGTCTCTCTTACCGATTTTTCCATGTATACATTTTGCCAGAATAATTGCTATATACCCGGTACATAATAAAAAAACGTTGCAAGTTGCTGCTCAGATTTTGGCTCTGGGTTCGTCGGGTTCTTGGTGAACCTACAAGTCCTATATATCCCCACAACCAGTAAGGTCCCGCGGATGTAACGGTATATTGCTTTCAAAGAGCTGTCATAATTAGAAGAAGTTACAGGTGAAAACGTTGACACAAAAGGCTGTTTTTTTCAACTAATTTTCAATTTTCCCTACATTTAACTGTTAGTTTCTATAAAGAAACCTTGAAGGATCTACACAAATGACCCCTTGCTGAATTCAAAATGTTGTCTACTTTATTAAAATGTACAGCTTTCCAGGATCCATTATTGCTTTCATACCCATTTCTACCATTAACTGGAAGGAGGTTGAAAGCACAAAAAATAGCAAAAATAGGCTATGTCCCAGAAAAATGCCAAAACTGTGTAAAATATTTTGGTTTTCTGACAAAAGTCTGTCATTCCCTAAAAGCTGGGAAAATGGTGATTTCATCCCCACAAACCCTTTTTTGATACCATTTGCAGGGAAAAACCCAGACGCTTTCATTTGCAGCACTTTTTTCCCATTTTTCCCAAAAACCCCAATATTTATCTGAATTTTGGCTAATTTCTGGCTCCCCTCCAGGGGAATCCACAAACCCTGGGTACCTTTAGAATCCCCATGATGTTGGAAGAAAAGGACGCAAATTTGGCGTGGATACCTTTTGTGGTCAAAAAGTTACAGGGGCCTAAGCACAAACTACCCCAAATAGCCAAAAAAGGCTTAGCACAGGGGGGAAAAGGCCTAGCAGCGGAGGGGTTAAAGAAGCATTTGTAATGTAATAGGTCTCGCATTTGCAAGAGTTAGAGCTATTGGCGTTGTAAATCTAAAAGTTTTTTACTAATTTTTTGGGAGTGAATTGGATGTACTTGTGTAGTGGAATTATGTGGTATGTTGTGCAGTGAAATTATGTGGATAGAAAGTATGTGGCATTTAGTGTATAGGAATTATGTAGAGTGGGATTATGTGTTAGCCGCGGCCAGGGCGACTGACGCTGGAATCTGGGGCTCACAGTTCGATCCCCAGCACCGGCAGCAGGTCAGCCCAGCACCATGTGACTCTGGGCAATAGCTTGCTTAATCTTCCCGACGGCCCCCAGCGCCGAGATGCCTTCGGGTAGCTGTTCGCGCTTTACAAATACTGGATTTTACATTTTATGGAGAGTTATTATGTGGTATGGTAGTCTGTGTTGTGGAGTGGTAACCTCAGGTATAGTCTTCCTCGTTTCCATAGAAGCTAAATTATGAACTCCATTAAACAAAAAAAGAAGGAATCACTGAGGAGCACTTCTGGACCTAGTCAGAGGTATGAGCAGGGTCACTGGAATTATGCAACTATTTGGCTGCACCGACTTTCGCACAATTACACATTTTCCGCATTAGCCACAGAATCCATCATCTGCTGCCTAATCTGCAGATTTGAACAAAAAAAGCCTTGTTTCAAGCTCAAACAGCTCAAACGTTACCAAAAATGGAGCAACAAGTGTTACAGCGTGGTGGAAGGTCCTTTGCAAACCTAGTATGGTCACCTGTTACTTAATGCTAAATGTGGTTGTTAAATTGGTACTAATGGTGTGCAAACCACTCTTGCTTCTTTCTGTGCCTCTCTTGCCACTTTCTGCATTTCTGTTGCTTCTTTCTGCACTTCTTTTGCCTCTTTCTGCTCATCTCTTCCACTTTGTGTACCTCTCTTGCCTCTTTCTGCACCTCTCTTGTCTCTTTCTGCACCTTTGTTGCCTCATTCTGCACCTCACTTGCTTCTTCCTGTACCCCTCTTGCCTCTTTCTGCACCCCTGTTCCCTCTTTCTGCACCTCTCCTGCTTGTTTCTGCACCTCTCTTGCCTCTTTCTATACTTCTCTTGCCTCTTTCTGCACCTCTGTTGTTTCTTTCTTCACTTCTCTTGCCTCTTTCTGCACCCCTCTTGCCTCTTTCTGCACCTCTGTTGCTTCCTTCTGCACTTCTCTTGCTTCTTTCTGCACCTCTGTTGCTTCTTTCTGCACCCCTCTTGCCTCTTTCTGTAACCCTCTTCCCTCTTTCTACATCTCTCTTGCCTCAGTCTGCCCACCTGTTCCCTGTTTCTGCACCCCTTTTACCTGTTTCTGCAACTCTCTTGCCTCTTTCTGCACCTCACTTGCTTCTTTCTGCACCCCTTTTGATTGTTTCTGCAGCCCTCTTCCCTCTTTGTGCAACTCTCTTACCTCTTTCTACACCTCTCGTCCCTCTTTCTGCACCACTCTTGCCTCTTTCTGTACCTCTGTTGCTTCTTTCTGCACCTCTCTTGTCTCTTTCTGCACCCTTCGTGCCTCTTTCAGCACCTCTGTTGCTTCTTTCTGCAGGTCTCTTCATTCTCTCTGCACCCCTCCTGCCTCTTTCTGTACCCCTCTTGCCTCTGTGTGTGCCTCTCCTAACCCTTTCTGCACCCCTCTTGCCTCTTTCTGCACCCCTCATACCTGTTTCTGCACCTCTCTTGCCTCTGTCTGCACCCCTGTTCCCTCTTTCTGTACCTCTTTTGCCTATTTGTAAAACTCTCTTGCCTCTTTCTGCAGTTCTATTGCCTCCTTCTGCACCTCTGTTGCTTCTTTCTGCACTTCTCTTGCCTCTTTCTGCACCACTGATGCTTCATTCTGCACTTCCCATGCTTCTTTCTGCACCTGTCTTGCTTCTTTCTGCACCCCTATTGTCTCTTTCTGCACTCGTCTTCCCTCTTTCTGCACCTCTTTTGCCTCTTTCCGCATCTAACTTGCCTCTTTCTGCACTTCTCTTGCTTCTTTCTACACCTCTGTTGCTTCTTTCAGCAATTCTCCTGCCTCTTTCTGTACTTTTCTTGCCTGTTTCTGCACCTCTCGTGCCTCTTGGTGCACCTCTCTTGCCTCTTTCTGCACCTCACTTGCTTCTTTCTGCACCCCTGTTGCCTGTTTCTGCACCCTCTTCCCTCTTTGTGCAACTCTCTTGCCTCTTTCTATACCCCTCTTCCCTCTTTCTGCACCACTCTTGTCTCTTTCTGTACCTCTGTTGCTTCTTTCTGCACTTCTCTTGCCTCTTTCTGCACCCTTTGTGCCTCTTTCAGCACCTCTATTGCTTCTTTCTGCACTTCTCTTCCTTCTTTCTGCACCCCTCGTGCCTCTTTCCGCATCTCTTTTGCTTGTTTCTGCTCTTCTTTTGCCTCTTTCTGTACCCCTCTTGCTTCCTTCTGCACCTCTGTTGTTTTTTACTGCACTGCTCTTGCTTTTTTCTGCACCTCTCTTGCAAATTTCTGCACCCCTCTTGCCTCTTTCGGCACCCCTCTTCCCTCTTTCTGCACCCCTCTTCCCTCTTTCTGCACCTCTTCTGCCTGTTTTGCACCTCTGCTGCCTCTTTATGAACTTCTTGTGTCTCTTTCTGCACCTCTGTTGCTTCTTTCTGCACTTCTCTTGCCTCTTTCTGTAACCTTCTTCCCTCTTGCTGCACCTCTGTTGCTTCTTTCTGTACTTCTCTTTCTGCACCTCTCTTGCCTTTTTCTGCACACACAGGGCTACTTTTAAACTGACCTCAGGCTCAGCAGTGCACACATGCAACTGCAGAAAAGGTCTGCTGGCTTCTAAACTGCCATGCCCTATTATATGCTATGGACTTAGAGGTAGTTTTAATCCCCCTGCCCTTGTATGTACTAGGGCCTTACAGGGGAGGTCATGCCAATCACAGGGGTACCCCAACCCATAGTGTACCCTAGTGAATGTAGGGGTTTTCACTGTATTCTAAGTGTCTTTCAGCAAAGCACTGGCTCTGGGCCTGGTTAGGCAGAGCCCAAGGTCAGTCAGAGTCAGTTTCCACCAGTACCAGTCAGCAAAAAGTTGGGGGGTGCCCAGGGCACAGGATGACTTTGCAACAAGGCCTCTTTCTGCACCTCTGTTGGTTCTTTCTGCATATCTCTTGCTTCTTTCTGCACCTTCCTTCCTCTTTCTGGACTTCTGTTGCCTCTTTCTGCATTTCTCTTGCTTCTTTCTGCGCCTTTCTTCCTCTTTCTGCACATGTCCTACCTCTGTAGGCATAGTTAGAAATTAGCATTTAAAAAACCTTAGAAATTCACTGAAAAAAAACACAGGTTCAGAGACGTTATAGTTAGAAATTTTCATTTAAAAAACCTTAAAAATTCACTGAAAAAACCATAGGTTTCAGGGACGTTATAGTTAGAAATTAGCATTTAAAAAACCTTTGAAATTCACTGAAAAAACCATAGGTTTCAGGGACGTTATAGTTAAAAATTAGCATTTAAAAAACCTTGGAAATCCACTGAAAAAAACACAGGTTTCAGGGACGCTATAGTTAGTTGGATATTTCACTCGTACAAAACCAGAGAAATGAGTCCGTTATAGTTAGTTGAGCTAACTATAACTTGCGCCCCGCAATGCACTACTGATGACGTCACATATTATATCATTCATGACATGGTCAGTGACATCACTGATGACATCACTGATGACATCTCAAATGGTACCCTTCCCTAGTGGATCCCTGCTTAGGGATCACCCCAGGAGGGGGATCCCCAAGCAGGGATCCACCCACTAGCACCAGGGAGGGGGGAGCGGCCCCTTGGGAAAGGACCTTTGGTCACCCTATACATTTTAGGCACGAACAGTCTTTCTGACCCCCCTGGGGAGCAGATGGGGGCAGTAGCCCCAAATCTGCCCCCCCGGAGGGGCAGAAAGCACCCTAGACCAGGGAATATTTTTCTACAGGCCAGGGGTGGGGGCTGCCCAGAATGGGCATCCCAATGTCCCCACCCTACCCCCCAAAGAAGGCAAAATACTTTTTGCCCCTCCCAGGAGGCAGATGGGGCAATAGCCCCTGATCTGCCCCCCGGGGGGGCAGAAAGCCCACTAGGCACCAGGGTTTTTTTGGTTTTTTTTGTACATAGGGGTGAGGGCTGCCTAGAATGGACATGCCAATGCCCCCACCCAAAGAAAATTGTACAGTCTTTCTGCCCCCCCCCCCGGAGGCAGATGGGGCAACAGCCCCTTATCTGCCCCCCGGGGGGGGCAGAAAGCCCACTAGGCACCAGGTATTTTTTTAAATATATGTAGGGGTGGGGGCTGCCTAGTTTGGGTATGCCAGTGCCCCCACCACCAAAAAAATTGCCACAGTCGTTCTGAACTTCTCTTGTCTCTTTCTGCACCTCTGTTGCTTCTTTCTGCACTTCTCTTGCCTCTTTCTGTAAACTTCTTCCCTCTTGCTGCACCTCTGTTGTTTCTTTCTGTACTTCTCTTTCTGCACCTCTCTTGCTTTTTTCAGCACACACAGGGCTGCTTTTAAACTGACCTCAGGCTCAGCAGTGCACACATACAACTGCAGAAAAGGTCTGCTGGCTTCTAAACTGCCATGCCCTATTATATGCTATGGACTTAGAGGTAGTTTTAATCCCCCTGCCCTTGTATGTACTAGGGCCTTACAGGGGAGGTCATGCCAATCACAGGGGTACCCCAACCCATAGTGTACCCTAGTGAATGTAGGGGTTTTCACTGTATTCTAAGTGTCTTTCAGCAAAGCACTGGCTCTGGGCCTGGTTAGGCAGAGCCCAAGGTCAGTCAGAGTCAGTTTCCACCAGTACCAGTCAGCAAAAGTTGGGGGTGCCCAGGGCACAGGATGACTTTGCAACAAGGCCTCTTTCTGCACCTCTGTTGGTTCTTTCTGCATATCTCTTGCTTCTTTCTGCACCTTTCTTCCTCTTTCTGGACTTCTGTTGCCTCTTTCTGAATTTCTCTTGCTTCTTTCTGCGCCTTTCCTCCTCTTTCTGCACATGTCCTACCTCTGTAGGCATAGTTAGAAATTAGCATTTAAAAAACCTTAGAAATTCACTGAAAAAAAACACAGGTTCAAAGACGTTATAGTTAGAAATTTTCATTTAAAAAACCTTAGAAATTCACTGAAAAAACCATAGGTTTCAGGGACGTTATAGTTAGAAATTAGCATTTAAAAAACCTTTGAAATTCACTGAAAAACCATAGCTTTCAGGGACGTTATAGTTAGAAATTAGCATTTAAAAAACCTTTGAAATTCACTGAAAAAACCATAGGTTTCAGGGACGTTATAGTCAGAAATTAGCATTTCACTGTATTCTAAGTGTCTTTCAGCAAAGCACTGGCTCTGGGCCTGGTTAGGCAGAGCCCAAGGTCAGTCAGAGTCAGTTTCCACCAGTACCAGTCAGCAAAACGTTGGGGGGTGCCCAGGGCACAGGATGACTTTGCAACAAGGCCTCTTTCTGCACCTCTGTTGGTTCTTTCTGCATATCTCTTGCTTCTTTCTGCACCTTTCTTCCTCTTTCTGGACTTCTGTTGCCTCTTTCTGAATTTCTCTTGCTTCTTTCTGCGCCTTTCCTCCTCTTTCTGCACATGTCCTACCTCTGTAGGCATAGTTAGAAATTAGCATTTAAAAAACCTTAGAAATTCACTGAAAAAAACACAGGTTCAAAGACGTTATAGTTAGAAATTAGCATTTGAAAAACCTTTGAAATTCACTGAAAAACCATAGCTTTCAGGGACGTTATAGTTAGAAATTAGCATTTAAAAAAACCTTTGAAATTCACTGAAAAAACCATAGGTTTCAGGGACGTTATAGTTAGAAATTAGCATTTAAAAAACCTTGGAAATTCACTGAAAAAAACACAGGCTTCAGGGACGTTATAGTTAGTTGGATATTTCACTCGTACAAAACCAGAGAAATTAGTCCGTTATAGTTAGTTGAGCTAACTATAACTTGCGCCCCCGCAATGCACTACTGATGACGTCACATATTACATCATTCATGACATGGTCAGTGACATCACTGATGACATCTCAAATGGTACCCTTCCCTAGTGGATCCCTGCTTGGGGATCACCCCAGGAGGGCGATCCCCAAGCAGGGATCTGCCCACTAGCACCAGGGAGGGGGAAGTGGTCCCTTGGGCAAGGACCTTTGCTCACCCCATACATTTTAGGCACGAACAGTCTTTCTGACCCCCTGGGGAGCAGATGGGGGCAGTAGCCCCAAATCTGCCCCTCCGGAGGGGCAGAAAGCACCCTAGACCAGGGAATATTTTCTACAGGCCAGGGGTGGGGGCTGCCCAGAATGGGCATCCCAATGTCCCCACCCTACCCCCCTAAAGAAGGCAAAATACTTTTTGCCCCTCCCAGGAGGCAGATGGGGGCAATAGCCCCTGATCTGCCCCCCGGGGGGGCAGAAAGCCCACTAGGCATCAGGGATTTTTTTTAAATATACGTAGGGGTGGGGGCTGCCTAGAATGGGTATTAGCATTTAAAAAACCTTAGAAATTCACTGAAAAAAAACACAGGTTCAAAGACGTTATAGTTAGAAATTTTCATTTAAAAAACCTTAGAAATTCACTGAAAAAACCATAGGTTTCAGGGACGTTATAGTTAGAAATTAGCATTTAAAAATCCTTTGAAATTCACTGAAAAACCATAGCTTTCAGGGACGTTATAGTTAGAAATTAGCATTTAAAAAACCTTTGAAATTCACTGAAAAAACCATAGGTTTCAGGGACGTTATAGTTAGAAATTAGCATTTAAAAAACCTTGGAAATTCACTGAAAAAAACAGGCTTCAGGGACGTTATAGTTAGTTGGATATTTCACTCGTACAAAACCAGAGAAATTAGTCCGTTATAGTTAGTTGAGCTAACTATAACTTGCGCCCGCAATGCACTACTGATGACGTCACATATTACATCATTCATGACATGGTCAGTGATATCACTGATGACATCTCAAATGGTACCCTTCCCTAGTGGATCCCTGCTTGGGGATCACCCCAGGAGGGCGAACCCCAAGCAGGGATCTGCCCACTAGCACCAGGGAGGGGGAAGTGGTCCCTTGGGCAAGGACCTTTGCTCACCCCATACATTTTAGGCACGAACAGTCTTTCTGACCCCCCTGGGGAGCAGATGGGGGCAGTAGCCCCAAATCTGTCCCTCCGGAGGGGCAGAAAGCACCCTAGACCAGGGAATATTTTCTACAGGCCAGGGGTGGGGGCTGCCCAGAATGGGCATCCCAATGTCCCCACCCTACCCCCCTAAAGAAGGCAAAATACTTTTTGCCCCTCCCAGGAGGCAGATGGGGGCAATAGCCCCTGATCTGCCTCCCGGGGGTCAGAAAGCCCACTAGGCACCAGGGCTTTTTTGGGGTTTTTTTGTATGTAGGGGTGGGGGCTGCCTAGAAGGGGCATGCCAATGCCCCCACCCAAAGAAAATGGTACAGTCTTTCTGCCCCCCCTGGGGGCAGATGGGGCAATAGCCCCTTATCTGCCCTCCCGGGGGGGCAGAAAGCCCACTAGGCATCAGGGATTTTTTTTAAATATACGTAGGGGTGGGGGCTGCCTAGAATGGGTATGCCAGTACCCCCACCCCCAAAAAAATTGCCACAGTCTTTCTGCCCCCCCGGAGGCAGATAGGGGCAAAGGCCCTGTATCTGCCTCCCGGGGGGGGCAGAAAGACCTATAGGCATCAGGGAATATTTTTTTTAATTAAGGGGTGTTGGCTGCCCAGAATGGGCATGCCAATGCCCACACCACACCCCAAAAAATGCCACAGTGTTTCTGCCCCCTCAGTAGACAGATTGGGGCAGTAGCCCCTGATTCGCCCCCAAGGGGGCATCAGAGAGCACACTAGGCGCCAGTGATTATGCTGGCTTTTTTTTGCGTGGGGGTGGGGGCTGCCCAGAATGGGCATACCAATGCCCCCAACCCCCAAACTAATGGCCACAGTCTTTCTGTCCCCCTTGGGGGCATATCGGGGCAACCCCCCCCGATTTTCCCCCTGGGCAGCAGAAAGCCCACTAGGCACGGCCTTGTTTGTAGCAATGTGCCTACCTGTGGATTTTGGGCCCTAGCGCAGCTAGCACATGGGAAAACCTAGCAAACCTGTAACTTTTTGAAAACTAGACACCAAGAGGAATCCAGGATGGGGTGACTTGTGTGCAGATGTTCTGTTACCCAGAATCCCTTGCAAACCTCAAACTTAGTTTTAAAAAAGCACATTTCCTCACATTTCTGTGATGGCAAGTTCTGGGATCTGTCTTCTGATAAAAATGGTACCTTACTTGTGTGGGTAGGCCTAGTGCCAGCGACAGGAAATGGCCCAAAACGCAACGTGGACACACCACATTTTCACAATGAAAATGGACCCTTTTTTTGCAAAGTGCCTAGCTGTAGATTTTGAACCCTAGCTCTGCCAGCACCACACAAGTTAGGTACCATTTTTCTCGGAAGACTTTGGGGAATGTGGGGTGGGTGGAATTCTGTGGATCCACGCAGATTCCAGAACTTTCTACTACAGAAATGTGAGGAAAATGTGGGTTTTTTAAATAAATTTTGAGGTTTGCAAGGGATTCTGGGTAAGCCTCCTAGTGAGAGCCAGACAAGTCACCCCATCCTGGATTCCCCTAGGTGTATTATTTTCAAAAATGTATAGCTTTGCTAAGTTTCCCTAGGTGCCGGCAGAGCTAGGGTTCAAAATCAACAGCTAGGCACTTTGCAGAAAAAGGCTCCGTTTTCACTGTGAAAATGCGGTGTGTCCACGTTGCGTTTTGGGCCGTTTCCTGTCGCTGGCACTAGGCCTACCCACACAAGTGAGGTACCATTTTTCTCAGAAGACGTTGGGCAATGCGGGGTGGATGGAATTTTGTGGATCCACCCAGATTCCAGAACTTTTCACCACAGAAACGTGAGGAAAATGTGATTTTTTTGACAAATTTTGAGGTTTGCAATGGATTCTGGGTAACAGAACCTGGTGAGAGCCAGACAAGTCACTGCATCCTGGATTTCCCAGGGTGTCTAGTTTTCAAAAATGTATAGGTGTGCTAGGTTTCCCTAGGTGCCGGAAGAGCTAGGGTTCAAAATCTACAGCAAGGCACTTTGCAAAAAAAGGGTCCGTTTTCACTGTGAAAATGTGGTGTGTCCATGTTGCGTTTTGGGCTGTTTCTTGTCGCGTGCACTAGGCCTCCCCACACAAGTGAGGTACCATTTTTCTCAGAAGACTTTGGGGAATGCGTGGTGGGTGGAATTTTGTGGATCCACGCAGATTCCAGAACTTACCACCACAGAAATGTGAGGAAAATGTGGGTTTTTTGACAGATTTTGAGGTTTGCAAGGGATTCTGGGTAACAGAACCTGGTGAGAGCCAGGTAAGTCACCCCATCCTGGATTCCCTTGGGTGTCTAGTTTTCAAAAATGTATAGGTTTGCTAGGTTGCCCTAGGTGCCAGCAGAGCTAGGGTTCAAAATCTACAGGTAGACACTTTGCAAAAAAAGGGTCCGTTTTCACTGTGAAAATGTGGTGTGTCCATGTTGCGCTTTGGGCTGATTCCTGTTGCGTGCACTAGGCCTACCCACACAAGTGAGGTACCATTTTTTTTAAAGACTTTGGGGAATGCGGGATGGTTGGAATGTTGTGGATCCGCGCATATTCCAGAACTTTCCACCACAGAAATGTTAGGAAAATGTGTTTCTTTGACAAATTTTGAGGTTTGCAAGGGATTTTTGGTAACAGAACCTGGTGAGATCCAGACAAGTTACCCCATCCTTGATTCCCCTGGGTGTCTAGTTTTTAAAAATGTATAGGTTTGCTAGGTTTCCCTTGGTGCCGGCAGAGCTAGGGTTCAAAATCTACAGCTAGGCACTTTGTAAAAAAAGGGTCCGTTTTCACTGTGGAAATGTGGTGTGTCCACGTTGCGTTTTGGGCTGTTTCCTGTCGCGGGCACTAGGCCTACCCACGCAAGTGAGGTACAATTTTTCTCGGAAGGCTTTGGGAAATGCGGAGTGGGTGGAATTTTGTGGATCCACGCAGATTCCAGAACTTTCCACCACAGAAATGTGTTTTTTTCTACAAAGTTTGAGGTTTGCAAGGGATTCTGGGTAACATAACCTGGTGAAAGCCAGACAAGTCACCCCATCCTGGAGTCCCCTGGGTGTCTAGTTTTCAAAAATGTATAGGTTTGCTAGGTTTCCCTAGGTGCCGGCAGAGCTAGGGTTCAAAATCAACAGTTAGGCACTTTGCAAAAAAAGGGTCCGTTTTCTCTGTGAAAATGTGGTGTGTCCACTTTGCGTTTTGGGCCGTTTCCTGTCGCGGCCACTACACCTACCCACACAAGTGAGGTATCATTTTTATCGGGAGACTTAGGGGAACACAAAATTGTGGAGCAACTGTTATTACCTATTGAATTTTAATGCATTTCCTCCTTCCAAATGTAAGACAATGTGTAAAAAAGAAGTCACTTTGAAAAATGACCTATAATTCACATGCTGGTATGGGTACCCACAATTTCGGAGATGTGCAAATAGCTCCTGTTTCTAAACTCTATATTTTGTTCCCATTGCAGAAATACATGGGTGACTTTCATACCGATTTTTCCCTGTTTATATTTTTCCAAATGAATTGCTATATACCCGGTACACAATAAAAAAAACATTGCAAGACGCTGCTCAGTTATTGGCTCTGGGTTCCTCGGGTTCTTGGTGAACCTACAAGTCTTATATATCCCCACAACCAGAACGGTCCAGCGGATGTAACAGTATATTGCTTTCAAACATCTGTCATACTTAGTAGAAGTTACAGGTGAAAACGTTGGCACACATGGCTTTTTTTTTAACTCATTTTAAATTTGTTCTATTTTCAATTGTTAGTTTCTATATGAAAACCTTGAAGGATCTACACTAATGACCCCTTGCTGAAATCAGAAATGTGTCTACTTTCCATAAATGTATTGCTTTTCCGGATCCATCATTGCTTTTATTCCCATTTGTACCATTAACTGGAAGGAGGTTGAAAGCACACAAAATAGCAAAAATAGGCTATGTCCCAGAAAAATGCCAAAACTGTGTAACAAATTTTGGTTTTGTGACAAAAGTCTGCTTGTCCATGAAAGCTGGGAAGATGGTGATTTCAGCACCGCAACCCCTTTGTTGATACCATTTCCAGGGAAAAAAACAGACGCTTTCATCTGCAGCCCTTGTTTCCAATTTTTCCAAAAAGACAACTAAAATTAGCTGTATTTTGGCTAATTTCTGGGTCCCCTCCAGGGGAATCCACAAACCCTGGGTACCTTTAGAATCCTTGTGATGTTGGAAGAAAAGGACGCAAATTTCGCATGGATACCTTATGTGGTCAAAAAGTTACAGGGGCCTAAGCGCGAACTACCCCAAATAGCCAAAAAAGGCTTAGCACAGGGGGGGAAAAGGCCTAGCAGTGAAGGGGTTAAAAAGTATTCTTGTGATATTTAAAACAAAAATTATTTACACATGTAAAAAATGCATATATTGGAAAACTAGATGAAATGTGTGTTTTTAAGTAGAAATATGTTAGCAAACATTTACTAAATTCTTATCATTTTAAATGCAGACATATGAACCCAGAGAGAGTGAGGAGGCGACAGCCTCATGTGATCAGCCCATTTCCAGACTTCGCCACAGTGAAAAACAGGATAATATTTAAAAAAACAGATTGAATAGGCAAAAAATTCTTGATTTATGTTATCAGCTGGAGCAAGATCTTCGACCTCACAACAGGCATCCCACAGCAACAACATCAATAGTCAAAATCATGGCATCACTTAATTTTGTGGCCACAGGATCATTCCAATACACTGTGGCAGTATCTGGTAAAATGTCAAAATCAACCTTCAAAAGGTGTGCTACAAGAAGTACTTTCTTCAATGATGAGACACATCAACAGCTTCATCCAGCTTCCATGAAGTGAGGATTTTGCCAATGTGAAGGGAGATTTTTATGCTTTGGATCACCTACCACATGCAGTTGGAGCAATTGATGGCACACATATTGCCTTAGTGCCACCACATGACAGAGAACAAGTCTACCACATTCGAAAGTACTTTAATTTAATCAATTTGCGAGTTGTCTGCTTACCATATTTGTCATCACAAGAGTATTTGCACATTTTCCAGGATCAACCCATGATTATTTTTTGTACTACGGAACAGCACCATACCCCTGCAAATGTCACAACTTGGACCTGAGAGAGCCTGTTTGAGATATCAGAATCCATACTATAAAACAGTGCATATTCTGTGATCTGACACATTTCTAGACCCCTTCTGGAGAGATGTGCAGCAGTCGCTGGAGAATTATTTGGCCAATAATATTCAGTTGACTAAGGTCATCACCTTGCTACATGACTTCTCTGCTTCTCTGATTGCACCAACCACAGGAAAGATAGCTAGCCACCTCAGTAGCAATAGTCACAATCTGTGTATTAAAATTAAAAGATGATGATGGCTCACGTTTAAGACCCAGACACGATGTGAGGTGAGATAAGATAAGATCACATCTTGTTATATTAAAGTCTTATCTAACGGACAGATCAGTAAGCATTCGACCCTTTACATCTCCGAAGACAGTCATTCAACATGGGGTCCCGCAGGGCTCAGCGATCAGCCCAATTTTATTTAATATCTATCTACGCCCACTTATCCCCATCATCAAATCTTTTGGAGTAGATTTGGTCAACTATGCTGATGACACACAGCTTATGTTTTCCCTGCAGGGAGATCAAAAAATTTCTATGGATAGATTTCACGAATGTATGACCATCACCACACACTGGCTTAGGCACAACTTCCTTCAATTCAACGGAGAAAAAACTAAAGTTGTATACTGCATGACAAGCAAAGTAGGCCGCCCCCTCCCTGTTGACTTCCGGCTCACCCCTACAGATAGCGTGCTAACACCTACCAAAACAGTGCACAATCTGGGAGTGATGATGGATAACAATCTCCAAGTAGATTCACAAATAAACAAAACAGTGGGCACCTGTCTCTCGCTGATCAGAGCCCTTAGAAAGATTCTCCCACTACTACCAGCTTCTGCTAGAACACAGGTAGTGAGGAGCGCTATCTTGAGCAGGCTAGACTACTGCAACTCCTTGTGTCTTGGAGCTCCCAGCTCCTCGATAATGAAGTTGCAGAGGATCCAGACAATCGCAGCAAAATTGGCCCTAAATCGGCAGCGCAGATCCTCAGCATCTCAGGCCCTATGGGATCTTCACTGGCTACCGATTCAGCAGAGAATATTTTTAAATCTCTCTGCATAGTTTTTAAGGCAGCAAATGGTCTGGGTCCTAGGCCTTTACAGAGAAAGTTCACGTGGTATAAGCCCACAAGAAACCTTCGCTCGGCCACAGCAAATCTGGTTAATACCCCTAAATTCAAGAGAGCTAGAACAGGAGGGAGAGCTTTTAGCTCTGCAGCTTAGCGATTATGGAATGAACTTCCATCTGACATCAGGAAGAGCAGAGACATAATGCAATTCAGGAAGAAACTAAAGACATGGCTATTCCCAAGGGAAAAGAACACCTAGACGTAATACCTGGATTCTCCAGTGCTCCTCCTGCTGTCCCTCCCCCTTAGGCTTCTAATTATCTGTAACTCTCATTTTCGAATATAGTATGACACATTACATCTACGTACACCTTCAGCGCCAGGATACCCGTTGGGTGATAGTGCGCTATATAAATACTGTCTACATTACATTACATTACAAAACAGTGCATCAGTACAAAATAAAGGTTTACAGCAGAATCTCCACTACCCTGCCTCACCTGACAATAGCGCAGGTAAGGCATTCCAGAAATGACAAAGAAGAAATACTAGATAGATAAGTAAGGTAAGGGAAACAAACATTCACTACACACATTCACAGAGAATTATAGAGAGGCATGACGAATGTGGCCCCTCCTGAAAGGATAATCTACAGATTTCAAGATCAGGAATAGATGTTCAATCAAATTTGAATACTTTTCTGGTCTAATGCTTCATGATTCTAGTGCACAGTATCATCAACTGTGATGCTGTTTCATGCTATAATACTGACGGTATGAATGCTATAGATGCAATGTCCAGGGTAATTCTTTACTACACAGTGCACTTCCATAGATTTTGCTCTGTCAGTCCAGATCTGTGAACTGCCATTTGCCATACAGATATGTGCTTAGGGGCACGGGTCAACATAGGAACTGAAATATGACATGAAACAAAAGATGTGTATTTAAGTTTGGACCACATTCTCCATAGTTAACTGGTTCAGTGCATGTATGAGTTGTTTATTAAATTATTTGCTGCTAGAGTATAAAGATGGGTTTCATCTTGGATAGGGTGGAAAAATATGCTCTGCCTCCTCCCCACACTATCCATATGTATTTGTGAACTATATTCTGCCCCACAAATTCTGGGTTGTAGTGGGTGAAGGTATATGTCCATCATTCCTGATATTGTGGATTCTCAACAGCCTAAAATGCCCTACATCTCTGGCTGTAATAGTGTATGTCTGTTTGTGGTTGACCTTCGCTCATAGGCCAGGGTAAGAGAGGGATTACAAAAGAGAACACAATTAAATATATGGATAAGTAGGGCAACTGCTTCAGACATATGAACCTTGGATACTCTCTTCTGCTCTGCTCTTATCAGCTCCCCTCTAACTCCTACTGAGCCATTGAGTATGCAAGCTAATGCAAATGATATTTCTTCAAATAATAGAGCAATTGATCATGATACAGCATCTGCTTGATTACCATGAATGTCTATCAGGTGGTGTGCATCCTGAATATCAAACCTACAATTTTGATTGAATGTAATATAAAGGACAAAATATCGGAAAAAAAATATCGGCAGGTATATATAGATTTTCTATGCCTAACTCCACATAATTGTACTTATGTGGTACATATATCTTCAGGGTACGTAGATGTGGAGTTAGGAATTGTAAATCTATACTTCCCTATCTGCACTTACGTCTCGATATTTTGTCCCTCAATATTCTGTCCTTGATATTCTTGACCCACTATATTGTTGGTGCCAATATTCAGTAGTACAATCCTAACTGGTTCCCGATTTCCTTCTAGATGTGGTACACTCGGCTCCAGAGAGGCCTGGATAGGAGTCTTAGTGTGTTGTGGGATGAGTTTGAGCTGTTTACTGGTCTTCTGGATCACCCATAGTTTCCATGGCGGCTTAACTTTCTGGTCTATATTTTCACATGAGTCTCCAGGGAGGGTAGTGTTATACCTGCTGCTCAGCCAGTGTGACTGTGGTGGTGGAATGTTGGTGAGTGAGGTGGCTGCGGAATGTTGGTGAGTGAGAGAGTCAGTTGGAGGATGGGCTGAGCAGCAGGAAGGCGGCTCCTGGTGGGGCTCTTGTTAACATCTTACTGAATAAACTTATTAACCAATCTACATGGAACTGGACCTGTTTTCTTCGACTACATATTTTGGCGACGATTTGGTGAAGAAAAACCTACGTGTGCAAGCTTGATGGAAGGTGTAAACAAACAAAGATTGAAGCTTCAAGAGAAAATGCTGTGACAATTGGCAATTACAAAAGAAGAAATTAAAGAGGAACCTTCGTAAATGAAGAAACTGAACAAGCATTTAATCTACAGACTTAAGTTTTTAGACCGCCCTGTAGCCCCACCAGTGTCCTGTTCCATCGACAGCCTTTCTGCAGGGTGTGAGTCTGTTTGTTTTGTAGCGGTCTTACAAATGGGAGCTGACATGTTGCCCACATCTGTTCACATGTTACATATTATTGCGGTGCTTACAAAGACGTGATGTGCCCAGCAGTTCATTTAAACAACCTGATTGCATTTACATAAGATGGGAATCCTGGCACCTTACTACAGATTCAAGCGGGAAGCACTTAGTGGATCAACGCACTGTGGATTTATCTTGAACTGTGAGTTATGTTTGTGGTTGCTGCGCATTTCAACTAGGCGATGCAGTCGGCAGTTGGAAACACACAGGGGCCGATTCCGATTCGGGCCGGAAAACGTACCGACCGACTCGGAGCCGGAATACATTCCGACCGACACGTACCGGTGCAGCCCGACCCGCCAAGTACGATGAGAAGCGAGCAAAACCCGACCGACTCGTACGGAACACAAGCCGAACGACCGAGCCGCGCGGAAAACAGCAATCCGGCCGGAAAAACACGCGATTCGAACCGACCGACTCGCACCCGTAACAATACCGAACGAGACGTACCCGCGGACTCCCACCCGCCAAGTACGATGCAAGGCATGGAAAACACGACCGAGTCGCACGGAGGACAAGCCGTACGACCGACACGCATACAAAACTGCAAGCCGAAGCAACCCAAAACACCGCGACCGACGCGTATGCAGCATAGAAAACAGCACAAACACAGCGTGAACGAAACGGACAAGCCCGTACGAGACAACTGCAGGGTCCGACTCGGTCACAAGAACGTCTCCTACATGCACGAAAAGTACAAAGGGAAAATACACAAAAAAGGCCAAACAAGCAATTACAAAGCCAATAAATACTGGGGGGAGGGGCAGGGAACAAAGACACACCCACAACTCCACCCATATAAAGGACACAAATCCCTACCATGATCCTT
The DNA here is from genome assembly GCA_963921515.1 of Calotriton arnoldi. NCBI lineage: Eukaryota > Metazoa > Chordata > Amphibia > Caudata > Salamandridae > Calotriton > Calotriton arnoldi. Next base: position 795,549 of record CAWUFW010009307.1, read on the forward strand.
TGCAAATTCAAATTACCTGCCAGCACTCAACAGACAGCAACCACACACCCACAGCTCATCCATCAAACAAGCCACACACCATCAGCACCACAACAAATAGAAACCTCACATACACCTAGCAAAACACACACTCACACACCTTCACCTGCACACCAACACACACATCACTCACCATCACCACCCATCACCATGCCCCCAAAGAAGAATCACAAGTTCCTAGATAGTGAATTGGAAGTCCTGGTAGATGAGATCCTCAGGGTAGAGCCACAGCTCTTTGGTACACTGGTCCAACAGACACCCATGTCACAGAAAACAAAGATGTGGGAGAGGATCGTCGACAGGGTGAACGCACAATCACCATGTTTGCGCACAAAGACAGACATCCAGAACAGGTGGTATGACGTGCGCAGGAGGGTCAAGGAGCTGTTGAAGAAGGACTACCTCTTGAGCCAACACACCGGCAGTGGCCCTCCTGCCAAGCCAGTATACCTCAGGCCCTGGGAGGAGAAGGTGCGGGCCATCCTACCACCAGTGAGCGTCTATGGACTAGAAAACATCCCAGAGCCTGGTGAGTACACAACAAATGTACACAATATTCTGCGACTACACACACACATCACTGTCAAGGGGAGAGTCAAACCATGCACTCTTAGCAAATACACAGCAACCAGAACAGAATCATCCCAAAATGTGTATGTCACTCAGAGAAACACAACACATGCCATCACAAAGTGACATTTAACTGTGTCATCACATGTACAAACACAACTACAACTACAGCTAGGCAGTGGCACAAATATAACTGATAAACACATCCAGACAAGTAGCCACCACTACAACACCACCACACAGTGAAGCCCACTGAAAGAAAGGAAATATGTGTATGCTGGGCAAGTCAGTGTAGCCAATAGCATGATGGGAGTTGTAGGCACAGATATTGCTCAACCTCACAATTGGCCCATCAACACCACTCTCAACCATGCTCACATCACAGGGAGTGGAAAAGGACTCACAAGATGGCTGACACTGGCTACTGCTGTGGGGAGCACAAGGCCCTGCTGGCAACTGTGCAACAACCAACAGCAGGACACCACTGACTGACATCCTGAAAGACAACTTGCACTCCCTGCAATGGAAGCACGGTCCATGGTGGGATATCTGGCTGGGTGGGAAGGAAGACTCACAGCACTGACCATAGTCACAAGCACCTCCCCTCACACACCCCCTCAACACATACTCCACAGAACCCACCTGGCGGAATGCAATGCCTCACATCCTAACTTAAGGTCCCACAAAGAACCACCACCCTGGGTCATGCTGTGTGAAGCACAGGGACACTCCTGGGACATTTAGCCAAACAACTGCCCGGACAACACTCCCAGCCATCCTGTCAGCACAGGCAGCCCACCCCACAGGGAAGCAGAGTCAAAAGGAAGGAAGTATGGGCATGCTGGGAAGGGGTGGAGGCAATAGCATGATGGGAGTTGTAGGCACAGATATTGCTCACCCTCACAATTGGCCCATCAACACCACTCTCAACCATGCTCACATCACAGGGAGTGGAAAAGGACTCACAAGATGGCTGACACTGGCTACTGCTGTGGGGAGCACAAGGCCCTGCTGGCAACTGTGCAACAACCAACAGCAGGACACCACTGACTGACATCCTGAAAGACAACTTGCACTCCCTGCAATGGAAG
>CAWUFW010009308.1:600000-797205 GCA_963921515.1 Calotriton arnoldi
GTTGTAAAAATCAACAGAAGTGCTGTTAAATTGGATGATGGCAAGAGGTGGAACAAGGGGAAGATTGCTGTGTCTGAGATGGGTTTGAATGTCCAATCCAAGAACTCTGTCCGGGTTGAGGTCAATAAGGACACCAATTCCACAACCCGTTCCCTGTCCTCCAGATCCATCAAATTGCCTTCCAAATTCCAAGATTATGTTTTACAATTATACTGTTTATGCATACTTCTGTTATTTGAAATACTTCTTTTCTTTTTATTCCATGTTTTTATCCTTTGTCTTTGTTTTTAGGTATTGGTAATTTTTCCATTTCATTATGTAAAGGAGAAAGTTGTGTTGGGTACTCTGTGCATTCTCTGGGCGTCTGGAGCCTCCGCGCGCCGAGAGAATGCACAGAATGTTAGGGAAGCGGGATTCGGGAGCGGGGTTTAACGGTCGTTGGCACTTGCGGGGAGAAGGTGTTTTGCTTGTTCCGCTAACTGAAATAAAGTTTTTCTTGCCTACCTGAAGATCCCGCGTCCTTACAAGACCGCGCTACTCGCTGCCACAGACGACATCCGCACCCTCCTCGACCAAGGACACACCGCAGCCCTGATCCTTCTCGACCTCTCTTCAGCCTTCGACACCGTCTCCCACCGCACACTCACCGCCATATAGGGAACCGCCCTCGACTGGCTCTGCCCCTTCCTCACCGGCAGGACCCAAAGAATCAGACTTCCACCCTTCCTTTCCGAACTCACAGAGATCAACTGCGGAGAACCCCAAGGATCATCGCTCAGATCTAGGCTCTTCAACATCTACATGGCCCCACTCGCCGCCATCGTCAGACAGCACAGATGCAGTATAGTATCCTGCACCGACGACACCCAGTTCATCCTCTCCCTCACCAAGGACCCCCTCACCACCAGACTCAACTTCCAGGAAGGAATGAAGGACGTTGCATCCTAGAAGAGCAGCAGCTGCCTGAAGCTCAACTCGGAGAAGACAGAGGTCCTTGTCCTCAGACCCTCCCCCTCTGCATGGGAAAACACCTGGTGGCCCCCTCTCCTCGGAAACCCCCCCACCCCCACGGACCATGCCCAAAACCTCGGCATCGTACTCGACTCCTCCCTCTCCATGACCCGACAGGTCAACGCCGTCGCCTCCACCTGCTTCAACACCCTCCGCATCCTCCGAAAGACCTTCAAATGGATCCCTCCGAATCAAGATAGACCATCACCCACGCACTCATAACCAGCAGACTGGACTACGGAAACGCACTCTACGCCGGGATCAACAAGTCTCTGCTCCGCAATCTCCAGACCATACAGAACACCGCAGCCAGACTCGTCCTCGGCATCCCTCGACATAAACACACCTCCTAACACCTGCGTAACCTCCACTGGCTCCCCATCGAAAAGAGAGTAACTTTTAAGATACTCACCCACGCCTACAAATGTCTCCACAACACCGGACCCCAATATCTCAACGATAGAATCTCCTTCTACGTACCCAAGAGGAACCTCTGATCCGCCAACCTCGCACTCGCCGAACCCCTGCGCATCCACAGAGAAAGAACGGGTGGAAGAGCCTTCTCCTACATCGCGGCCAAGACCTGGAACGAGCTACAATAGACATCAGAGGCACCCCCACCCTGCACATCTTCAGGAAGACCCTCAAGACCTGGCTCTTTGACTGACCGGAGCTGCTCCTCCCCCCCCCCCCCAGTGCCTTGAGACCCTCACAGGTGAGTAGCGTGCTTAAAACCCCCTGATTGATTGATTGGTTGAGTGCCCTGGAATAATTGAGGCTTTTAAGATCAATTTGGCATGCCCTGGCCTGGCCTTGTGCAACAGTCAGAGAAGAGGGTGTTTTCCCAGACAGTGGAAGTCTATTTCTGGCATTCCTACAGCTGGGAAGATGGCCTAGCCACTAAGGGGATGAGAGAGGAGACGCACTCCTTTATAAATTCTATTAGATCTTTTTAGTCTTCCTTTAGCACTGCCATTCGATAGGTTGTAGGTTGGAAAAGTGGGACAGCAATCTCTGTCATTCAAGGTGACGTGGACCTCTTAAGTGAGGCCAGACTTTTGTTTTTCCTTTGATCACTCTTCTGTGTGACCGATTGCAGCCAGGTGCAGAATGTTCACACCTCTATGTATCTTTGCTGTGGGAGCTCCAGGCTGGAGCCTCCCTGATGTGTGGAACATCACTCCACACAAATGATGTGTCTGGAAAGCAGCCTGGAAAGAACACTTGAAAAGATAAACAACCCAAACTAGTTCTGAAAGTGCAGACAGTGGGTCCCCATCTCATGTCACAGCTACATCTCATATCTGCTTTTACTGAATAAATTGTGTGACCCACTGACCCATATGTTTCTCCAGTTCCAAATTCTTTATCACAAAGGAAGCGAGTGCTCTGCTGAGTACTTACACAACTTCGTGGCACCAGAGCTGGTGTTGGCCTGACAGCTAGCTTCCCAAAGGTGAGGAGAAATCACCTGAGTCTACCTCTTTCTGTGTAAAGCTGTTCATTTCATCTGATGTACCTAGAAGCAAGGCTGACTCCTGAAAGAGGGAAGAATGGGGCCAACCGCACAGGAGGAGGGACAGTCCAGGAATAGCCAGGTGCAGCGGCACCCCAGTGCTTGTCGAGTCAGCCAGAGGAAGTGGATGGGGGAAAGTGATCTGCCAGCCCCAGGTGTCCAGTGGTAGTGGAGTGGACTCTTTATAGGAAATGTGGTTTGACCTGTGCCTCTGTGGCCAGAATGTAATCGCAGCTGGCCTGCACTGCTGTGAAACTTACAGCTTGAACTATGCCACTGTGATTAAGAAGATTGCAGCTTGACCAGTGAAACTGTGACCCAAAAAGAAGACTGCAGACTCTGCTGCTCAAGAGAATGTCGCCTGCCAGCCAAGACCTCATTGAAGACAAAATTAAAGTGTGGATGCCCAGGAGGTGACTCGCTGGAGTGACTGTTTGCACATCCTCCCAAAAGTAGGGGAAGGGCAGCATAATAACAAAGTCATGCAACCATATGACAGACATGAGCATCACTGACCTGCCTCATTCAGCGAGATCAGACTGTTTGAACTGTGAGAGACTGAAAACACAGGGGTATATTTACAAGCCGCTTGCGCCACCGGAGCATCACTTTTTTTAAGCTCCTGTGGCGCAGTGTGCTGGCCCATATTTGCCAGGCAACACAAACCCACCCTGCATGGCTTTTCATGGCCTTGTAAAGATGGCTCCCTTTCATGCATTACTCTGCATGAAAGGGGCATTCCCTGGGTATTGCTGTGGGTGTTCCCAAGCAACACCCATGGATTCTGATGCATTCCCAGATTTACAAGGGGGCATATTTACAAGGACGATGCGGCACCGGATCGTCACTTTTTTGATGCTCCAGTGGAGCGCAATGCTGAGCCATATTTACAAGCCCATGCAAAGCCATCCTGCGTGGCTTTTAATAGCCTTGTAAATATAGCCCCTTTTCACGCAATTCTCTGCATGTAAGGGGCGTTCCATGGCTGTTGCTGTGGGTGTTCCCACGCAACACCCATGGATTCTGATGCATTCCCAGATTTACAAGGTTTCGCAAACATGGGAATGCGTCAGATTCTAATGCCTCCCCAGGGGAGGCGTTTAAGTGGTGCAACGAGGAGAAATACTTTTTATTTCCCCTTGTTATTTGCTCTTTCTATGTGTGTTGGATTCTGCAGCACACATAGAAGGAGGAAAACGCTTCTATGCTAGAAGGTGTCCCTTCCTGCACAAAAACAATCATCCCTGCAACTCAGGCACCCTAGCACCATGGTGCAAGGGGGCCTATGTTGGCGCTAGGCAGCCAATGGTGTACCAGAGCAGAAGAAAGCACAGGGATGCGTTGTATAGCTGTAAATACGATGCATCCTTGCACTTTCCTAATGATGCAGCTTGGTGCAGCAAGATGGCTTGCAGTGGGGCGTCATTTTCTAGTAAATATGCCCCAAAATTTCGTAAACCTGGAAATGCGTCAGATTCTAACGCCTACCAAGAGGAGGTGTAAAAGTGGCACAATGAGCAGAAATACCATTATTTCTCCTTGTTTTTTCCTCTATGTGTGCTGCATTCTGCAGCACACAAAGAAGGAGGAAAACACCATCAATGATTGTTTTTGTGCAGAGGCATCTTACCAGATGTTTCGCAGCCTCGTTGAGTCAGCACGCAGCAGCGCCGCTTGTCCCCTTGAGGTAGCGCTGAGAGACAGATCTGTCCCGCCCTTGTCCAGACAAGGAATGGGCTGCAATCTTAGAAAGCCCCAATATGGTTTCCCAAAATGCACTGTTCCGATTAATCCAATACTACATTATGCAAAGAGCATACCTCGCCCCAGATAGGATTAACTGGCATTTCCATCGCATCGATGCGGCCTGCCCCAGATGCCACACTGCTGCACATGCTGTGGTCCTGTTCCCACCTGTCATTGTATTGGCAGTGCGTCACAGCTGCTTTGGCCTCTTGCACTGAGCGAGCCATGCCGCACACTTGGGAGGAGTGCATATTACACCTCTTCTCTAGGAATATGCGGCAGAGGGTAACTACACGCTTTCTGGACCTGGGGCTATTGGTTGCTAAGAGGCTGATCACGAGGCAATGGAAATCTCCTGACCCTCCTCCTCAGCTGGCCTGGTGATGTTTACTGCTGGTATGGGCCAGGGTTGAGGGTATTGCCCTGCGCAGAGAAGAGGCCCTCAGTCTCTGAAAATACCCCATTGCAACTCACTGGGACGCAATAATGAACGACTTTAAGGAGCGATCCCTGACAATATGTAGCCACTTGAGGAGTGTAATCCCACAGCGGAGAGGGGTGGGAGACACGATGGGGAGTCCCCCTCTTCCGAGCGGGCTGCACCTGCTAGACACCATTCAGGGGGGCAGGTACATCACTCACATTAATCAACAGGCGTGGACAGTGGGCACCTTTCAGTAGACATGATTAGTCAACCAATGTTGGGAAGGGCCGACGTGGTAATAGAAGGGCTAAATTTGTCCTGTTATTTATGATTTGTTCCATCTCCTTTCCCCTCCGCCTCTGGATCCTTGTAGAGTTATTGGGGGAATGTTGTGTCACCCTCATGCATAGGATATTCCTGGTACTCCGCCTCTGTCAGACCACCTCTCCTGGCCAATTAACGGTATGCCTAACCAATTGTACACTCTTGTGTGCTTCCGCACCCACAACTTACCCTGGCTCCTCCTCAAGATACTGCATGTTAGATAGTGCTCCGCCTCTGTCAGACCACCTCTCCTGGGCAATTTTAATAAACAAATTCAAACAAAAAAAAATCTATACTTTTTTTGTGCAGGAAAGTGTCCCTTCCTGCACAAAAACAATTGTCCCTACAATGCAGGCACGCTTGCAATATGGTGCAAGGGTGCCTGCATTGGTGCTAGGCAGCCTATTGTGTGCCAGCGCAGAGGAAAACACCATGGATGCATCGTATTATAAATACAACACATCCTTGCACTTTCCTAATGATGCAGTTTAGCGCAGCAAGATGGCTTACAGTACCGTGCTGCATCATTATCTTGTAAATATGCCCGCTAGTCGTATAAAATGGGGGTAATCTGCACCAAAAACGAAATCACTCTGTCACGTTTATTCCTGAGGAGGATACCTGGATTAGAATGGTGGGGGGGGATCGCTCTGAGGGAATAGTTATAGTGTATAGATGCAGCCAGCCCCAATTCTAAGGACACTAAATTGTATCTTCCTAGTATTGTATGTGTAGTATTCAGTTCAAGTGTGCATTAAAATAACTTTCTATTTAAAAGTAAAGCACTGGGTTGGACAACCAGTTATTGAGCTGCTGTGTGATTGTTGAGCAGTCCCTGAGGAGCCCATGACTGCTCGCCATCGGCACCAGTGAGTCAAATGTGGAAGAGGCTTGCAGAAGTATACTAGGACGGACCCTGGCACATCAAGGGCACACGACCTTCAAGGTTCATGCCCAGTGGTCCTTGCATGTACTGTAGATCCACGGACGTGCCCGACACGGGAATCAGCGAAAAGTATACAAAAAGTGCTTGAGAAAAAAAAGAGACATTTGAGAGTAAGAAGTTTTCGAAGTAATAAACGTATACCAAATAATGAGAAACAAATGCATTTTTAAATAATTTTTTTTAATTTATGAGGTACATTCAATAATGACTCCCGGTCTCTAAGTGTACTATGTAATTAATCTCACAGAGCTAAGTCGCAAAAAAAGGATAGAGTAGGGATGTTTTTGTGTCAGAGACACTATTTCGTTGTGATGATAGTTTGCAAATAATGAATATATATTGTTTCTAAAGTTTCTGATGAGATGTAAGCTGCGCAACTAGGGCCTCATTTATGGGTTTTTTGCCCTAGGGCAGCGCAGCAGCAAGCCTACGGCAACATGAAATTTTCGTATTACATGGAATAAAAAAACTTTTGAAACTTGGACAAATTTTTCGGTATCTTTGTTATGAATCAAGGATTAAGCTGTGCGTCCGGCGCAGGAGTGTTACTGCGATCCTGTTTTGATGTGTTCACAAGCGCGTGGTGGCAGGGCAGACCACGCTTCCGGGCTGCACGCAAAAAAGTTCAAACAATGAATACATTTCAGAGTGAAATATTTGGATGAAATCGGTGTGCACTTGGTCGCTCTCTGTTGTTAATTGTATTACTTGACTGCCTTGTTGACAAGTTGCACCCACGGATCACTGGCAAAATAAGACAAAATGAAAAAGTCACATGTGAGACGGTAAAACTACACCTCTTCCCAGGAGCGGGAGCTCATGAACTGCATTTACAAAACATGACGGACGGTTTTTGGTTTGGACTATATACAAACATTGTGTGCTACAACATGTGCATTGTCAATATGTAAAATATGTTTTTATGACAGTTTCATGTTTGAAAGTTAAAAGTGTAACATTGCATAATCGACGTTTAAGATAAACATCTACGGGTGGGCGGGGTATTCGAGCGAGTTGCCTGGGGAGGTTTTTGCCAACAGGGAGTGGGTCAGTGCAATTAATTAAAATTGGTCAAACAGTAAATTGGGGCGAATGAGGCATTCGAAGCAGTGTGTTATGAGATCTGTAGGAATGAGGGTTGTGGATGTTAACGTAATTGGTCGATTCGGAGGGGCGGGGTCACGTCACATGGGTTGAAAAAGGGAGAAGGTGGTAGTGAGCGGATTACTGCTTTGCATAAGGAGAGATCATGTTGGGAAGGAGATTACACTGACAGATGATGAAGGTATGGGAGAATGTTGACGTTGTTTTGCTCACAGGTATTGGTTAACTTGGAGTAGTGTTTAGTACGAGTTGCTGGAGAACGGTCACTGGGGGGTTCCAAATGTGAATGTGGAGGCAAAACACGGGAGTGTAATGAAGTTTGGGAGAGGCCTGTTTGGGCACATTTTTTGTAGCGTGTGGTCACGCATATAGAGGGAAAACGCTGATTATGGGGGCACTTTCAAAACAAGGCATGAATTTCTTGATGTATTGTTTAATATTCTGAATGCACTGAGGTCTGAATATATAATCTAATGTTGATGTTTTAAATTTGTAGTGAACCCCTGACGAAGGGCTATGGAAAGCCCGAAATGCATTGGGTATATAGGACCAACTACTGAGGATGATTTATGTATGCTTCGTGCTCCAGAAAAAGGCCTGGATTGGCATATCTGCAGCATTAGAAACTTTTGAATACATAAATGCCTCTCATGTGACATGATAAAAGAAACGAGCAACATGAAATTTTCGGATTACTGGGAATAAAAAAACTTTTGAAACTTGGACACATTTTTCGGTATCTTTGTTATGAATCAAGGATCAAGCTGTGCGTCCGGCGCAGGAGTGTTACTGTGATCCAGTTTTAATGTGTTCACAAGCGCGTGGTGGCAGGGCAGACCACGCTTCCGGGCTGCACGCAAAAAATTTCAAACAATGAATACATTTCAGAGTGAAATATTTGGATGAAATCGGTGTGCACTTGGTCGCTCGCTGTTGTTAATTGTATCTATTTGATACAGCACATTGCTCTCCTTTTCCCGTGCGCAGGCGCACAATGGGCTGCTGTGCGCCAATGCAGGCACCTTTGCACCATGGTGCAAGGGGCCTGCTTTGCAGGGATGATTATTTTTGTGTGGTAAAGGAAACCTTCCTGCACAAAAACAATCACAAAATACTTTTTCCTCTTTTCATGCATGCTGCAGAATGCAGCACACGTAGAAAGAGGAAAAATGAGGAGAAATAAAAATATTTCTCCTCGTTGTGCCTCCCTCATGCCTCCCCTGGGGAAGCGTAGGTTTTTGGCACTGCCTCAGACTTACGATTTCTCGTAATTCTAGGGCAGTGTCAAAAAGCCCTGGATGTTGCTGGGAATGCCCCCAGCAACACCCATGGAACTCCCCTTTCATGCAGTTTTCTGCTTGAAAGGGGCGCATATTTATAAGGCCATGAAAAGCCACGTAACGTGGCTTTACGTGGCCTTATAAATATGCCAGTGGCACATTGTGCCACCAGAACATCAAAAAAGTGACGTTCCGGCGGCACAAAAGTCGTAGTAGTATTTTGTGGTGCTTTGACATCATCACAAAGCCACAATCTACAAACGTTTTAGGATAGGCACAGCATAAAAAAAATGTCGGGCCCACATGGGTGGAGTGCTACAACTTTTAAATACACATTGGCTCAATTATTTTTTTCCTTTGACAAGATGCCACTCGCTTTCTGCTTCGGAAACTCGAGGTGCCAACACTGGGCTCATCTCGCCTTTCTAATTGCTTCACGTCGCACTCATCCACGCGCACCCTTCCCCTCGTCTCCCTGTGGTGTTCACACTCCAGCAGGCTTTGCATGGCTTCTCTGGCTCCCTTGCAAGGGACATTGGGAAAAACAGCCTGTTTCACAGCTGCTGCGAGATGCCACGCTGCGCGCGGGCTGACAAGGGTGCTGTTAGCAGCAGCGGTGGTTGGGCTGGCATGCTCTAGTCTATGACAACCATATGTGTCAACTACTGTGCAAATGAGCCTGATCCCTGCCGAGCCACGTTAACGTTATGTGGACTCTGCTACTTCAGACAACTTTAGTTTCTATTAATATATGTACGGCCAGCCTTCTTGTTTTGGAGAGTTTGGGTGATTCGTTAGATACTAACACTGATATCAGGATCCAACAAGGGCTTCCGTAGATTATGGTAATTTGAGGCACAGCTGTCTCCATATTAGCTACAAATCTGAAACGAGAGAACATGTAAAGCACTGACATTACTTCAAGTTTTTTTGCATTAATGACTGGAGTTTTCCGATACGTTATGTTACAAAGCAGAAAATGTAACATATGATGGCATGATACGCTATGAATATTTATATAGTGCTGACTACCCACACAAGGTGCTGAAGTGCTTTGCGGACAGGTCACCCTCGCCTCAGACACCTGTCTGCGTTAGTGTTTTAGAGATGCTTAAGGGTTACACTGTCATGCTGTTTTCACACAGTGTCATGCATTTTGCCATATGCATCTCATGCTATTGATTGTGCACATCTGTATATATAGAGAGGTTAAAATTGTTATGTGTTTTGAGTTATATGTGATAATTCACACCATTGTGGACTTTAACATGCGTGTGGATGCTGCCGTTGTCATGTTGTTTGTGTTCTAGTTGCCATGCCACTAGTGGACACATCTTCATGCCATTAGTATGGGAATGCATGATATAAGGGTATCATAACGTTGCCAATTAGCCTGGTAAATATGGCTGTTTCAAGTTCTACTAAAAAATCATGTTTAATTGGACTGCTGAACTTATGGAAGTCTGGAGAACACTCATTCATCTACGCATAGTTTGTGGTTCATGTTTACTGTCGATGGCTAGAAGGATTTCCCTTGGATTTGAAATGCAGAAGTCCTGCAGAGTGTAAAGTTATGGAATAATGATCAAATTATTCAGTTGATTGCCAAATAATTTATTGGAGGTTGATAATTCTATGCTCTAGCTCATTACAATTATGTGTTGTAATTTAATTGTTCCTATTACTGGTAGTCGGCGCTATTACAATTTTTTGATGTGTCTGACCATGCCTATAAGAAATGTATTCATTTAGACTTTTCTGCCTTGTGCACAGGATTATCATGGGAAAGCATATGGCTGAGCCATATTTCTCTTTGCACTAACTACGATCCAATGGTTCTCATCACTCTGTACACTATCAATGGATTTTTTTGACATGGCATCTTTTGGTCTGATTTCCCCTGTCTTTTTGCCATCTGACCTCCTGCTTTCGCTGTGTGTTGAAGTTCGTTTTTGCTGGTTTTAGGACTCTGGGCACTTTTTCACTGCTGACCAGTGCTAAAGTGCATGTGCTCTGTGTCTAAAATGTAATGGCATTTGGTTTCTCCATGATTGGCATATCTGATTTACTAATAAGTCCCTAGTACAGTGCACCACATGTGTCCAGGGCTTGTAAATCGAATGCTACTAGCGGGCCTGCAACACTGATCGTGCCACCCACATGAGTAGCCCTTCAAGCCTGTCTCAGGCCTGCCACTGCAGAGCCTGTGTGTGCAGTTTAAAACTGTCATCTCGACCTGGCAAGTTCACCTACTTGCCAGGCCCAAACCTTCACTTTTATTACATATAGGTCACCCCTAAGTTAGGCTCTAGGTAGGCCCATGGAGAGGGTGCAGTCTATTTAAAAGGTGGGACATGTACTTTGGAGTTTTACATGTCCTGGTAGTTAAAAACTGCTAAATTCATTTTTAATTACAGCAAGGCCTATCTCACCCATAGGTTAGCATTGGAGCTGCCTTGTAACCTTTTACATGCGTAACTTGCAATTGGGAAAAGATAGAAAGAGTAAGTTTGGTGTCTCTGGACTCACAATTTAAAACACATCTTTTAGTGAAGTTGGTTTTGGAATTGCAGGTCTGAAAATGCCACTTTTAGAAAGTTGGCATTTTCTTACTTTAACCATTCTGTGCTTCTGCCTGTTCCTAGAATACATGTCTGGGTTGGATGACAGCTGGGCTTTGTGCATTCCTTCTAGACATTCACACACAAAGAGAGCTGAGGTGTGCTCTGCATATTCTGATGGCCCATCACCAGGCTGACTGGTCTTCCTGAGCTAGAGTGAGAGGGAGGAGCTGACACTTGCACCTGAATAGGGCTGTACCTGTTCCCACACAAAGAGCTGCATACCCACCTGTAGTGTGTTTGGAGCCAGGGCAGGGTCTTGTGCACTACAAAAGCCTTTCTCTGAAGTCTCCCTACTTCAAAAGCTAAAATGGGTATAAGTACTGGACCTCTGACACCATACACTCAGAACACTTCTGGGCTGAGGATATTCTGCTAGGAAGAAGAGCTGTTGTGCTGCCAGGAGGGACTGCCACTTTGCTGCTTGCTTTGATGTGTCGGCTTGCTGCCAGCTGCACCTTGCCTGGGAGTGAGAGGGCTGGACTTTACTCTCTATATCCTGCATCTCTAAAGGTTGTCCAAGGGCTTGTTTGGGCTTGCATCCTGTCATTGAAGTCTCAGCAATATCAAAGACTTCACCTGCATCTTGCTACCAGCACCTGGGCTCCTCTGCTGTGAGTCCTGCTCTGCCAAGTGGTGCCAAATTCAGTCCTGGGCCCTTGGAAGTGAGTGTTTGTTTCTGCAACCAAAGAAACCAACTCATCAACACCGAAGCGTTAGGGATAAATCACCTCCATATTCAATGCATCGTCCCTGAGCATCGACGCATCCAAGGTGCTGTTAGCGGGTCTGCGTGACTCCTGTATCTGGCCCCCGCTCCATTGCGGTCGGACTGAACGTTTGGATAATTTTTATCAACATCCCTGTAGATACTGTTGAAAAAAGAAATTTTGATTACAGTTACGAGATTGTATGCTTCTCTGTGATATCAGGATCAAGTAAAAATACCATGAACACCCTATATTTGAAGCATTGATGGCAATTATTTTGAGTCTTTTTGATTACATTGTTCATTGAAATATGTCTTATGTATTTGAATCATACAAACAATTGCACCAATTGACATAGACTTGCACAATCAATTTAGGCTTTATGTGAGGAGAGCGTCACTGTGCTTTGTTTTGTCTGTGACTGGACTGGAAACATTTTTCTCTGGTCCAGATATATACATCATGGCAACAGGTGTAGCGTTCAGATCTCCGATATTGTGTTTATGTATTTTATACTGCTCCTACAATAGGGATGTGAGACTACTGTACCACTGTTGCTTTTTTGTTTTAGAGTAGAATGTTCACAAAGAATATTGTTTTGAGTTTAACTATTTTTATTAAGAGATAAACAGATATTAAATAACATAAGTCAATAACTGTACAATAAAGAGTATACATTATTAGTGAAATAAATTACATAGTAGTGTAAAGAAAACTAATATATTAAATTAATTGGCATAAAGAAGAAAATAATTATGCTTAAGATATGGTAACAATAAATCATGCTTAATGTATAGTGATATTAAATCAGTAAATTGAAGAAAGAAAAAGGAAATAAGCAAGGAGAAAAGTGGGAAATAGAAAAGAGAGAGGTAAGAGAAAAAAGGTAGAACATGAAAAAGAAAGAATAGGTACGAGTATAATCCATGAAGAAAAAAGACAATAGTTGAAAATTCATAATTAATTAACAAAATAAAATCTAAATGTAGCAAGAACAAATATTAAACCTGAATGGTGAAATAATATATGCTACAACATCACATTCATCACTTGTGTGATGGAGAATTATATTGAGGAACTGTTTTAGACAAACAATTAGTAACTGGCAACCATAAGTTATCAAGCTTAATGGATAGATGAAGTGAACTTGAATTATATCTATCCAATCTGTGTTTATGACAGAACAAGTTGCACCAGAATTGAATAGATATGTTATCCCTTGTATTTAAATAAGAGGTGATAACTTGTTCAGCAATTGCACATAACAAATCCACCAATTTTCCAAGTAATCCATTGTGTGACTAAATATTATGTATTCCACCCAAAAAGAATTTTTGAATGGATAACGGTGAAGAAGAGTTAGTAATAAATTGAATCTTTAACAAGGTTTCATTCCAGAAACCCACATCTTTGGGACAAATAAAGCATATGCATACAAGAACCATCAGTATCATCAAATCTACAACATGCTTGCTAACCAGCTACTATAAAATTGGATAACCGATCCAGAGTATACTATATCCTGTTATAAAAGTAAAATAAGGTTTGCATTAAACTAGCTGAACGAGTAGTAGAGTGCTTTTGCCCATATTTTATGCCAAATATCTACTGGCCATGTTCAGTTTAACACCATTTCCCATGTACGCTCTATATAGAAGGTAATCCTTTTAGTACACAAAGAACAAAGCATCCTATACAAAACAGAGGCCTTTGCATGTACAGTATTATAAATAGAATTAACAATTTCCCTCTGATTGTCAACAGTGGAAAAGAGCAAAACAGTCAGTGCGGGTCTGCAAATGTCAATAAGCATATGATGCCTGTTGATATAGTTCGCAGGAATATCATAAGGAAAAGATAACTCAGAAAAATGGATGGAAATTGTATCAATCAATAACTGAGTGACAGTAAATATTTGTTGGATCTCTTAGGAAAGAATCATCTAGCAAAAGACATCTGACTGTGGTTAGATCGAGAAGCCTAGGTCGCGACAGTCTGCCAGTAGCCATGATGCGCTGACACTTGAAAGCGCCTAGGCAAATGGTGCCTTCCAGAAGGAGCACCAATGAAGGAAAAAGCCCGAAGACAAAAAATCTCCTAGATGGCAGCAGGGCTCCACGAGGATGGAGGCGGTCTAGGAGTAGGCCACAATGCTCTGCAGGAGGTCAAGTAGAAACTGGGGGAAATGAGAAGCTGGGAAATACTGGACTGAAAATCACAGGAAACCTAGGAACTACAGGAGTGGGGAAACATGCCAACAGGAGATAAAGAAGTGTTGCGATGCAAGGAGGAATAGGAAACCACCCTTTTTATACCCAAAAACAGGAAATTACCTCACCACAATAAAGGGGCGTTAAGGATTGGGAACCATGCATAAGGAATGTCAGCATGACCACTGTGTTGAATCAGGTTATTCTTAATCACAGGAATTCTCTCCAGAGGATTCTGGGAACCGGAAGATGCAGCGCGATGAAGCTGGCAAAGGCGTACTGCAGTCAAGGCCCCCAAAGTAGAAGAAAGCAAGAGACTGCATGGGTGGGCCAGCCACAGCAAGGTATGGTTAAGAGAGTGTGGTGGCCTGGTGGTGTCTCCATGTACCTGGTTGCTGTTTTGCCACATGTCCCGCCCGCCTGAGGAGGACTCAGGAGTTGTCATCGGGGGCATGGGCCATAAAGCGGCCCTCTGCGCCACAATATTCCTTTATCTGCACAATCATTCCAAAACAAAAGTTCTTCCATTCTTTTTGATACAATTATTGTATCAAATTGGACTATTACAAAATTGCTCTACCGTAGGTAAATTACAGACCATACATGGTGTCAATAAATTACAAGCATGTGAAATTATTGATGGTAGCCAAAACATAAGCAGGCAAGACATAAGTAGTATGTCATAATGAGAAAATTGAGAAATCAGTGAAAGTTCTAAGTTAAACCACAATTTATCTGTATTTGAAAGTGATTCAGTCAAAAGACCTTGAATCTGTTTAATACTAAACACTTTATGGCATTCAATAAAATCTAGGAAGTTAACACCACCATTCATCCTGGCTAGTTTTAATCTATCCAGTGGTATTGGAGCTTTTTTCCCCCATCCCACAGAAATCTGAAAAGTATGCTATTAAGTTTAGTGAAAAAATGCTTAGGGATTTGACTGGTAACAACATATGGGAGACGTTTATAATGGGTAAAATCATCATTTTGATTGTGTCCAGTTGACCCCACCAAGATAGCTACAAAATTAACCATGTTTGTGTACAACTATCAATTTTAGCTATTATTTCTTCAGTTCTCACCGTAATAGTAACTCTGATACAACTACAGAACCAAGTCTCTATACCTTTAATCTTAGATGAATTCCAATATAAACCAACCTTGGCATAAGGGTCTTTAAAACAATATTCATGGAGAGGTAAAACCTCTGATTATGCTACATTAAGTTTATAGTCTGAGATCTTGGAAAAAATATGGAGCTCAATAATAAAAGCTGAGAGAGAAACCTCTCGTTTTGGCATGAACAACAAAATGTCAACTGCATAAGCTCTAAAGTTAATATGATGATCCTTGAGCATGAACCTAGAACATTTCTGAGAGGACCTAAGCTGAACTAAAACCAGTTCTAATGCAAGAATAAAAAGTAAGGGGGATAACGGGCATCACTGTCTGGTACCTCGATGCAAATGAAAATATGGAGATTGAACACCATGAACTATAACAGAGGATTTAAGAGGGGAGTATAACAAAAAAATCTAATCTAAAAACGTTGGGATAAAACTATGCCATTTCAAAGCTTTCATGAAAAAAAGCTAATTAGCTCTATCGAAAGATTTTTCTGCATCAAGAGTAAGTGCTGCCATTGAATGATTTTATTTAGAGGCTTTATTAATTATACTGAGAAATGTTTAGGAGTTATCTGCTATGTTACGACATTTAACAAAGCCCGTTTGTTCCGAACTAATGAGATCTGGCATTAGTGTCCCTAATCTCAAAGCCAAGGCTTTGGCAAATATTTTACAATCACTGTTATAAGTGATATGGGTCAATAATTTAGACACACACTGGGATCTTTACCTTGTTTAGCGACAATACATAACATGGCTTCTGTAAAAGAGCCATTGGTAGCATTCACAGAAGAGAAATTGTTAAAATTCTGAAAAATTGCAAACAAAATTCAACTGCTAATCCATCAGGACCAGGTGCTTTTCCGGCTGGAATTATTTTTAATGCATCCTACTGTTCCTCCAGTGTCAAAGTATCGTCTATGGAAGAGAAATAAATTATCTCCTTGACATCTTTCTTTAATTTGGCAAAAAAAATCTTCAGAAGGTATTATTTCAAAATTATGATAATATTGTACAAAGCGAGTACATGGGGACCTCAGTTTTAATGGAGTGACTGGGCTTTCAGTACTATTGTCAGTGCGTTCTGAAGAGCTGTCAGGGTCAGGACTCTAAGATCCAGATCTATTGTAGTATTGCGTTGCCCTTGCGTCACGCATGGTGTTGCAAGGGCAATGAAATACTAAAGTCAGATTTACCAAGCAATGCAAGGCCACCTTGCATGGCCCAGCGTTATTTGATAAATCTGGAGGAATGCAAGGCAGCGCAAGTCACTACCTTGTGTTACTCTGCATTCCATAGATGGAGAGTAGATGTTCCCATACATCCACCCATGGATTTTGGTGCATTCCCAGATTTACCAAGACTGGTAAACCTAGGATTACATCAAAATGCTATGCCTTCCCAGGTGAATTGCAATGAAGAGAAATATCTTTATTTCTCCTCATTGTTTCCTCTTTCTAAGTGTTCTGCTTTCTACAACACAGTTGGAAAGAGGAAAACGCCTCAGAGGATTGATTTTGTGCAGGAAGATGTCCCTTACGGGAAATGTCCTCTACAACAAGCCGTTACAACAAAATCTGAATCCCGATGGAGGCATTACAATACCATTTTTTACAATGATTAAAGCGTTACAAAGAAAATCTTTAAACCGAAAAAGAATTGCCTGCAAAAACAGGCAGCATATCGCCGATTACAAAGTATTATGACACTCAACTTCTTATTGTGATTTTAGTTGTGAGGTACATGCATAGAGTGTGATTCACAACAATGCGCTGTTAATGCGGCCCTCTATGAGTGTTGTTGATAATGTACATTTTGGCTCAAAGCGAAGGAGCAGTTTTAGTGCTAAGGGTGTGCATCCCGTCTTTACAAAGAAAAATAATTTGGCAGCAAAAAAAGGCAGAGGTGCTGAGAACAGAGTTGAGGCAACGTTGCTTAAGTAGGTGGGGGGGAGAGTTACACCTGGTGTGGGTCTTAGGGCCTCAGAGCTGTGGAAGGGGCTAATTTAGGGCTAAGGGTGTGCGTCCCGTAAAGTATTAAATTTTCTCTCACAGCGGGAAATGGCACACTGCAGTGCATGACATAAAACTTTCCACATGCAGCCAAATGCTGTTCACAATCAAAGCAATAGACTTACTTTAACTAAAGCGGCAATAGAACAGCACGATGAGGATTCCCACATGGTCGTCATGCATACTTTAACCCGCTTGCTGCGTGCGTCGGCCAACGCCCGCCGCCAGCACTACCTCGGTAGTGCTGCGCACGTCCGTTGGCCGACGCGGCCCCGCCCGTTTAATAGAACGTTCCGCACTGGCGCTGAACGTTCGGAGCAGCAAACGGGTTAAAAAAAACAAAATTTACACGCTTACTGTTCTAAGATGTTTATGTGCAGTGATGCTGTCAGTTGGTGACAGAGAGACGCAGGTTGGGAACGCAGGCAGTGGCGCATTCAGCAATACGATACACTTTGCCTGAAAATAAATAATTAACAAAAAGGTAGAACTACAGAAATTAACAGCTACTAGTGGTAGGGTTCTCAGTGTTAATGACAGTATGGTTCTGGTTTGTTTTTAGTTGTAAGGCTGTCAGTGGTAATTAAGTTGGTACTTACACCTGGTATCAGTGGCTGAGATCTTAGTTGGTTTGATTGTGGGTGCAAGAACAGCTGCTATCCATGCAGCATTAGAAGAGAGCAGCCCCTGTCCTCAACAGTGACACTGCCCGCTTATTTCACAATATTCCTACTGTCTTGTGCTGCACTTGGGTGCAGAAATGGCCTGCTACCAATGCCCTATGTTTTAATGTTAGTGTTTTTGACACATTGTCAATACATGAGCCATCAGTCTTAAGAACTGTGGGATTCTGGATTTCTTCCAGTGTTCAAAGCCCTCAGTTTGTTTATATACATTACTTTATTTGATCTTCCATTCTGTGTTCAAGATGTTCCAATGTTTTAATAGGACATTTTTGAATTGATTGGATTGAGGTGTGTAAGTTGTGACACATGTAATTGTTTCATCTTTTCGCTTTTCTTGTGTTTCCAGAAGCGCTCCTCGATGGTTGTTCCGTGCACGTTTCTTGGCAGACTTTATGATTTTTTGTGGGTAGTTTCTTTTTTCCAGATTTTTGCTAAGTTCTGCTGCCTGTATTTCATAATCCTGGGTAGTGCTGCAATTCCTCCTCAGCCTGAACAATTGGCCGAAGGGGAGATTTTGTCTCAAGGCTTTGGTATGGTGGCTGTCGTAGGGCAATAAGCTGTTGCGATCTGTGGGCTTCCTATATGTCGTGGTCGACAGTTTTCCATCTTTGAAGAGAATTAGTAAGTCCAGGAATGGTATTTCTTCACTTGAGGTTGATAGTGTGAGTTTGAGCAAGGGGTCCTGTTGGTTGATCCAGGAGTGGAATTCTTTACATCGATCCTCTGTCCCCGTCCATAGCATAATTACATCGTCTATGTACCGTTTCCACTCTTTTATTTCCGATTTGAAAGGATTAGTTTCTGGTAGGATATGTTGGGCCTCAAAATGGGCCTAGGCTTGGCGCAAATGTACTGCCCATACAAGTTCCATGGATTTGTTGATAGTGTTGGACGTGGAACTTGAAGAAGTTGTTCTTCATTGCAAGTTCTGCGCATTCCAGGATGAAGTTAATGGGTTGTTGTGTGGGAGGATCACTGTTTCTCAGGGTTTCTTCAACTACTCTCAGTGTGGCTTCTTGTGGAATGTTTGTATATAGTGCCTCCACGTCGAGTGTTACTAGTAAAGTGATTTCCTCAGGTCCTCTGATGTTTTCGATGAGGTTGATGGTCTCCTTGGTGTCCTTGAGGTATGACGGTGTTGCTTGAACTAGTGGCCGTAGAAAATGATCACAGTATTGACTCAGTGGCTCGAGGATGGAGTTGATCCCTGACACTATTGGTCTGCCGGGTGGGGGCATGATGTTTTTGTGGATCTTTGGTAAGACGTAGAAATATGGCGTCGTTGGTTTAGTGTTCACTAGGTACTCCGCTTCATTCTTGGTGATCCAACCATTCGATAGGGATTCCGTCACAGAGATGTTGATTCTTCTTGTGAGGGAATCCGTAGGGTCTGTGTCTATTTTGTGGTAGTATTTCGTGTCAGCTAGTTGTCTAAGACATTCATTATTATAGTCGTCTGTGTTAAGGATGACAATAGCTCCGCCTTTATCTGCAGGTTTCATGGTGATTGCGGGATCGTCGTGGAGGTTTAGCCGCCCTCAAAAAACAACAGGTCAAAATAGCGATGCATGGAGCGATTATGACGGAATATCTGTGGGCCAATATAGCTCCAAATGGCCTTATTGTGACAGCAGCACCACGGATATTCCTAGAAGACATAATATTCAGGAAGGATTGGAGCCAAATAGCCTGGTGATGCACTCACGACTGGCTTGTACTTATAATTAGTACAGCAAAACGCCTATCAGATGCTCTAATAATAAAAATACCCATTGCAGAGAATGCACTAAAAACAACCATTACATTCTCTACCTGGAAGATACGCTAGGCTGAAATAAATACCGAGATGAATGACCATAAAGACTACCTCCTGCAAATGAAAATCACCAAATTGCAAAAAGATATTAAAAATTTTGAGAGGGAAAAAGTATACCCTTACACTAAGGAAGATTATGTGGCAAATAACCAAGACACCTCATCCGACGATGAATCAACATCCTCAACAAGATCAAAAAGATCTAGCAGTAATTCCAGTAACGGAAGTCGGAGGAATTTCCAAGGAGGTCCGGGACTACTACCAACTCCCCAAATGTTCAACTACCCAATGCCAGGCTATCCAGGAGCACCACCACCATGGTATCCGGGCTACCATGGACCACCACCGCCTCACCCATTCTATCAACAACAACGCCCTCCTTTTTGGAACAGAAGCAGGGGCAGAGTAAAAGGCAGGCGAAAAAACGACCAAAGACAGGTGCAGTGGATGGAGGACGAGGACCAACGCAGGACACGGAGTCAAACGAAGAAAAACTAGTGGTGAACCTATCTACAAGGACCCTGACAAAAACAGAAGAATCCGTCCTAAAGAGAGGATTGGGTTTTGTCCCAACACCAAAAGAAGACTCGTTCAGACTCACTGGTGAACTACACGCGTTCTTTCGAAAGCTACGCTTGAAATCATTTTTTCAAACACAGGATACCAGTAGGAGGGACACGGTTACTACAGACACAGGCCTACGCAATCCCTCCAGATTCACGACCACCGCAGCGATGACTGCCAGTGAGATACTGACCTATAAAAAAGCAGTCTTACAAGACATTAACAAACTACAACCCAAGAAAACCTATGATAACTTACCTGCAAAAGAAAGGAAAGCCCTTCAAAACCTCAATGACGATCCCGCAATCACCATAAAACCTGCAGACAAAGGCGGAGCTATTGTCATCCTTAACACAGACGACTATAATAATGAATGTCTTAGACAACTAGCTGACACGAAATACTACCACAAAATAGACACAGACCCTACGGATTCCCTCACAAGAAGAATCAACATCTCTGTGAGGGAAGCCCTATCAAATGGTTGGATCACCAAGAACGAAGCGGAGTACCTAGTGAACACTAAATCAACGACGCCATATTTCTACGTCTTACCAAAGATCCACAAAAACATCATGCCCCCACCCAGCAGACCAATAGTGTCAGGGATCAACTCCATCCTCGAGCCACTGAGTCAATACTGTGATCATTTTCTACGGCCACTACTTCAAGCAACACCGTCATACCTCAAGGACACCAAGGAGACCATCAACCTCATCAAAAACATCAGAGGACCTGAGGAAATCACTTTACTAGTAACACTCGACGTGGAGGCACTATATACAAACATTCCACAAGAAGCCACACTGAGAGTAGTTGAAGAAACCCTGAGAAACAGTGATCCTCCCACACAACAACCCATTAACTTCATCCTGGAATGCGCAGAACTCGCCATGAAGAACAACTTCTTCCAGTTCCACGACCAACACTATCAACAAATCCATGGAACTTGTATGGGCAGTACATTTGCGCCAAGCCTAGCATGTCTATACATGGCCCATTTTGAGGCCCAACATATCCTACCAGAAACTAATCCTTTCAAATCGGAAATAAAAGAGTGGAAACGGTACATAGACCATGTACTTATGCTATGGACGGGGACAGAGGATCGATGTAAAGAATTCCAATCCTGGATCAACCAACAGGACCCCTTCCTCAAATTCACAGTATCAACCTCAAGTGAAGAAATACCATTGCTGGACTTACTAATTCTCTTCAAAGATGGAAAACTGTCGACCACGACATATAGGAAGCCCACAGATCGCAACAGCTTATTGCCCTACGACAGCCACCATACCAAAGCCTTGAGACAAAATCTCCCCTTCAGCCAATTCCTCAGGCTGAGGAGAAATTGCAGCACTACCCATGATTATGAAATACAGGCAGCAGAACTTAGCAAAAATCTGGAAAAAAGAAACTACCCACAAAAAATCATATAGTCTGCCAAGAAACGTGCACGGAACAACCATCGAGGAGCACTTCTGGAAACACAAGAAAATCGAAAAGATGAAACAATTACATGTGTCACAACTTACACACCTCAATCCAATCAAGTCAAAAATGTCCTATTAAAACATTGGAACATCTTGAACACAGGCGAAATGCAACTACAACACCCAAGGTTCGCATTCAGACGTACACAAAACATAAAAGACATCGTTGTCCACACGAGACCACAGAAAAAACAAGGGGATAGCCAGAGGACATTATGGGACCTGCCGACGCTCAAGGGACACTACCCATGCGGGACTTGCAATGTCTGCCCGCTCACAGCACATACCAAAACACTTCAATTAAAGAACCAAGAGTGGACACAAAAGAGACACACCAATTGCAACACAAAAAATTGCGTCTACATGGTGAAATGTCCTTGCAACCTACTATACATAGGGATGACCTCTAGAGTTGTAAAAACAAGGGTGAATGAGCACAGGAGCAACATCCGGTGCGGTAGGAACACCACCAAAATGAGCAGGCATTACATCGAAAAGGGACATACACCAGACCAAGTCAATTGGACCATCATTGAGTCCAATCCTCTCTGGACAACAAAAACCCTCTTCCAAAAAGAGCAAAGATGGGTGCACTGCCTCCAAACGAACACCCAGGGTCTTAACGATGAAATACCTTGGATTGAGATACTATAGGAATTCAACCCTTGACATCGATCTCACAAGTGTGACATTCATAAACACTATAGTGAAGACTATGTCAGCAGACCTCCGAGATGCACCACCCACCGCAAAATGATACACCAACTTTAAAAACTGACAAAGAGGACACTAGTGCACCGCAAATAACACCAACAAATACGGTGACCCTTTATTGTGATTCATCAGCCCACTAGGGATACTTCATTTATCACATCTACCACAAGAACCCACTACAAGATGGCGACCGAGATTCTGCCTATTGCGCGCCGCACCAATACATTAGATATATAACTTCATACACAAGACATGCATCGCCCCCCTTTAAGTAAGATCACCGTACCAGCGACACATAACAATTATGAGCACACAGAGATTCAACAGCCCATGAATATCTCTCATATGAGCATTTCATAGAAGATATCACTCCAAGATGGCACCCATAGTAACAACCAAAACTTCCTCATACGAGCTTGTCATAGTAGATACCACTCCAAGATGGCACCCATAGTAACAACCAAAACCTTCCCATATGAACTTATCATAGAAAACACCTCTCCAAAATGGCACCCATAGTAACAACCAAAACCTTCCCATATGAACTTATCATAGAAAACACCGCTTCAAAATGGCACCCATAGTAACAACCAAAACTTGCCAATCAATGCAGTGATTAAACAATTAACGCCCCACCCGGAAGCAGGCCACTCCTATAAAAGGAGACAGAATTTTCACTTCCCCAACGGCGGAGATAGCGAGAGGCACACAGGTGACACAGCCCAGATGCACCGAGAGAACCGTGATTAACTAAGGGGCAAGATCAGTCCAGGACAGATCCTGCACATGGCGGCATCCTCTCCCTTCAATTTCTAAAAACCAACTGTGAGTTATAACTTAGGGCCTTAGGAAGCCCTGTAAAAATGACACATGTGGTTTTCTGTTTTTTCTTCCTTCCCATTATAGCTCTCAAGTGACCCTCCCTGATCTCATGGGATCTTACCCTACCTATTAAGGGGTGAGATATATTATCTAAGTACTTACGCATAAAAACACAGCATCTCGAGGTTTGCCATCAATGGTAGGGCCTAACGGTATTACTTACCTAGATTTAAAAGGTTCACGAGCTTACTGGATAATAGAACCTTTTCACTTTTGAATTTTTGACTCTATTTATACGATTCACGCCTACTCGATATAACCAGGGTATGTTCACAAATAAAAATAAAAATACTGATACAGAGAACAACCCTGACACCATTCTCTGAGCACTAATCATTGATCGTATACGTCTGTCTGTCTGTCACCTAGTTATAACTTCCTTTTTAACAATTTTTAGAAAGATCACAGCACCTTTTAGCTCACGTATACATACCGCAACCATTAACAGCAATGATCACGCTACGAACTACAAGCACCTGGCCCTCCAATGGAGAACCCAGACCTGAGCATAATTTCCATTGGTATTAATACCCTAATGGCAAATTGTATCTTTGTTTTTTGACTCTTGTCGCTTCAGAATCTCTACTCCTTTCATTTATCCGGGGGCACCAAAATTTTCGGGCCACTGTAGATATAAATTTCTTATTCGGTCCTGACGAAGCGCCCTGGATCTCCCCTGAGACCACTGAAGCGCGAAACATGTTGACCATAACATATGCCCACTAGGGACATATAATCACCCAGCTACCAAGGGACATAATACCCCTTAAAGCAGCTCCATACACTTTGGGGCCGATTCCGATCTCGGCCGGTAGGGCTCCGAATAGGATTCGGCTTTACCGGATCCGATTCGGAGCCCTTTTTCCCGACCGAATCGTACGCGGGTCCGGCCGAGCGAGTACGATGCGAATTCGCCGACCGACTCGTCCGGGCGACCCGACCGCTCCGACCGACTCGTACCCGGATCGTACCGCTCCGACCGACTCGCTCGGACCCGATTCGCACCGCGCAATGGAGACGTTTTCCGGCCGGGTAGGCACGATGCGCACCTCGACCGCTCCGACCGACTCGCGCCGTCCGACTCGAACTCGCTGTCGGAGCCATACTTTGGGGGTCCGTGTCGGACCCCTGTACGCCGCACCCGTGCGAGGCGCACACAGGGGGGACCCATGGGTCCCCCTACCTGTGCGTGTACGCCGCGGGCGCTTCGCGGCGCACTCGCTGTAGGGGGCGCCCTTGTCCGCCTCGCACCCATTGAGGCAATGGGAGCCCGCGTACGCGTTGTACGACCGGCTCCCATTGACTTCAATGGGAGTCCGACCGACTCGTGTCCGGTGGCATACGAATGCATCGGACTCGTTCGGTCGGACTGCACGGGTCCGATTCGGTCGGAAATCTCTCCGGGTCCGGCTCGGTCGGAGAGATTTCCGGCCCGAATCGGAATCGACCCCTTTGTTTTAATAATGACAGAGGGATCACTTTATTAAAAATTAATCACTCTCCCTCCTGCCATTTTTTAATACACTTTCTAGGACTTCACTGCCACTTACACCCACGCACCCATACAGCTTCATCAAAAGATCTCCGAAAAAGAGACCCTTCGGGGGACCCGTAGGGCATTGCAGCGCCGGCCCGACGAGGAGCAAAAGCCCAATGATGAAGCATGACATCCTTCGGGGTGTGTGAGGGCATCAAGATGAGGACACCCTGCCTCCCACAAGCAGAGTAGCACACGACAAGAGTACCCCCTACTTCCCTCCTCTCCATCTCCACTCAGGAACGGTGACTCCCTTTGGTATAAGTTTAATTTCGGGAGTACGGGTCACCTATGTATATGACTTTTGGTGAATCCGTTTTCATTTTAGATCGTGCCATCTACATTTTAACTTGCCTCTTCTCGCCTGCAACGTGCAAATTTATTTCACCATTCAATCAGGTACTTTTTTGAGAAGTCATCCTGTAGCTTGAGTAATTGGGAAGTTTAGAGCCCTTCCTCATGTATAATTAAATGCCCCCCCTTTTTTGTTTCTTAGATAAACCAGTCCACGCCCTGAAGAGAATTCCACAAACCACCTTGGGAATTGAAACGTGTCATAAACCACTCCACGCCCTGAAGAGAATTCCGCAAACAACCTTGGGAATCGAAACGCGTCGGCATTACACAAACACGGGGACTTTCGCACTTAACTAAGTTTACCCCAGTAGAAATGTTATTTGAATTGTCTCACTACTAGGTTTAAGGTCTTTTTTCCCCCGTGGGTAGCAGCTTCTCAAATTTGTTACACAATGTGGATGCTAAAGGATGTCCTAGTAGCTGCTCCTTTTGTGAACCAAGACTGGTGATATAAAGTTTAGATAATTGTTGTTATGTATCACGCTTCATGTATTGTTTGTTTCATTGCATTAATTCATCACAAAGTCTGTATGTTTTTGTTATTTTTTGCATAATGTATAATTTGTATTTGACTGAAACGTATCCGCACTTATCTGACCCAAGATTAAATGTGGAGTAAAGTGTACAGAATGAAGTAGCAAATAAATGCTTCAAGTCCATATCAATTGAATTGATGGCCTTTAGTCTGTTAAATTGGCTTAGCAGCATTTGAATGTGACGGCTAGGACACCTCTTTCTCTTAGTTTACTACAGCCCCGTCCAACCGTCTTGGGCCAAACCCCTTGTTGCTATTACATTAAATATAGCAGCAGCATTTTTTTATTTAGTTATTTTAGCAGCGCGGTCTGCATTTATCGGCCGTGCTTATTTATTTTGTTTTGTATCGCCCATGAGGCGCTTTCACATTCATAGAGACCGCGCCCCTTTCTTTACACAAACCGCATCTAAAGAAAGGTACGCGGCTGACATTAAAATGAAACCGCGGCATGGGCGCTTTTACAAAAAAAAAATCCAGTGATAGCACTACAAAAGGACACAACACCAGTTTTAGAAAAATATCCAATATTTTTATATATCCAAAACAAGACCAAAACGATAAAAAAAATCCACCATACTTAAAAAATATATACTGTGCAAGATATCCTTAATATTGCAGAAATACCCTAACAAAACAGTTCGTACGAGTCGGTAGCTCCGTCCGGGGCTACCTCGATGCTGAAAATAACAGAGTCTAACATTTCCAGCCGACGCGTAGGTACGGGCCAGCGAAAGCGTGGACAAACTCGGTAACAGTACCTTTCTCGTTGCAGCGGGCACGTTGGTGCGAACTGGTCGTGGCAACTGTTGCGGTTGCGTTGGAAAATGGAAGCGGTGCAGGGTGCGGTGCACTCTTGATGAGATGCAGGCAGTGGCTCTGTGACGATCGTCCAGACTCCGTCAGTGAGACCAAGGCTTACGGTGCAGGGTGAGGCGTCGCTCGATGCGGTGCTGGCAGGTTGTGGTGCAAGCGACAGAGCCGGTTAGCGGGAGCTGGCATCGGTCAGCCCAGACTGCTGTGTGGGACGAGGCGGTGCATCGTGAAACTTGCGAGTAGTGCCCCCAGCCACGATGCGGTCACGGGTATCGAAGTCAGCAGCAGCGACGGTGTCGGTGAGACCAGGATGGCGAAGTGAAGTGAGGCGGTGCGGAGTGCAGTACCCACAGGTCATGGTGCAAGCAGCGGCTTGGTGGCGGCTGCAGCGGTTGTCATCGCCGGTGAGACCAGGGTTGTGGTGCAAGATGCGGACGGTGCCTTCTGCGGTGCCGTTAGGACACAGAGCCAGCGACGGAGTCGGTTGTACTTCACTTCTCTGTGGCAACTGAAACAGCGGTTCCAGAAGCGGTACCCAGAGGTTGGTGAAGTCTTTGCAGTCCCTGAGACTTCAGAACAGGAGGCAAGCTCTACTTCAAGCCCTTGGAGATACTCAGCACAAGTAAAGAAAGTTCAGTCCAGTCCTTTCACTGCCCAAGGCAGAACAGCAACTGCAGGCCAACCCAACAAAGCAACAACACAGCAAAGGGGCAGTACTCCTTCTGGCAGCTCTTCCAGCTCTTCTTCTTGGCAGGTTCCTTGATTCCAGCGAGTTCTAAAATTCTGGGGTCTGGGCCCCAATATTTATACTCAAAATCCCTTTGTTCTCTCAGGCAGAGATTGTCTGTGCTTAGTCCAAACCAGTTCTGTCCTTTCTGACCCAGCTTCCTGGCAGGAGGTGGAGACAGCATTGTTCAAGGCAGACCAGCCCCATTCAGGTGCAAGGAAATCTCCTCCCACTACTCTAAATGCAGCCCAGGTCTATTCAGCCCAGCCCTGACTCATCCAGGAAGGCAGGACACACCTCGCCCCCCCCCCCAGTGGCTGTCTGAAGAGAATGCACATCCCCAGCCCCTGTCACTCCAAAGCCAGACAGTCAATCCACAAACCCAGCTGAGGCACACAGAATGGCTAAGCAAGAAAATACCCACTTTCTAAAAGTGGTATTTTCAAACATGGAACATAAAAATCATCTTTACTAAAAGATGCATTTTTACATTCTGAGTCCAGGCATACTGAACTCCATTTCCCTACCTTGTCCCAATGGGAAGTTATGCTTATAAGATGTTATAAGTAAAACTCTCATTCTTTCCTATGGGACAGATAGCCTTGCAGTGGTGCAACACGAAATACACTGTAAGTCACCACATGTCACACACACCAGTACATGTCCTACCTTTAACATACACAGCACCCTGCCCACAGGGGTACCTTGGGCCTACCTTAGAGGTGACATATATGTAAGTGCAGTGGCAGGTCTGAGATACCTTTTCAGGGCTACTCATGTGGGTGGCACAATCAGTGCATTTGATTTACAGGCCCTGGCACACTCAGTGCACTTTACTAGGGGCTTACCAGTAAATCAAATACGCCAATCATGGAAACACCAATCCATAATAACACTTTACAACAGGAGCACTTGCACTTTAACACTGAACAGCAGTGAGAAAGTGCACAGAGACACTAAACCAGCAAAAACAGAGTCAAAACCGGGAGGTCAGAAAGCAAAAAGAGAGGGGAAACACACCAAAAGATGCCAAGTCTAACACATGTCCCCTCCAGCTGAAAGTAGGGAGATCTACCCAACCTTCTGGGAGTTCTCTTCACTAGGGCGGAAGAACCTGGACAGACCATCAGCATTGGCGTGTTCTCTGCCAGGGCAGTGTTCCACCAAAAAGTCCATTCCTTGTAGGGAGATGGACCACCTCAACAGTTTTGGGTTTTCACCCCTCATTTGCATCAACCATGACCATGTGGTCTGTCTGAACTCGGAAGTGAGTCCCAAACAGGTAGGGTCTTAGTTTTTTCAGTGCCCAGACCACAGCAAAAGCTTCCCTTTCTGTGGCACTCCACCTCTGTTCCCTGGGGAATAGTCTCCTGCTAAGGAAGATTACAGGCTGGTCTAGGCCCTCTTCATTCAGTTGTGAGAGCAACGCTCCCACACCATGTTCTGAAGCATCAGTCTGCACTACGAATTCCTTAGAGAAGTCGGGTACCTTAAGCACGGGCGCCATGCACCTGGCTGCCTTCAGGGCATCAAAAGCTTTCTGGCAGGACTCAGTCCAGATCACCTTCTTGGGCTGCTTCCTGGAAGTCAGCTGTGTTATGGGGGCAACAATGGTGCCAAAGCCCTTAACAAATCTCCTGTAGTAACCGGTGAGACTTAAACAGGCTCTCAACTCTGTCTGGATTTTAGGGGGCTCCCAAGCCAGAATGGTGTCAATCTTGGGCTGTAGGGGCGCCACCTGGCCGCTTCCTACCTAGTATTCCAAGTACACCACAGAGCCCTGCCCTGACCGTGAGGCCTGCTCTCTGCAGAGCCTTCAACACTTCCCAGAGGTGCTGCAAGTGTTCTTCCCAGCTGGAACTGAGCACTGCAATGTCATCCAGGTAGGCGGCACTGAAATCCTCCAGTCCAGCCGACACCTGGTGGACCAACCTCTGAAAGGTGGAAGGGGCATTCTTCAATCCAAAGGGCATCACCCGAAATTGGTAATGCCCCCTGGGGTTGAGAATGCTGAACTCTCCTTGGCCCCATCGGTTAAGGCAATCTGCCAGTACCCAGACGTCAAATCAAACATGCTGAGGAACTTGGCAGCTCCTAACCGATCAATGAGCTCATCAGCTCTGGTGATGGGGTGTGCATCAGTCCTGGTGATGACATTGAGCCCACGGTAAGCCACACAGAACTACAGTTCTAGAGTGACACCAGGTGCATCAGCCTTTTGGGACCAATATCACTGTGCTTGCCCAAGGACTGTTGGAGGGCTCTATCACCCTTAATGCCAACATCTTACAGACCTCCTCTTTGATGCTGGCCCTGACCCGGTCAGTCAACATGTACATTTTGTGTTTTACAGGAGGGCTGTCACCAGTGACAACGTCTGGGTACACCAGTACGTAACACCTGGGTTCAGAGAGCAGTGTGGAGAACTGTCCCAACAACTGGTGACAGTCACTCTGCTGCTCTGGGGTCAGTGTAGGGGAGAGGATCACACCTTCCACTGACCCATCATGCTCCTTGTTGTACAGGAGGTCAGGGAGAGGTTCACTCTCCTCTTCCACCCCATCATCTGTCGCCAACAGCATGCTGACTTCGGACCTCTCAAAGTGAGGCTTGATGCGGTTCACGTGGAGGATCCTCAAAGGGTTCCTGGGAGTCTGTAAATTCACCAGGTAGATTACATCACTTTTGCGCTCCACCACCTCAAAAGGCCCAGTCCACTTGTCCTGCAAGGCAGAAGGTTCCACTGGGGCCATGACCCAGACTTTCTGGCCAGGCTAAAACTCTACCAGAGTGGCATTCTGGTCATACCAGCGTATCATCTCCTCCTGGCTTGCTTCCGGGTTCGCCTGAGCGAGTTTCCTGAAGTGGGCAGTTTGGTTCCTGAAGGCCAGCATGTAGCTAAATACATCCTGGGGAGTTTTTCTGGGAGCTGCCTCCCAGCCTTCCTTGACCAAACTAAGAGGTCCTCTCACAGGGTGCCCATACAGAAGCTCAAAGGGACTGAACCCTAGAAACTTCTGTGGTACCTCTCTGTATGCAAAGAGAAGGCATGGCAAGAGGACGTCCCACTTACACCTCATGGGTTCTGTTAGACCCTTGATCATGCCCTTCAACGTTTGGTTGAATCTGTTCACCAAACCGTAACCTTGTTGGTGGTAAGGAGAGGTAAACTTGTAGGTTACACCAAACTCCTTCCACAGGGATGTCATATACTTAGATATGAAATAGGTTCCACAATCAGAAACCACCTCTCTGGGGAAACCCATGCGGGAAAAGATCCCCATTAACGCCTGGCCCACCACTGGCGCCATTGTTGTCCTGAGAGGGATTACCTCCTGGTACCGGGTGGCATGGTCCACCAAGACCAGGGTGTACCTGTTGCCCATGGCTGTCTTGGGATTCAGTGGCCCCACGATGTCCATTCCAACCCTTTCAAAAGAGGTTCCAACAACTGGAAAAGGTTGGAGAGGAACCTTACACTTCCTCCCACTCTTACCACTTGCCTGGCAATTTTGGCACGACCTGCTATGTCCATCTGACTGCCTTCGCATTAGGGGCCAAAAGAAGTGGGTGACAGCCTGTCAAAGGTATTGTCCTGCCCCAAATGTCCTGCCAAAGGCACGTCGTGAGCCACACTCAGTAGAAAGGTCCTGAAGCGCAGGGGTACCACCAGCACACGGGCTGACCCAGGCTCAGCGAACTTAGGCTCACTGTATAGGAGACCATTCTCCCAGGAGATCCAGTGTGATCCAGACTGATCACCAGCTGCCTGGTTTGCAGCCTGCTGCCGCAAACTCTCCAGAGAAGGGCATTCTTTCTGCTCCCTGCAGAACTCCTCCCTGGTGGGACCACCTTCTTGCTGCCGAATGGGTCAGTTCAGATAGGTCCCCCAGGTCAGCCACCTGCTCCCCTGTAGGTACTGGGGCGTCCCCTCAAGGTCAGCCTCCTCCCGGAAAGTGGGAACCTCAGGGGCGGGTTTCCCGCACCCCTGCCCTTTCTCTTGGCAGGAACCTGGGCCACTGTTTCAGGCTCCAGGTCCTTCTGATCACCCTCTCCGGCCGCCATTGACCGAGTGGTCACGCATGCCCACTCTGGCAACTCAAGCATCTCCAAATGAGACCTGAGCTCAACATCCTTCCACAAGGACTTCTCCAGGTCGTTACCTAGCAGACAATCTACAGGCACGGTAGGGCTCACAACCACCCTCAAGCGACCTGAGACCCCCCCATTCAAAGGGAACCTGCGCCACCATAGACTGGCGCTCTGAGTTGTCCACAGCAACTACTTGGTGGAATGCCCTGGTGACTACTTGCTCCTCAGAGATCAGGTGATACCGGACTGAGGTCACGCTGGCTTCAGTATCTCTGAGAGCCTCTACCCTTTTCCCATTGATGGTCACCCAGGCGCTGTATTTTTTAGTGTTAGCTGGCACCTGGTTTCCTGAGACGTGGGTCATTTCTGCGGGATCCCCACCCTCCTGTGGGCACCCCTCCTCCCCAAGCGTTACACTAGCCAACACCTTGGTCTGCCCACCGGTGGGTGGCTGTGCCCTCTTGGCGCGCTTGGGGCCCCCCTTCAAGTGACTCACCTGCTCACAGGCATAGCATTTGTGGGGGCCGGTCTCCGAGGCTTTCCTGAAGAGACCACTGCTTTCTTGTCTCCTGGGGGATGGGAACCTTTACCCTGGGTATTAGTTTGGGGCCCTTTAGAGAACTCCGGTGCTTTACCCTTGTCCCCCCCACTCTTCTGCTAGGGACCCTGCCCACCTTTGGCTGAGTCTCCCCCAAACGCTTTCTTGTGGACCCTGGTACTCACCCAACGGTCTGCCTCCATAGCAAGCTTCCTGGAGTCAGTCAGCTTACTATCAACCAAGTGCTGGCACAGCTCTGCAAAACATAGACTAGACAAGTGCTCCCATGCAATCAAATTGTAGAGCCCCTGAAAATCTGTCGCATAACTGCCCTTCACCCAGCCATCTAGTGACCTGCAAAACGAATCCACACATTCCAACCAAGTGTTGGCATCAGTTTTCTTACTGGACCTAAACTGATACCTGTACTTTTCAGGAGTGAGACCATACCTGGTGAGAAGGGCCTCCTTCATGTCAGCATAGGTGAGCTTACACCCCTTACCCAAAGCCACTCAAGTATCCCTTGCTTCTTCTGGGAAAAGAGGCCACAATCCTGCCCCCCAATTCTTCTCAGGGACCCCATTCATGTGTATAGATGCCTCATAACCCTGAAACCAGCTTTGTATGTCATCCCCCTTCTTGAATTCCTTGCCTACATTCTTGGGGATGTGCACAATTCTATCTGACTGCACTGATGAATTGCTGCCACCATTTGAGCTGGGTCTACTCCTTAGCTCCAGCTCCTTAAGACTACGTTCAGGATCTAAGATCATCTTCCTTACCTCCATGGCTATTTTTTTGTCTTCCCTTTTATTCCCCTTCCTGAGTTTTTCCAACTCAAACTTCCTTGCTTTCCGCCTGTCCTCCAGCTCCTCTGGGGACAAGCCACTGCTGCCTGGCCTGGAGGGTTCCCCCCTCCCAAAAGCACATCCATCCTAGGAATAGGATCCTCCGCCTCTCCACTGAGATCTCCAGACTGCCCACTGGCATGTCTGGCTGCTACCCAGGCAATCAGCAGCTTTTGTAGCTGCTCCTTCCTGGTGAGGCCTCTGACTTGGACCTTTAGGTTTTTGCAAATTGCCTTCAATTCTTTCACATTGTAGGATTTCAACCTATCCTCCTCAATGGCCACTTCCAAAGATGCAATAGATGATGCTCTTGATTCAGGCATGATGAAGTAGCAAAAAATAGGCCAAAAAGAAAAAGAACCAGTATGTGGTATGTAATGGTCTGCGATATGGTAGTAGTGCACACCAATCACTGCAAGTCAAGTGCAAACACAAGTCCTATCCTCACCGCTAACAACCAATGTTAGAAATGGGAGTCTCTAGTTGGCAAAGGTTCGCACCTTTCTCCAAGTAGGGACCCTTCTTCCTAGTCAGGGTAAGGGAGTTACACTCCTAAAATAACCCCTGCTAACCCCCTTGGTAGCTTGGCACAAGCAGTGTGGCTTATCTCAGAAGCAGTGTGTAAAGCATTTGCACATAACCAACAGTAACACAATGAAATCACTACAAAAGAACACCAACCCAGTTTAGAAAAATATCCAATATTTTTATATATTCAAAACAATACCAAAACGATAAAGAAAACCACCATACAGTACTTTAAAAATATATACATTGCAAGATATCCTTAAAATTGCAGAAATACCTCAACAACACAGTTCGTACGAGTCGGTAGCTCCGTCCACCTTGATGCTGAAAACAACAGAGTCTAACAGTTCCAGCCGACCGCGTCGGTACGGGCCAGAGAAAGCGTGGGCAGACTCGGTAACAGTACCTTTCTCATTGCGGCAGGCACTTTGGTGCAAGCGGGTCGTGGCAACCATCGTGGTTGAGTTGCAAAATGGAAGCGGTGCAGGGTGTGGTGCCCTCTCGATGCGGTGCAGGCAGTGGCTTGGTGACGATCGTCCAGACAGCATCGGTGAGACCAAGGCTTGCGGTGCAGGGTGAGGCAGTGCTCGATGCGGTGCTGGCAGGTTGTGGTGCTAGCGACAGAGCCGGTTAGCAGGGAGCTGGCATCGGTCAGCCCAGACTGCTGTGTGGGATGAGGCTGTACGTCGTGAAACTTACGAGCCGTGCCCCCAGCCATGATGCAGTGACGGGTATCAAAGTCAAGAGCAGCAACAGCGTCGGTGAGACAAGGATGGTGAAGTGAAGCGAGGCGGTGCGGAGTGCGGTGCCCACAGGTCACGGTGCAAGCAGCGACTCGGTGGCGGCGGTCGTCTTCGTCGGTGATACCAGGGTTGCGGTGCAAGATGCGGATGGTGCCTTTGCGGTGCCGTGAGGACACAGAGCCAGCGATGGAGTCGGTTGCATTTCCCTTCTCTGTGGCAACTGATACAGAGGTTCCAGAAGCGGTACCCAGAGGTTGGTGAAGTCTTTGCAGTCCCTGAGACTTCAGAACAGGTGCAAGCTCTACTTCAAGCCCTTGAAGATACTCAGCACTAGTAAAGAAAGTTCAGTCCAGTCCTTTCATTGCCCAAGGCAGAAGCAGCAACTGTAGGCCAACCCAACAAAGCAACAACACAGCAAAGGGGCACTAGTCCCCCTGGCAACTCTTCCAGCTCTTCTTCTTGGCAGCTTCCTTGATTCCAGCGAGTTCTAAAATTCTGGGGCCTTGGCCCCAATATTTATATTCAAATCCCTTTGTTCTCTCAGGCAGAGAGTGTCTGTGCTTAGTCCAAACCAGTTCTGTCTTCTCTGGCCCTGCTTCCTGGCAGGAGGTGGAGACAGCATTGTTCAAGGCAGACCAGGCCCATTCAGGTGCAAGGAAATCTCCTCCCACTACTCTAAATGCAGCCCAGGTCTATTCAGCCCAGCCCTAACTCATCCCGGAAAGGCAGGACACACCTCGGGCCCCCAATGGCTGTCTGAAGAGAATGCACATCCCAGCCCCTGTCACTCCAAAGCCAGACAGTCAATCCACAAACCCAGCAGAGGCACACAGGATGGAGTAAGCAAGAAAATACCTACTTTCTAAAAGTGGTATTTTCAAACATGGAACATAAAAATCATCTTTACTAAAAGATGCATTTTTACATTCTGGGTCCAGGCATACTAAACTCCATTTCCCTATCTTGTCCCAATGGGAAGTTATGCTTATAAGATGTTATAAGTAAAACTCCCATTCTTTCCTACGGGACATATAGCCTTGCAGTGGTGCAAAACGAAATAAACTGTAAGTCACCACCAGGACATGTCACACACACCAGTACATGTCCTACCTTTAACATACACAGCACCCTGCCCACAGGGGTACCTTGGGCCTACCTTCGGGGTGACTTATATGTAAGACAAGGGAAGGTTAGCGCCTGGCAAGTGGGTGCACTTGCCAGGTCGAGATGGCAGTTACAAACTGCGTGCAGACCCTGCAGTGGCAGGTCTAAGATACCTTTTCAGGGCTACTCATGTGGGTGGCACAATCAGTGCTGCAGGCCCACTAGTAGCCTTTGATTTTCAGGCCCTGGCACACTCAGTGCACTTTACTATGGGCTTACCAGTAAGTCAAATATGCCAATCATGTAAACACCAATCCATAATAACACTTTACAACAGGAGCACTTGCACTTTAACAATGAACATAAGTGAGAAAGTGCGCAGAGACACTAAACCAGCAAAAACAGAGTCAAAACCAGGAGGTCAGAAAGCAAAAAGACAGGGGAAACACACCAAAAGATGCCAAGTCTAACACTGCTCTTGCCTCTTTAAACATTTAGCCTGTTTGTTAAACTAAAGAAATAAAATTGCCTAGCTCTACTAAAGGACAGCAGATCATCTTGTTCAGGGAATACTATATTTCCAACGCCAATACAACAGGAATTGTTGTTAAATGAGCACTTGGAAGTACAGGAAATTATCAGTTTATCCTTACTTGCAGGGCATATCTCAAAGGACTTAAAAAACGTGTGAATTCTTCTTGTAGTAAAAAACAGCACTCAATTCACATTGCTTAGAACATTTTAGATCAGTCTCTCAATTTACATATGCTGCTACACGTTTTGAGCGATTAGTTCTTACCAACTCTCATCATAAGTAGATGTGCCAAATGTGCTCTACCCTGTGCAAGTGCGGTTCAAAGCAGCCTACAGCGTAATATATTTCCTATCTTTTAGGGAATTAAAACGGATCTTTTCATTCCTGATGGGAGTAAACGTATGAACATCTATTTTTAATTATTAAACCATGCTTTCTTAGTAGCTGGAAATTCACATAAATGAAACACTTTATATTTCATTCACATGTAAGCTCCTCTTCAGATCATGCCCAACAGTAATAGTGTGCCTTATTTCGGCACGTCACTACTGATATTACTGATTTGCACACATTACTATGCAAATACAGTTGGACACGGGTGTAGTTCAGAATATCTGTTACCCCCATATTTCTTTCTTTTGTGAGTATTTACCTGTCTTTAAAAAATAAAACATAAACACACTGCCTATCTGGTGGATTACCTGTAGGTACGTATCTCTGTGTTAACATGTGCTGCCACTGTTTAGCAGACAGACAGACAAAGTGCAGAAGAAATAGTATGTTTCCTCCACGTGCTTCCAAAAAAGTAGAACAAGCCTGCAGAATCAGGCAGCTAGTAACACAATTAAAAGATGCCCTTTAAAAACACAAAATGCCCCAATGCAGGTCATTTGGCCTGACTGGTTTCAGATCACACATCTTTACACATATGGCCCATCCATGGTTGAACGGTACAGTACACCGCAACAAGTACATTAGGAGGACGGAGGCAGGTTTAGAAGTCTTGTTTGTCAGTGGAGGTTGAAAAACAGAATTCAAAAAGGTCAAATGTCTTTCTTTTTTTTTTTTTCTTTTTTTTTTAAGTTAATTTTTATGTACCATGTACAATCATAAGTAATGTTACAGGGTTAGCCACGAGTGGTGGCGATCATTCTTACATAGCTGTTTAAGTAGCTACCCCTTACATTTATCTTTTGAGAGTGAAAGAATTGTAAGGAGGAAAGGATAGGAAAATTAAGTGGTGAAGCCATAGAGGGATAGGACAGGCATGTAGAGAGGTACAGAAGTTTGGTATTACATTGGTGGCAGCTATACATAGTGCATTACGACTTTTCAGATATACGGTGACTGTGAGCCCACCTGCGAGCCCGCGCGAGCTCTGTTTTAGTCTGCGGCTTTGGCTCGAGGATCGGTCATCTAAGTGTGGAGGCCAGATGTTTATGGGGGTTTATAAGGGTCTAGGTATGTGTCCAGCGCTTCCCACAGCCCTTTCGAGGACGCTTTCCTGGTGAGTGCTGTAGCGCGATGCTGTCCGCTCCTCTGAGGTGTGTGATCCAGTTGATCCATCCTTTGTAGTTTGTTTTGCTTGTATCTTTCCAGTTGGTTAGTACCATTTTAACCGCTGCTGTCAGTAAAAGGTCTATTAGGTCTTTATCCTTCTCGGAGCTTGGATTCGTGCGTACAACCGCCGTTGTGAGGGACGAGAATTCCATCGTTAAGTTACAGCTAAACACACTGTTGATGAAGTCAAAAACCTTTCCCCAGAATACCTTGAGTGTTGGGC
Source organism: Calotriton arnoldi (assembly GCA_963921515.1). Classification (NCBI taxonomy): domain Eukaryota; kingdom Metazoa; phylum Chordata; class Amphibia; order Caudata; family Salamandridae; genus Calotriton; species Calotriton arnoldi. The sequence goes on from CAWUFW010009308.1 coordinate 637,333, forward strand.
AGTGGAAGATAAGGTGTGCTAGATCTCCCTTCACTTTGTTGCAGTTCCAGCAGAGGGGGTCCTCCCTGAGTCCTAGTGTGTGTAGTCTGGCTGGGGTCCAGAACGCTTTGTGGAGCAGCCAGAGTTAGTTTGCGCTAGCACTGGGGTGATCTTATTACGCGAGGCTGAGGCCCACATCGTTGCCCATTCCTGTTCATTTAGCGGGGTGTTGGACTGTTTATTCCAGTATGCTATTGTTTTGTCATTAAGTTTGTTGGTTTTGGGGCGTAGTAGCTTGTATAGTTGTGAGACTTGGTGTCCTATTTTGTTAAAGTTTGTGACATATCTGAAGATTGAGGGTTGGGCGCTAGTTAGTTTACTCTTTGATAGGGCTGTTCTTATTTTCAGGAATCCGTAGAGATCTATGTCTTGTAGATGGTGTCTTGATTTTAGTTCGGAGAAGGTAATGGGGTATTCCCCATTCTCGAGTTGATGCGGGTAGCATATATCTTTTTCTATCCATGTGTTAAAGGTCAGGCTTTTCCCCTTGTACTTAAGTTTGCTATTTGCCCATAATGATTCTGACTTAGACCCTTTGATGCTAATTTCCATCTTCTTGTCAACTTTTAGGAGTGCTATTTTAGTGTTTTTAAAGATAGGTTTGGATGCGTGGGGATATGAGTTTGCCGTTAGTAGGGCCAGTGGGCTCAGGTTGTTCAAAATAGCCCTCTCTACCTGGAGCCACACTGGTGTGTAGTCTGTCACCGGGGTGACCCAGTAAGTTCCCTGTTTTGCTAGGAAGGCTAGTTGGAACACCCTAAAGTCTGCTAGATTTACCCCTCCTAGGGATTTCTCTAGTCTCAGTTTCTTTATGCTAATTCTTGCCTTTTTACCGCGCCAGAGGAATTTGGTGAGCATGATATCTATTTTCTTGTGGAACTCGTCTGTGAGTAGGAGTGGGAGCACGCTTATGAGGTAGTTAATCATTGGTGTGATCATCATTTTTAACGTTTCAATTCTTCCCCACCAAGTAATGAATTTGGGGCACCAGGAGTCCAATAGTTTCTTAATTTTTTCTAGTAGGATCTTCTCATTGTAGTGTAGGGTGTCGATTAGGTCGGTACCGAAATGTATTCCTAAGTATTTGATGTGTCCCGTCTGCCAGGCCAAGCCCGAGTCCCCTAGCATGTCTTTCGTGCAGTGGATGTTTAGTGGTTTACATTCAGATTTATCTTTGTTTAGTGTGTAGCCTGATAGCTTGGAGTATTCTGCTATTGTGGCCATCAGGGCCTCTATTGAGGGCTTTGGTTGTTCTGTTACTATCAGTATATCTTCTGCGTAGGCGGCTAGTTTTATTACGGATCCATTGATGTCTACCCCTTTTATGCTAGTGTTTAGCTTTATGTCCTGGATGAGGTGTTCAAGGGCCAGGAAGAAAAGTGCCGGTGACAGTGGGCATCCCTGTCTGGTTCCTTGCTGCAGTGTGAAGGGGTCAGAGAGTGTGCCATTAACTGTGATGCGGGCTGACGGGGTCTGATAAAGGGCCATAGTCATTCGTATATATGACTCCCCTTGTTTGAAGGCCTGCATACATCGCTCCAGGAAGGTCCAGGAGACCTTATCAAAAGCCTTTTCCGCATCTAGCGCTATGGCTACTGCCGGCCCCGGTTTGGCGTGCACTTGTTCCAGTATGTGACATAAAAGCCTGGTATTGTCGCTAGATATACGGTTGCGCATGAAACCCACTTGGGAGTTGCTTATTAGTTGGGGGAGGACCGTGTTTAATCTGACCGCTAGGATTTTGGCGTAGATCTTACAGTCCACATTGATGAGGGAAATGGGTCTGTAATTTTTGGGTAATTGGTGGTCTTTACCCTCCTTTGGTATGACAATTATATTAGCCTCTGTCATGGATTGAGGTACTTTCCCTGTAGTTGCAGCATGGTTAAAGACCCTTTTCATGGTTGGGCTTAGGCGGGTTAAAAAGGTCTTATAGAAATCCGCTGTGTACCCATCTGGTCCGGGGGCTTTATTTTTTTTCTGCGATTTGACAGCCAATTCGATTTCCATGCAGTTGATTTCCTGACCTAGCCTTATTGTGTCTGCGGTGTTTAGCATCGGCAGCCCTATTCTGTCTAGGTATTTTGAGCATTCTTCTTGGTTGAGGTTCCTATCATTCCTATAGAGCTCTGAGTAGAACTCTTGGAATGTCTTGAGGATATCCTTGTGTCTTGTGTGTGTTCTATTGTTTGAGTCGGTGATAGATGAGACCGCAAACTGGTTGCGTTTGTGTTTCAGGTAGGAGGCAAGGAGCTTCCCAGCTCTGTTTGCTTCGCAAAGGTTAAGGGCTTTGCACTTATTGAACCACAGCCCTGCTCTCTCGCTCAGGATTTTGTTGTACTCATATTTGCTCTGTGTTAGTCTCGCTAGGAGTTTGTTGTTTTTTGCTTCTTTTACGTGGTCGAGTTCTAATCTTTTTATCTCTTCCTCGAGTTGGTTTAGTCTCAGGTTCGCATTTTTGGTCACTTTTGCCTTGATTCCAATTATTTTACCCCTGACTGTTGCTTTTAGGGCCTCCCATAGTGTGTTAACACTAGTCTCTGGGGTATCGTTGTGGCTTAGGTAGTCTTCTATGGCACACTCGATTTCCTTTTTGTTTCCTGGGTCTGATAGAATTTCACTGTTAAAACGCCATCTCCTGGGGACAGCTTCGTTGTGGCAGCCGCTTATTTTTAGGCTGATGCATGAGTGGTCTGAAACTAGTCTTGGCGCTATTTCAGAGTGTTCGATTAGGTGTGTGTGTGTGCCCGAGATTAGAATGTAGTCTATCCTGGTGTAGGAGTTATGGGGATTGGAGTAGAAAGTGTAGTCCCTAGTGTCTGGGTGTTGTAGCCGCCATGCATCTTTGAGGTTGAATTTTGAGCATATGTTTTGGAGTGAGGCGTGCGAGTTGGTGGGCTGATAGTGACATGAGGATTGTCTGTCTATTATGTGATCTAGTGGGATGTTAAAGTTCCCCGCCACCACCATGAGTTCGTTTTGGGGGAAGTTGTCTAGCGTGTTTGATACCTCTGCCCAGAAAGTGGAGTCGTCTGTATTGGGGCCGTATACATTTGCCACGTGGAACCGCTCCTCCCCCCTCGTCAGGTGTGTTATTAGAAGTCTGCCTTCCTTGTCGTGGGAGTGTGAGTCAATTGTTATATTTGATCTTTTGGATATTAAGGTCAGGACCCCTCGCTTCTTCTTGTCTGCTGGTGAGCAAACTGTTTGCGCAATCCAGTTGGCTCTGACTAGTTTGGCATCTTCCTTGGATAGTTTGGTTTCCTGTAGTAGTATTATATCACCTTTGGTTTTTGCTAGGTAGTCCACTATCTTCCTGCGTTTAATGGGGTGATTTAGACCCTTGACATTGAAGGATACTATATTGAGGTCAGTTGTCAGGGTGAGTGTATTGTTTTGGGCCATCAGCTATGTTGTGGTGTGGCGATTCTATATGCCCAACACTCAAGTGTATCTTGCACCCTCCGTGTTTCTTTCTCCAGGGGTGATCTCCCCCCCCTGTGGTTGCTTGGCTTGGATCCTCTATGCAATGTTTTGCAGGCATTGTCAGGTATCGTATGCAGTGAAAAGGAAGATGTGAAAGGAAGAAAAGACTGGAAAATACAGAGGACAGAAAGCTGAGATATTCTAGTTCGACTATCCCACCCCCCCTCCCCCAGCAGTTACTTGTATGTCGGAGGTGCGACGACAGGATCGCCGTTCCGCCTCCCGGAGAAGTGTTGTCGGGCGGGTGTCTTGCATACTCCCTTGCTCACCCTGTTCCATAAGGTGGGCCTGTACAAAGATGGCATTGTGACCATAAAGGATACGCTGCTGTGCCTTGTTTGTTTTCTTTTAATGATTTTGAAACTCCTCTCTTCGGACATTGTTATGGCAGATAGCGAGTTAAGTGGTATTTATGATCGGCCTTGAAGTAGAATGTCTTTCTGTTCGTAAAAGGGAATATTACATTCCTGTTGCTTGCATGCACGTAAAAACGTAATTTTGAATCACTATACTTTACATCGTTTCTGCTGTTCTGGGAGGCTATTGGATTACCACAGTTTGAGTGAAAATACTCTCAATTTGCTTTAGTGTGAGAATTTCAAACTGTCTATGTATAATAATTGGAGGTAATCGAGGCTGATACGGGCATTGCAGACAGCACTGTAGGTTAAACGAAAAGATAGTTGTGGAGGCGAAGATTTGTCAGCATTCCAAATGTATCACGGAAGCTAATTAAACAGCCAATAGTTTATTGGAATTTTCTGGCAATCTTTGCCGAAATGAAATCCCCATTAGTGAGAGGAAGTAACCACCACAGACGATAATATAGTTCTACACATTAGGTTCTCTTGTTTTGCCCTATTGATAGCAAGTGCAGAGGTTTGTAGGGTATGCGATACATCCACTGTATCAATGCATCCTGCAATGGGATAGCTATCCCAAAGCACTGAAAAATACTGCGCCTACTTTAAACATATCAAGTAGGCCCCCCTCAGCACCTTCCCCAACACCAATTACAGAGGGGCGCAGCCTGCCGAGCATCTTTTCCTGCTCCAGCTCTTCCAAGATGTCCTACACAGGGGCAATAGTGTTAACTACATCTTGCATAGTCTGGTTAAATCTTCAAACTCTGTCTACTATGAAAAGTCCAATTTTGTCCTAAAAAGGTGCCCACCCCCACTTTAATCCTCCGGGAGCTCCATGATGACTTTAACTACTCAGTCAAGATATAGGAGTACCTGGTTGTTAAATATTGGTGGTTGTGGCCACAGTGGTTATGCCTCAAGAGCGACAAAATGAAGACACAGCTTCTTGGCTGCCAGGTTTCCACCACTCTTACTTTTGATTGGCCACAACAGCTAGATTCATGGGCTACTCCGGGGACAATGGATATTGGGTACTATCTTTGATGACAAGGTGAAGGCTGATTCCAAGACATCTGTGTATCGTTTCTACAGCTTTTGTGTACCTTGGTGGTACTGGATAGTCGGGTGGCCTGTGTTCAAGCAGTGATAACTACCTGCTTTTGAATTGAATGGTGGTGAATATCAGCATATCTAAACAAGCATTGGCAAAGCCAGTAGGTTTCACCTCTGCGAAATCTATCGGTTTTGTTAATGTTTTTTCGACATGTTACACAGCAGCACTACCTGCTGTGCAGCATGTTTTAAAGTTGAAAAAAAGGAATGGGATGCCATCAACGGTGGCTACGTGATGGCTCTTTTGAAAAAACGTTAAACCATGGTGTACAGCAGCCAGTGCTTAGGCACCATGGGGCTTATTTACAAGGCCCTTGCGCCACTTTTGCGTCATTTTTAACATGGGAAAAGTGACGCAAAAGTGGCGCAAGGGGCTTGTAAATCTGCCCCCATGAGATTAAGGGCATATTTACGAGATTCTGACACAGCGCTGGGCAGCAAGTTACCTTGCTGCATCACGCTGCGCCAGAGGGAACGTGTAAAAGCAAAAAGGAGGGGGAGAGCCCATATAGCCATTTAGAGCCTAGGCTACACCACTAGAAAACAACAATTAAGAACAAGGCTCTAGCAGGATAAATCAATACAATTCAAATATGAGGTCAACTTATTATTTATCGCCTCGGTGGAAAAGACGCTCGTTGGAATTAAAACAATTGTATTCCAATAATCTATCTTCGGTTTAGAATGGAGGCATTGCTGTGCTGCAGTAAAGGAAGTCACAGGCAACAATAGTTATTCTCACAACAAAATGTACTTATTTCAAATATTGACTTGTATACTTTACAAAAGGGGACATAGCGACAACTGATAGACAAAATTATAAGGCTTATCAACTGGTCTTATAAAGGTTGCTGATACTTTTAGAATAACACAAATGTTATAGAAAAGTGGTAGTATCAAGGTAGATAGTGTATCCGCAATGACGGGCAATAAACCTTTGATAATGGAAACCAAATGATTACCGTCTCCAGGTAGGAATGCTTAATTACAATTAGGGCTCCCGGTTTTATGGTATTTATTTTTTTGCCATTTCCGTCTGTATTTATCCATATTTATTTTTTGGGCATTTTATCTGTATTTATCCACATTTATTTTTGCAACAAGCAAAAGACGACGCTACAGCTAGTATTTTTCCACATTTATTTAAATTGACCCCATATTTATGATGGAAGCACAGATCCCTGCTTAAATCTTACTTTGGGCTCCTGTTAAATGGCGTTGCTAGTTCATAGGAGATGGAATGGGGTGTCCCAGCGCCTGCATACCCTAACGGGGGACCAGAAACGCTCTAGAAATGTACCACTGATTGATTGACTGTAAGACGAACTAACAGCTAGGTTCAGAAAGGGCGGATTTCCTCCTTCCCATGCACACATCAATGAATATGTTGTTCCAAATTCTGTGATAACAGTGATGGTTTGGAAGTCAGACATATAGTGCTTTATAGCGCATTGCGCCTCGCTTCTGCTATTTCTAGGATATGCAAGTAACATGTCTAGTTTCTCTTCCCCTTTTGCTCTGTGCCCATGATCTGCTCTCCACCTGCTACCCTTGGGCACTTGGTTTTATCAAAATAAATTCTGCCAGTTACATGATGCCTTCTTGAACAGTGGCGCTCAGGGGCGGTTGCACCAGTGCAAAGGTTAGCCCTGCTATTGACCCAGAGTATGGAACATCGGTATCCTATAGCACAGTGGGTTGGTGCGGCTGTTGTGTACGCCAAGTGGGAACTCGGGCCATGTGACCAATTTTTAGCAAGGCTACTCCTCCTTTCATCCTTACAAGATGCCTAAGGCTACTCCTCCTTTCATCCTTCCAAGACGCCTGCTACTTTCATGTGGTTTACTTTGCTGAGAAATAACATTCCAGCATGTTCCTTGGAGCTCTAACACTCTACAGCCTGCCAGGCTCTCAAAGGGTCTGACAGTTCAGGCGCGCAACGCCCATTGGGCTCAAAGGGCTTCAGCCCCCTCCCCCCCCGTCGTGTGTGGCAGCCCGCGCTGAAACAGCTTCCCGGGCACACACACAGCCGCACCCGAGTACTTCACAGGTCTTTAAAAGACCATTTACGCGTTAATGAGGCTTGTTGTTTTTCACCTCTTTTTAGAGCCCCTGCAGCTACACTCTGCATATTGCTGGAAGTGTCAGCCCCCCCCCCCCGAAATTTTTAGTAGCCCCTCCCGAAATTTGGCTCTAGTTGCGCCTCTACTCTGACTGCCAACCTCCAAGAAACCCTTCCAGCATTCCTCCTGTGCCTTACAAAGCAGGGGGGAGGGGGAGAGGTGTGCCATGTTGTACTTTTCAACCACGTCTCGACACTCCCCCCCCCACCCCGAAAAAACTGACTCAAAACAGAAAGTTCACAATTACAGTAGTGGAAACGGGACTGCTGGTGTAATGGGTGTCGAGGGAGATAAAATGAAGCCCCCTTACAATTACTATCTTGTCAGGTCACTCCAGAAACGGCACCTTCTCCTCCAGAAGGTGAGACTCACCGATCTTCAATGCAGCTCTCCCCGCGATCCGAAGGAAACTTCTCCGCGATCAGAAGCAAGCTCCCATAATTAAACCTGCCATCTTCCAGGAAGGTCAGTGGTGAAATAACAACACACGCCGAAGTACGGCAAGCAACAGTGGGCATCCAGGGAGTCAGGAGGGGCCCCGGCCTGGCTCCATACTGGGGCGAGAACTGAAAGGAATTTCAAGCATCAGGAACAGGGGCGTGGCGCGGCAACCCTGAAGCACGGCAGCGTGGCAAAATTTACTAGTATTTTGCCATTTCTAAATATAAATACAGACAAAGGAAAAATAGTTTTCCGTCTGTATTTATATGTAAAAATCCGTATAAATGGAAAACCGGGAGCCCTAATTACAATTGACCTGCTAATATAGTGAACAACTAAATTGCATGAAACTGTGACTATGACATTGGTCTATCGAAACATTTGGATTCTGTGTTTGTTCGTTTTGTTAGGCATGGATCCTGGAAGATATAGGTCGATGAGTTTCGGCCGTGTGCTGAATGGCCTCTTCAGGACTTTGCGGAACAAATGTCACCCAAACATCCCACCATGTTGGGGAGTCTATTGGGGTGAAAGTTGGTCACGTAAATTGGACCTCCATCATAAAAGAACTTTTTGACGAAGCAGTGGGGTCGCTTGCTTCTCAAAAAGGCACGCCCTCTGTCAAGTGAGTTGTATGGAGGGCTAGAGACCCGGGTAGGGCAGTCAATGTAAAGAATGGCCGGGGCTGCCGCGGCTAATTTCAACTCCTGGGTCAGGTTACTTGTATGTTGATGGCAAAGATTCATAGTATGCTGACGTGAGCGCGATCCACAAACTGGCGTGTGATGGCTCAGTACGCCGTGCTAGAGAGAAAGGGCAGGAAAGCACAGTATTGAAGCAATACAGCACATTTCTGTCCTTTCCCACTGCGCTGGCGACATTTCAGCAGCCCAGCACCAACAAAGACACCCCTGCACCATGGTGCAAGTGTGCCTGTGTTGTAGGCAGAATTGTTTTTGTGCAGGAAGGTGTACCTTCCTGCACAAAAGCAATTAATAGAGGCATTTTCCTCATTCTATGTGTGCTGCAGGATGCAGCACACTAGGAAAGATGAAAAACAAGGAGAAATAAAGATATTGCTCAATATTATGCCTCACCTGGGGAGGAGTATCTTTATGGCGCATTCCCAGGTTTACCAGGTTTGGTAAATCTGAGAATGTGTCAAAAACTTTGGGATTTGCGTGGAAGCACCCACGGCAACGCCAATGGAACGCCTCTCATTTGCAGAGTAAGGCAACACAGCGGTTTGCACTGTGTTGCCTTACTCCAGATTTATGAAGCCATTCAAAGCCACTCAATCTGGCTTTACGTGGCTTCATAAATCTGATTTATAAGCTTGTGTCACACATGTACCACTTTGCATGGTGCAAACAAGATGCAAGTCTCTCATAAATATGCCCCTTGGTGATTTGCCCGTAATCACAAAATGTTGAACAGAGGACGAGGCCAGAGGGAGGATGTGGTGTCCTCTGGGGAGAGAATGTGGCATAAGGGCCAGAGCTGTCGACTATGGCGCTGGCAAACTGGGTTCAAGTCTCAGCATCGGCTCAACAGCCTGTGATTAAGAGCAAATCATTTACTCTCCCTGTGCCCACAACAATTAATGTGTCCTTGTGTAAAGTAACCGATACTCATGTAAAGTGCTCCAATACCTTCTGGTGGCGTTAGCGCTATGAAAAACTGCAACAAAAAAAAAGAAAAAAGGGAAAAACAGGGTCGGGGGAGGACGCGATCTGTGTACAGCAACAGGAGTTCAGCGACTGGCTGGAGGTGGTGGGGGGGAGACGGGTACCCCTTGTGTGCAGGCAAGTGATTTTCCCACAATTTAAAGATGTTGAGTTTACTGCAATATCATAAATGACAAAAAGTATCTCTGCAGGGATGCGGGGGAGGAGGGTGATAACAAGCAGGGAGGAGGGAGACAGCCTGCAACTTCACACATATAAAGTGCTTATTTGTAAATGGAATGAAAAAGTACCTGCAGACTGAGTAGCCAGTGGAAGGACACTGGCCAGTAGCCAATGTCCAATGACCAGAAGCTGTGCTTGGTCCAAGGTCCACACTACGGCATGGATGGCAGGAAGTGAAAGCAAGTGACGTGTGGGCCAATCAAAAGCACGTAAATTAGAGCGATGTTGGAATCAATGAATGGCAAGTTCAGGTAAGTAAGCGGTGGATTCTAAGCCCCTTTAAAGATTTAAAACATTTTTTTAAATCAAGAGACTTTGCAAGCGCAATGCAAGAGCTATGCAGGCGAAACCTAAAAACTGAAAACTGCTGTCACTACAAAATAGGTAGAACACTAAATTGATGATTCCCACCAATTTATATTCGAAGCTGCCCATAGTACCAAGAGTAAGAAAGGGGGTAAAACCAACAAAATAGTCGAAGCAAAACTATGCTATGCCCAAATACCTGCGGGACTCCACTACCTTCAAGGATTTACAAATGGTGCCTGAAATTGTACTTTGCCTTTATAATGTAATGCTAGTCCATTTGCTTTTTGTTCCTGCTTATGGGACATTTTCATGCATATTATATATTGCGGTTACCGTGAATTTTATTTGCTGGTTCTTGCAGCTGGCTACGGATGACATTTTTTATAGCATTATAAATAATTACTCAAAATAAATCACCTGTATGAAAGCATAATTAATGCACTTCAGTTGCTGAGGGGCCCAATAGGTTCCAAAATATTCTCTCCAATAAACAATTACCATATGTTATCTGTTGTCGGTTGTGACACAGTATGAACGAAGACATTTTAGAGTCTGAATGAGCCGCAGATAAAAAAGAAAACTGCTTAGTATGTCTGTTTTCTCTACAGTGTATTGAGATTGACTTCAAATTGTATTGTATTGTATTGTAATTGCATTTATATATCGCTTGCTACCCCTGACGAGGCGTAAAAGTGCTTTTTCGGCGAGTAGCACGCTACTCCGGAACCCATAAAGGATTAGTGGTGAATTAGCATAGTGAAATAGGAAAGTAATTTGAGTGGTGGATATTAGTCAGTTATTTGGAGTGAGAAGGATAGCAGAGGGATAGAAGAGGGAAAAAGGTTTGCATTTATATAGCGCTTGTTACCCCTGATGGGGTGTTGAAGCGCTTTTTTGGCGAGTAGCACCGTACTCCGGAACCCATAAAGGATTAGTGTTGAAAATTAGTATAGCGAAATATGAAAGTAATTGGAGTGGTGGATATGTTAGTCAGTTATTCGGATTGAGAAGGGTGGGGGAGGGATAGAAGAGGGAAAATTGTTTGCAAATATATAGCGCTTGTTACCCCTGATGGGGTGTTGAAGCACTTTTTTGGCGAGTAGCACGCTAGTCCGGAACCCATAAAGGATTAGTTTTGAAAATTAGTATAGCGAAATATGAAAGTAATTTGAGTGGTGGATATGCTATTCAGTTATTTGGATAGAGAAGGGTAGCGGAGGGCTAGAAGAGGGAAAAAGGTTTGCATTTATATAGTGCTTGCTACCCCTGATGAGGTGTTGAAGCACTTTTTGGGCGAGTAGCACGCTACTCTGGAACCCATAAAGGATTAGTGTTAAATTAGTATAGTGAAATGTGAAATTTGAGAAGTGGACATGTTAGTCTGTTATTATGATTGAAAAGGATAGTGGAGGGATAGAAGAGTGAAGGATTTAGACCTTTTTTGTTTTGGAGGTCATAGCAGTAGGAGGTGGCTTGGGACGAGTAAAAAGGGATGTGAAGGGGAGGAGTCAGGGGGAAGAGTTTAGAAAGGCTTGTTTTGGGGATCGGTATAGTAAAAGAGGAGTCAGATGATGCAAGGAGGGGTAGAGTAGGGGAGAGTCTAGAGAGGGTTATTTTGGGGATCATAGTAGTGGTATGGAGTTTGGGATAAATGAGAGAGTGGATGTAGAGGATATATTGATAGAGGTATAGGGTGAGAAATAGGGTAGTAGTGCATTGGAAAGAGTAGTAGAATGAAGTTTGAGATGAGTCAGAAAGTTGGGGTAGAAGATATATTGAGAAGGGTATAGGGTGAGAAATAGGGTAGTGCCTTGGATATGCTGAATTTGAAGAAAGTGATAAATATATAGATCCATAAGTACATGGAAAGTATAAAGATGCACAAAGGAGGTAGGTATATGCAGTCGCAGTCCGTGTAGGAGTGCCGGCCGGGCGGTGACGTGGGGCGGGGGAGGGGCAGGGTGGGGGGTAGCAAAGTATGGATTACGGACCAATACAGGTAAGTAAACATTTAAATCAATAAAACGAATTTCGTTGTGAGCGCTGCATCGCCAAATGCGAGGCAGTGCGCGCAACGAAATTCGTTTCATTGATTTAAATGTTTACTTACCTGTATTGGTCTGTAATCCGTACTTTGCTACCCCCACCCTGCCCCTCCCCCACCCCACGTCACCGCCCGGCCGGCACTCCTACACGGACCGCGACTGGGTATATGTAGATTAGAGATATTGATAGAGGTATAGGATGAGAAATAGGGTAGTGCATTGAATATGCTTTTTTAGGAGAAACGTAATAAATATATAGATCCAAGTACATGGAAGGTATATAGATGCATAAAGGAAGTAAGTACATGTAGATTAAAGATGCATTAGATAAACTCTGGTTTTCAAGTGTTGTTGTACTTAAAAATGTATTTTATTTATTTTTTAACAACATTATTATGCTACATGTTTATACAAAGCAATCCACAAAGATAGGTACATTTCTATAGTACAAATAAATGCTTATATACAGAGGGATATGCTGTATATTTCTGTTTGCGTATGGTTCTTATGTAGGGAAGAGCTAATTCTTGAGTAGTTTTCTGAAGATAAGGTGGTTGTCCGTGGATCTTATGTTGGGGGGTAAAGAGTTCCATAGTTTGGCTGCTTAAACAGAGACGGATGTGCCACCCATTTTTTTTTCTTGTATCTTGGGATTTTGAGGCGAGGTGCCACTTTAGAGCTGAGGTTCCTTTGTTGAATGTGTTTGGTGATTTTATTCCTGATGACGAGCGGTCCCATTTCATGTATCGCTTTGTGGGTGATACAAAGCAGCTTGAACGTGGATCTTCTGGCAACCGGTAACCAATGCAGGGCTTTCAAGGCAGGGGAGATGAGGTCTTGCGGTTTGATATGCAAGAGTAGTCTGGCAGCCGAGTTCTGAATCCATTGTAGTCTTTTTATGGTCGTTAAAGGTGATCCGTGGTAGAGGTTATTGGCGTAATCAAGTTTGGACAGAACAAGGGAGATGGTAGCTTGGACCTTGTGTGGAAATCCCAAATGGGGGAAGATTTGTCGCAGAGTTTTTAAAGTGACAAAGCGTGATCTTGCTAGTTTGTCCACTTGGGCATTCATCGCTTGGAGTCCATGGTCATTCCGAGGTTTCTTACTTCCTTCGATACTTTAGGTGGTGATCCCAGTTCATCAGGCCAGGCGGCAAGTGGGTCATAATGTTTCCAATCGCCACACGTGAGAATTTCCGTTTTGGAAGCATTCAATTTGAGATGGCTCCAAGTCATCCACTGATCCACAGCTCTGAGACAACTGAAAATTGGAGAGTTTCCAATGTCTGTGGGGCATTCCAGTTGAAGGAGTATTTGTGTGTCATCTGCATAGTTATAGAAGTGAGGTGAAATTGATTGATCAGTACCGGTAATGACTTCATGTCAATGTTGAAAAGCATGGGCGAGATGATAAAGCCTTGAGGGACCCCTGCTTTTGTGGAGTATGGTTTGAATGAGAAAGGTGGGGTATGGATGACATTAGTTATGTTTCGAAGGTAGGACGCGATCCAGTCTAGAGCAGTCCCCTCTATGCCGGCTTTATAGAGCCTTTGTTTCAGAGTGTCATGGTCAACCATGTCAAAGGCAGCGGAGAGGTCCAAGAGGAGTAGTGCAGCAACCCCGTTGCGGTCAACTGTGTTCTTCAGATCATCCCAGATGGCAAGGAGGGCAGATTCTCTGCCTCTTCCCGGACGGAATCCTGTTTGGAAGACTAAAAGTATGGCATTTTCTTCAATGAATTGTGACATCTGGGCGAACGCTGCTCTTTCTATCAGTTTGCCCAGGAAAGGTCCATTTGTAATGGGTCTGTTGTTGTCGGGCTTCAGCGGGTCCAAGTTTGTTTTCTTCAGTAAAGAGCGTATGTATGACTTTTTGAGTTCTTCTGGAAATATTCCTGTGGTTAAGGAATCATTGATTTTTCTTCTTACTGGAGTGGCAGCAGAGGTTGTTAAAAGAATTGTCTTGAAAGTTTGCGGTGGACATGGATCAGAAGGGCTGCCGGCAGGCCTGCTTGCTTTGACCAGGTCCATAAATTCATTGTGTGAGATGTGTTGAAAGGAACGGAGAGGTTGGGTTAGAATATTCTTGGATTGTTGTTTTGTAAAAGGGTTAGTACTGGTACTTTGTTTTAAGTATGAGTCCAACGTGTCTGCTTTGTCCGTGTAATGATTTGCCAGTTTGTCTGTGAAATCTTGAGTAACGGGATGAGTTCCTTCTAGGCAATTTGGTTTACGAAATTCATTGAGTATTTTATAGAATTCTTTATTTGCACATTTAGCATTTTTTATTCTGTCTGAATAGTACCTTTTCTTAGCTTTTTTGATAGATAACTTGTCTAATCTGTTAATTTTCTGTAGGTGAAGTTTGTCTTGTTTGGCGTTTGTTTTGAGCCAGGTACATTGCAGCTTTCTAATTTGTTGTTTTATGTCTTTTATCTCTATATTTCTCCAAGGTGCTTTTTTTCTTTTGTTCTGTTGTGTGGTTTTGAGTGGTATCAAGATGTCAAAAGCTTCCTGTAGCCACTCATATTGGGCCCGATTCACAAAAGTAATTTGAGACAAAATCCTAACTTTACGACTTTCGGTATTCACAAAGGGCATTAGGAGTGGTAAAGTTAGGATTTTGTCTCAGTTAAACTTACATTTTGGTCTTAAGTTTAACTTAAGTAAAACTTAAGTTAAACTGAGACAAAATCCTATTGTTTTTGAACAGAATTTATTGTTTCCAGATCTGTACTGGATGTTAGTTGTGTTTCTAAGTGTTCCAAATTGAGTTTGTTCCACGGTCGATAGGTGGATGCATGTAAGGTATTTTTCGGTGAGTAGCTTAGTGTTGTTTTATGTTGGAAAGCACGCAAATGGTGGTCTGACCATGTGACTGGAGTTATAGTTTGAAAGTTAACTAGTTCGGTATTAGCAAAAATTACATCTAGGATGTGTCCAGCGATGTGTGTGGGTTTGTGGACGATCTGATGCAGGTTCAGTGTGTCTAGGCCAGTGATTATTGTTTTCGGATGGGGCATTTGGGTTTGTCAAACCAAAAGTTGAGGTCACCCAAAATGCATAGATTGGAGTGTATTGTTATCAGGTTTGAAACGTGTCTAGAAGTGTGTCTGGGAATGTCGCCTTGCTAGGTGGAGGTCTGTAAAGGAGCAGGAATTACAGGAGGAAGATGGTGTAGGATTGCATCTGGTTAGAAGAGCCTCACAATTCTTTATGGAGATGTCGTCAACTTTAGTGATATGTAATGTTTGCCTGAACACAACAGGTAGACCACCTCCTTTTTTGCCTATACAATTTTGGGTGATCGTTTGATAGCCTTGAGGAATGGCTTCATGCAGGACTGGAGCCATATCATCACCCAACCATGACTCAGTTATGAAGAGTATGTCTGGTTTTGTGTCAGTGAGAAGGTCGTAGATGTGATGTTTGTTTTTAGAGACCGATCAAGCATTTATTAGTAGACAGTTTAGAGAATGTGCTTTGGTGGCAGTGAGACTTTGTTTTGTAGAAGAGTGATCAGTATTGTGTGGGTTTGTAGCAGGTGTGTTTTTAGTGCTGGTATTAGCTGTATTAGGATAGCAATTGTGTAGCTGTTCTGTAATGTGGTCCTCGTCCAGTAGGCTAAGAAGACATTTTGATGGATCTGCGTGTGTAGGTGGTGGAGACGGTGTTTGAGAGTGAGTTGGTATGCTGTGTTGTTTTTGTGGTGTAACATTGTTGTGCAGTAGACATGGAGAAGCGAAGTTGTGAGTTGTGGCACGTTGCTTATATTGTTTGCGTGTGTTTAGGGTGAAAGGTGTATGAATCAGGGCTGGTGGTGCAGCATGCGGGTCATGTAGTAAGCTTCTAAATTGTCCAATGGATGGGAGGCAGTTGGAAGAGAGTTGCTGTGTTGCCGTATGTGTGTTAGGTGTGGCGGAAGAGAGAAAACTTGGCATTGGAGTTTGTTCCTTTGTGTAGTTTGAAAGGTGGGTGTATGTTTGTATTTTGTGACGGTAAGTATTATGAGGTGTTGCGCTTGGGAGATTTTGTTGTGCTGGTGTGCGTGATATGTTTTGCTTTTGAGGAGTAGTGAAAAGAGGTGCTGGTGTATTTGTTTCATGAGATGGATTTGTTTGTATAGTATTGTTTGCGAGTGGAAGTTGTAAGGTGGTGATGTGTTTATGAGTTGACTCAAATGACATTAGCATTACAATACTGCACACTTCAAAACTGGACTGTATTCATGCAAACAGGGTCGAACAGGCCTGTGGAGCAATCTGGCAGTGCCAGAAGGACTGGACTGGCAGGTCAGTGTTAGGGCCGGTTTTGGTGGTTTGTGTACCTGCATTATTGTCTTGTGGGCTAGTTTTCACTGTTGATTTCCATGATGTGTACACAAATATTGCCTGTAGCAAACCTAAATACATGCAGTCTCCCAAACACCTATACAGCGTCTCTTTACAAGTTCAAAACTGTCCAGATTTGCAAATGTGGGCAACTTTTTTAGCAATCTGATTCGCTAATGTTGGCTATTTTTGTTATGGTGCCTGGGTCTATTTTCTGTCTCAGTCCGGCCCTGCATGCAAACCAGAATTCATCACCTTTAAAATATGTATCGTTTTGCAAATCAAGTCATTATTATATGTCAAAAGTCCAGCTAACATTTAGAGTGGGATGTCCATCATAACTTTTTTATGTGTGGCTTAACAGCATAACTGTCCAAAATACTTATTGATACCAGTTCTTTAATATGTACTTATGATGGGTTTGGGCTGTACCCCAGAGGAGTACATTCTTTCTCAACTCATGCAACAGGTACTTTGATGTATCTTTCTGCCACCGCTAAAGTGCTTGCATAGGAGTACAAGAGGGACTATTTAACATCCAAATAGTGCACTCATTCATTACATATTTAATCATTTTTGTCATACATGCATTCTATACACAAAGCAATCATTTTGTGGTAGTTTTCCCACTAAATCAGCATTTTTAGGTCTCCCTTAGGTTTAGTCCTACCATGTACTATAACAATAGTTGCAGCGGGCTTTGTGCCCGCCATTGCTTAACATTTGTTGGCTTTCTTTTTTTTTTAAACTCTTTTTATTAAATGATTATCCAGCACCTGGCGGCACATTGAACACATATACAATACCATACTTTTACATTATTGCCATCTCCATGCCCCATCCCTTGTTGCGTACAGTGTGAAACATGGTGCAAAACATAACATACAGAGCTGGCCTGGCACAGTACCTTTAACACCACATATTTCCACCCCATTGTTCTCTTGGCTCGTGGCTCCCCCCACTAACTCAAAGGCCTCTATATTGAGCCCATTTCCCCCAGATTCTGTCCCATTTTTTCGGGCAACCCCTTCCTTGGAACACCACTTTCTCGGCGCTGCAGCACCAGTCCATATCTTCTTTCCATTTTGCGACACTTGGCGGTTGGACAGCCCCCCACTCCCTTGCAATATTTTGTTTAGCCACAATGCCCGCTGTCATGAGCCATGTCTTCTCATGTTTTGTCCATTTCTCTTCCCCCAACACACAAGCAATATGCCATTTGGCTTCGCAGGGCACCTCCCCCCACTACCTCCGACATAATTCGAACTACTTTCTTCCAGTAGTGCTGTACACGTGGACATGCCCACAGAATATGAAAGAAGGTGCCTATCTCTCCACAACCATGCATGCATTTGTCAGTGTCACTACGTCCTATCCGGTGTAGGAATACTCTGGAAGCATACGATCTGTGGAGCACCCGTAGCTGTATCAATCTGAACGGTGCCCTAATCGCCACCTTCCTCGGGCACTGTATCGCCTCTGTCCAGTCCTGCTCATCTAATGTCCCTAGGTCTTTTGTCCATGCTTCTCTAAGTGTTGCTAGAGGATCGGGGGAGTTGTTCATTATTTTTTTAAACACCAATGAGACAGCCTTCTCTAGCATAGGGTCGATGAGTAATCTGTCTTCCAGTGGGGCATACTCTGGTATTTGCTCCCCCTCTGGGACGTGTCTCCCTAGGGCATGTTTAAACTGTAGGTATCTTTCGGATCCACAAAGCTTATCATTTTACGCCCCCTCCATATATCACCCAAATACTCAATCCCGATTATTTGCCATTGTCGGAAGCCCTTTAGGCGCCCCACCTCCTTCAGCTGTTCGGAGTGCCAGAGTGGCGTTCGCCCTGTCAATTTATCTTTCCACCCCAAGAATGTGTTGGCTTCCCTCCACACCTGTAGTGTTGCTTGTGTATATGTGGGTAGTTCACTGCTCAATCGCCAGTGATACAACGCAGAGAGGTATCTTCCCTCCCCCATATAGTAATGGTCAGCTCTGTTTGCTGGCTCCTCTCTCCCCGCAAACACCCACTCATTAATGGTCATGAGTTGCGCTGCCCTGTAATACTTTTTAATATCTGGAATTGCCAGTCCCCCCTCATAACACTGCACTGTAACTTTTGTAAGGCTTTCCTAGCCTGTCCACCGTCCCACAATAGCAGCCTGAGTTCTGCGTCAATCTGTTTAAAAAAAACTCGGGGGTATCTTACATGGGGTATTTTGCAGCGCGTACAGAAATCTGGGCAGTGCCATCATTTTGAATAGGGCTGCACGTCCCATCAACGTGAATGGGAGCTTTCTCCAGTGTTGCACGTCCCAGCGCAGTCTCTCCAATTGGGGGTGCAGGTTATCCTCCATGAATGCATTATCTCCCTTTGATATTATTATGCCCAGATACTTAAATGTGTCTCGAATTGCTAGGGTGCCCGCACTGCTCGGTAAGATCGGGGTCTTCCCAGCTAGCACGTAGAGAAGGGATTTATGCCAATTGATTTCGTATCCCAAATAGGTACCGAATAGATGGAATAGGTGAATAATTCGGTTTATCAATGACCTAGGTTAGGTGACATATAACAATATATCATCCGCATACAGGGATATTTTCTCCACCCATTGTCCCCCTTCATTTATTCCTCGGATTAATGGGTCCATTGTGACCCACGCTGCCAACGGTTCCAGCGCCAGCGCAAAGAGCATGGGCGAGAGCGGGCATCCCTGCCTCGAACCTTTATAAAGTTGCAGCGACCTTGATATATTTGTTGGCTTTCTTGTCAATCTCACTTGCTTGCTCTTATTTAATGGCTTGCCTTCCTTTTCTTGCGTGTGTTTGTCTCTCTGTCATTTACCTTCTTCAACATTCTTTTGACTGGATGACTTGTATCATTCCACTGCTTACATTAAGGGATTTACTTTGTTCTTTATCTTTCAGCACTTTATGGGGGTGCATGGGTTTTGTTGATTTTGCCCTTGTTTTCTGCTTCCCCTCCTAAATACCCCCACAATCACCATATTGCTCTCTCAGCTCGTCTTTTGCTTCCCCACCGCTCCTCATCGATAGCAACTGGCTTTACTCCTCGTCAAAGACAACTGACTTTACTCCATCTGTCACCCTGAAAACAAAGTATACAGGGACAACCAGTACATGTCACCGTATGAGGAAGCAAGGTCTCTGGGCGTCAGCTGTTTGGTTCTTATAACACCACCATTTGTAAAGCAGTACACCGCTAAGATAGTTTTTAGGTTTCACCTCTCTGACAGCACCAGCTGTCTATTGGTGAAACACGTATTGTTAGCTTACAGTAGTCTTAGAGCCCACCCACTCATTTCATTGGTTGGCTTTATTGTGGCTTTCATTCGCTTGCTTGGGTGCATTCCTCTTCCTCTTCTTGCGTTCGTCCCTGCCTTGGAGCATGGCCTCCTTTACTTGTGCCCTATCGCTGCTTACTTTTTTTGCATCACTTTTTTTATTTTTGCTGAAGTACTCCATTATAATGTATGTATTTTCCAGCTGTCTCCCTTGTGTGCTTCTCCACCCCCTCCACTGCACTCCGTGTTGCTGTCTCTCGCTCCTATGCTTCTCTCCCACCCCCTCTGTGTTACGCTTACCCTTTTGAGCTTCTCCCCCAGGCATTGCTTTCTAGCTTCTGTGCTTGCCCCACAGGTGCTGCTTTTCCCCTCCTGCCCACCCCGTTCTTGTTGTTTCCCTGCTCTAGCTCCCCCATCCATGTTCTTTAAAAAAAAAAAAATAATAATAATTTATGTTATTTGTTGGAGAACCAGTCAGCAAATTGCTTCTGGCCCGGCAAAGCGATTTCTTAAAAAAATGTATCAATATAACTCGGATCAGTAAATAAAATAAATGTCGGCTGCGTCACTTTGAAGGCGCTCATGAGCAATAGAGCATGCATGCATGCAGTCCAAAATGGCACAACTGCATCATTGCGCCTGTTTTTATACCTTTTTAGCTTTTCACTGTGCTGCACAGCGTCTTGCAGATGTTGTACAGCATGGCTAAAAGGCATTGGTAAACCAAAAAGTCCAAAAGGATAGAGATATTGGCTTTGCCAGTGCTTGTTTTCTTCTGTTCTACTCGGATTCCCCATGCTCCAATGTGAGCCAGTCTACCCAGTGGGAGAATTTTGATGTGGCTTTATTTTGCCTGGTAAAGTGAGCTGCTGCTGATAATGCCGCGGACCTCTGCACCTTTCATGTGTTCCACTTAATGGATTTTATTATTGGAGTAATTTTATAATAAATGTCAGCATGAGGGTGAACAGTAGGTGTTTACATTTTTTCTAAATGCAATATTGGGAATGACTCAAGAGCCCTCTCTTTAATCTTTGTGCTGTGCCTCGCTACCCTGCACTCGCGATTGCACATACTGTTGCACTATTTCTTTTTAAGGGTTGCCTTAACACAAGCTACTTGTGTGAATAATGCTTGCAAAGGAAAACATCTCATCTTGCTTTTCGTTAAGCATTGATCCAGCTATGTGTCAATGCCAACGAGCAATAGTGGGTGTGGCTGGCACTATGTATAGTAGGTACCATTTTCTTCTTCTTTTCTGGAGCATGCCTACGTCACTCCTCTTGCCATTTACTTTCATGGTGTACTGTGACAGCACGCTTCCTAGAAGCAGGTTTGTATTTCGGTCTCCACTATCTATGGAGGGCTGTCCTACTTTCAATGAAACAGCATACATACTAAAGCACTATAGCAATGGTACATGCCCCAGTACAAGAAATGTAATTTTTAAGGTTTATTCATGATTCTCTTGTAAGGGAGAGGTCTCATCTTAAGTTTAGAAATCGAAATAACTTTTTTAGGAGCCATCCAGTTTGTTAGAGAGTTACTTTTCACTGTGCCTTTTTGTAATTTTGACTTCTTTTTTTGCTACTCTCAGAACGTCTTTTTCCCCACTCCCTCTGACTCAATTACCTCTTCTAACCCATCTCCATTTCTATTTCTTTCACTCTCCTAGCCTTCTTTCCACCCCTCTGTCTTCTACACCCTTTTTATGTCTCACCCACACAGCACATGCGCTGTGCTGCGAGACATATTATATACAATTCAGTGGGCTTACAACCCGCCCAAGGCTTCCCTTCCTTTGTTGTGTTAGCTCCTCCCTGGAGCATGGACCAAGTACATGTGTTCTTCCTTATCTTTGTTATTCCTCGTCTTTTTCAAACACACTATTTTTTTTATAAGCGGTTCGATATTTTTCCTGTACGTGAAATGAGTTTTCCTACTTTTAACACTGGCATATAGCTTCTTATTTATGTTGCTTTCAACCTATCTGTCATCTCTATTGATGCTTTAGTAATATTGAGACACCACTCAGCACATTAAATTAGGCTCTGCAATAACAAAACTAGGGTGATGAATGCTTTCAAAAAATGTACTTTTATTTTGAAGAATGCTTTCAAAAGATGCTTTTTATGAAAAATTTACATTGAGTTTTCTTGCTTGTAAAATATGCGCTTTTATGTGACATTGAGCTTTTGTTACAATTAATCAATTCATGACGCTGCATATATTTGCATGTCTTTTCAACAATTTCAGATTTTTGAATGTTTTACGGCTTCTTATTTATGTTGCTTTCACCCTTACAGTGGTCTCAACACTTTAGTTACTTACACCCACAATTGTACTACTGTATGTCGCTCTACTCTATGCTACCCCACTCTACGTCACTCCAGTCTAATCCACCCCATGCCACTCCACTCAACTCTCCGCCACTCCATTCCACACATTGCCACTCTACACTGCTCCACTCAACTCTACTCCACTTTACGCCACTTCATTCCACTTTATTCTATTCCATGCCATTCTACTCCACTCAACGCAACCTTACTCTACTCCACACAACACCACTCTACTCTATGCCATTCTACTCTATGCCACTCTACTCTACGCCACTCCACTCTACTCTATTTCACTCCATGCCACTCTAGGCCACTACACTCTATTCCACACCACTGTACTCTATGTCATACTATGTGACTCTACGCCACTCCACTCCAATCTACTCTATGCCATTTCACTTCAGGCCATTCTACTCCACTCTAAGCCTCTCCACCCTACTCTATTGCACTGTACTCTATGCTACTGCACTCCACTCCATGCCACTCTACTCTACATAACTCTACTCTGCACCACTCTACTCTACACTACGCTACTCTATGCCACTCCACTCCATAACACTCCACGCCACCCCACTCTATGCCACTCTGTACCACTTTTATCTATGCCACTCTACTCTACACCTCTCTACTCTATGCTGCTCTATTCTACTCCACTCCGCTCTATTCTACTCTTCTCTATGCCACCCTTTGCCACTCCACTCTATGCCACTCCATTTCACTCTATGCCACTGCATACCACTTGACACCACTCTACTCCATCCTGCACCACTCTACACCAGCGTACACTATGCCACTCCACTCTAGGCCTCTCCATTCTATGACACTCCATGCCACTCCACTGTATGCAATGCTACGCCACTCCACTCTACTCTACACCACTCTAATCTATGCCATTCTATTCTACACCACGCTGCACCACTCCACTCTATGCCATTCTGCTCTATGCCACTTCACTCTATGCCACTCCACTCTACAATACTCTACACCACTCCACCCTGTGCCACTCCACTAACCTCACTGTACTCTTTGCCACTCTGCTCCACACAATGCCACTCTATGCCAGTCCATTCCACTCTACACCACTCCATGCCACTATAAGCCACTCTACTCAAATCCACTCTACTCTATGCTACTCCACCCCACTCTACGCCACTCCACTCTACTCCAATCTACTCTACGCCACTCCTCTCCACTTTACACCACTCCACTCTGTGCCACTCTACGCCACTCCACTCTACTCTATGCCAGTCTACTCTACTCTATGCCACCGCACGCCACTCCACTCTACTCCATGCGACTATACTCTATGCCATTCTACTCTATGGCACTCTAGGCCACTCCACCCCTTGCCACTCTACGCCGCTCTACTCTACGCCAACCTACTCTATCCCACTGTACTCTATGAAACCCTGCATCTCTCCACTCTACTCTACACCATTCTACTCTACTCCACGCCACTCTACTCTAGTCTACGCCACTCCTCTCTATGCCACTCCATGCTGTTATGGGCCTGCGTTAGGCCCAAGTAACGGAGCTACACATTTTTCTTACATTGTCCTAATTTTGCACAATAACATTTCTGCTGTGACCTTTTGCACGTGCAACAATGTTGGATTAGGGGGGCGTGGCCGGCCGGCAACCAAGATGGCCGTACTTGGTTAGAGCTCTTCAACCAATAGATTAATTCCCCGCACATACGCCACAATTATCCAGACATAGCCCTGTATTGAGGCTACCCAGGTGATCCTCTGCCCCTCGGGCGGCACTGAGCCCGAAATCGCGATCTCCGGACATTCCGAGTTTGCGAAATATCGAGTTGGGGGCAGCCCGCAGAGGGCGTGGTGTGAGCCCCGAGGACTTCAAGGACTGTAGCGGGAGGCCCGGAAGCTGAAGCGGGCTTGATTCCAGTGACGGGGCTCCGGATTGCAGCTCCTCCTTGCCCCCGCGATTGGGCCTCATAGCACGGGACCTTGGTAGAGTCCTGGCCGAGTGCTGCGTGGTGGCTGCCCGGGCCGACTACGAGCGGGAACCCCTGCAGGTACGGACCTGGGAACTGGCGGTGTGTGGCTCCTGACTCCGGATTGCAGCGCGAAAGTCACAGGGTACAGAAGAGGGGCTGCAGGACTTTCGGACAGGGCTCCCCCCCATGTTGATATCGCAGCGCCGATCCTTGCCATAACGCAGCACGGGGACCGGGTGGGAGGAGCTGCATCTTGCTCGATGTGGTGGAGAGCATAAGCTATATTTCCTGCGTGCTGGGGGGCCTCTATGGGTGGAAGTCTACCGGGATTATTGCATAAGGTTTGTGCGGGGACGCAAACAGTATTGTGAGAGTTTTGATGATTCTTTGGCCCCGGGGCTTGCCAATGGAGCCGCCATTTTGGAGTAAGGTGGAAACGAAGTGAGCAGGGCACGTCGCTGTATAGTGGATGATATTTGAATGAAGGGAGTTCTCAATTGAATAGTGCAGTAAGGATTAACTCCCATACCCAGGTAGCAACACTGTATTGGGCTCCTCACGACTGGACGCACCTGCGCAAATGGTGACACTAAAAGGACAAAAACAAACGCACCAGACTAAACTGGATAAATATGCGCAGTCTAGGACAGAACAAGTGGAGGAGAAACACGAAGGACAGGATGGAAAGCGACAGGTGGGGGACGGCGCCCCGACTCTTCAGGACATCATGGAGGCCATACAAGGGATACGCACAACCCTGGAACACAAAATAGACACAGTCACCACGGAGGTGACGCTGATGCGGGCAGACCTGCGCAACATGGGGGACAGAGTGAGGGCCACGGAGGATTCGGTCTCTACTCTTCAATCCTCTACAAAGGAGCAGGAGCTCACTGTGAAGAAACTTCAGGTGACAACGGCAGACCTTGAAACAAAGCTTGAAGATTATGAAGGGCGCGAATGTTGGGGGTACCGAATTTTGGGGGCAGAGGGACAGGCCACGGATTTATTAGTGGAAAATTTGGTACAGAACCACCTTCAGCCCCGCTCGCTCTCTCAATATTTTTCCGTCGAACTGGCCCACATGGTGCCAGGGGGACCTTCGAAACCAGGTGCGCCTCCACGTCCTATCCTAGCCAGGATCTTCAATTACAGGGACAGAGACATAATTCTCCAGACTGCACAAGCGGCTCCCCCACTGAAATTTGAAAACTCCACAATCACCTTCTTTCCGGACTTTACAGTCAAGGTCCAGAAAATGTGAAGATCCTTTTTGGAGGTGAAACGGGCTCTGCGTGAGAAAAACATAAAATACGCAATGCTCTTCCCAGCCAAGCTGAGGGTGACGGTGGAGGGGAGATCCTGGTTTTTCCTGTCCCCAGAAGAAACTTGGGAATGGCTGGAGGGGTGGAGAACCTCTGAAGCCCCAAGAGCGACCTCACAACGTTTAACGCAAGTGCAGGACTCTCGACTCAATGCTCGAGGATCCAAAGAAGGCCTGAAGTAGGGCGCTGTTAAATAGAGGAAAGGGCCACGAGATAGCGTCTGTAATGAGTGAGTTTGCTGGGCGGGGGGCAGGTGTGGGTGTCCAACAACGAGATTGACATTTGTGAAACATTCTACGTATAGTCGAGGTGCTGATAGTTGGCAATCCTGGCCTATTCAACTCCTTGTGTACTACGAAATGTCTTAGGTTCAGACGAATCGCATTCAAACTGTCTAGCGTGAGTTGCCCGCAATATATTTAGCTCATGGGTTTACAGAACACTGAATATGGGGGATCTAGGATTGCTGGTGGGACCTGCTTGGCCGCGTTCCCCTCATTAAGGTTTGTGGGACATGGGTACACAGGCACTCTGCAAGGTTGGGGGGTGGGCAGGTTGGAGTCCACGTTGCAGGGAGGCAGGGTGGGGGGTGGGTTGGGAGAGGTCCCTTCGGGATTGTTGTGGATTAGTTTATTGTTTAATGTGTTTTATAATGCTATCAGGAAACAGTGCATGGAAGATGTGTGACCTAATCTTAGCAGGACCTATTTTGCGACAGGCTGGACAGCCGACCGACATGTTGTTACATACATATGGAATGAACTGGGCGGGGGGTTCATGGCGATACCATTTTGAGGTTTCCACGATGCAGACTATATCACCCACATGACCAGAACAATAGGGAAGAGTCCGCAAACAGGGCGTATTAAAATACTTTCCTGGAATGTGAATGGATTGGGAGATAAAATAAAGAGGGGAATTGTATTGCAATATGTAAAGAGACAGGCCCCAGATGTGGTGCTCCTACAGGAGATGCATATACAGGGTACTTCGTATAGTGCCTTGAACAGGTGGGGGTATAAATTGGTGGCCCACGCAGGATACACAAGGGGTTCGAGAGGGGTGGGGATCCTCCTCCGCAATTCTTTCCCCTTTGCGGTGCAATCAGTGACGCATGATACAATGGGCAGATTTGTAACCCTAACGGGCACTTGGGAGGGCAGGTTATTCAACATTACTTCCCTTTATGTACCGCCTCGATTACACTCCACAGCCTTGGCGGATTTGAGATCACACTTGCTTCTCCTTCCTGAGGGAGAGTCGTTAATTGGGGGGGACTGTAATGCGGCCCTGAATGGTGGCCTAGACAGAAAACCCCTGAAGCAGGGAGAGGTGACTGGGAATACATTAGGAGAGTTCTTAAAGGCATTGGGACTTGTCGACATCTGGAGAGCGTATAACCCTTCATCTCTTCAATACACCTTCCATACAGGAGTACACAGGAGTCTGTCTAGAATTGACTATATATTTGGCAGAGCCGAACAGCTAGCTATGTTCAGAGATGTGGAACATCTACCTAGAGGCATTTCTGACCATTAACCGGTTACGGGAAAGGCTCATTGAGGCGACGGACCATTACTTTAATGAGAATGAAGGTTCAGTGGACTCAGCCTCCACGTTATGGGAGGCACATAAGGCGGTGATTAGAGGGCAGGGAGTGGCAGTGATTGTGGGACACAAGAAAGAAAAGCGTAAACAGCTCCAAGAAATAGAGGAAGAGATCTCTCACTTGGAACGCGAGTTGGAGACCCGGCCAACCCCCGATACCAAACATAGATTGCTCCTAAAACAAAAAGACTATAGAGATATCGCCGAAGAGGTGGCTAGGGCCCGTTACCGGGCTATGGAGTGTCGGGTTTATGAAATTGGGGATAAAGCGAGCAAACTACTGGCGTGGTTAGATAAACGGGAGCAGGCTTCCAGATGGGTATTTGAACTTGTAACGAAGGGGGGGATAGACTTAAAGATAGGAATAGTATAGCCGAGTCCTTTGCTGTACATCTGAAATTGATACATGAGTCATCTGGTACGTCCAATCACAAAGAGGCACAAGAGTTGCTGGCCAGCCTTAATCTTCCGGTCCTGGATGACTCGGAGGTAAAAGAATTAGAGTTAGATCTTACTAAAGAAGAAGTGGTTAAAGCAATTGGAGCCTTACAATCGGGGAAAGCAATGGGTCCGAGTGGCCTCCCCATTGAGTTATTCAAAACAAATGCATCCACTATTGCCCCTTACTTAATAGACATGTACGATGAAAGTGTGGCTCAGGGGATTCTCCCCAATACACAAAGATTGGCCAATGTGGTGTTGATTCATAAACCTGGAAAACCTCCGGAGAACTGTGATTCATATCGGCCGATCTCGTTGTTAAACCCGGAAGTTAAGATATTAGCAAAACTCCTGGCCACACGGCTATCACCTTTGCTCCATAAATTGATTCATCTGGATCAGTCCGGTTTCATGCCCGGCAGGTATACGGCATTAAATCTACGGCATCTCAACGGAGTGTTGGAAAGATCGACTCTGGCTCTCCTCTCGACTGCTGCCCTCCACATGTACTTCGGGAAGCCTTTACTATCTGCCCCGATCCCCCTCTCTCTCTTCTCAACAACTCACTTAAATATGGCATTGTTCCTGATATTTTCAAAAGTGCCGAAATTCTTCCCATTCTGAAAAAACCGGGTGCAGATCCGACAGTTCTAAGCAACTATCGCCCTATTTCCTTGCTACCCTACCTGGGCAAGGTCTTAGAGGCTTACGTGGCAAACTGCTTGAGCACATTCGTTGAACACCATCAGCTCCTGGATTCCCATCAAGCTGGTTTCAGACCAGCTCAATCAACGGAATCTGTTATACTTACAGTTCTGGATGAATTAAGAAGGGGAGCTGATAGCGGTATTTCCCAAGCCCTGGTCCTCTTAGATTTGTCAGCTGCATTTTACACGGTCGACTATACTATTCTGCTCGACCGTGTCAGAAATGTCGGGATCCAGGGTATGGCGCTGAACTGGCTCTCCTCCTTTCTCAGCAACCGTTTCCAAGCAGTACGGATTGCCAACTTATCATCTAACAAGAGGGAACTGACTTGTGGAGTCCCACAGGGCTCCTCCCTCTCCCCTCTTCTTTTTAACCTATATCTCTTGCCTCTAATCCAATCCTCTAGAGAAAGCAAGATTGGTACATTCAACTATGCTGATGATCTCCAACTGGTGTTTGACATCAACTCATCAGCATCTTCAATTTCCCACTTCCAATCCACTATGATTTTTATAAGCAACTGGATGAATGTTAACCAACTCAAGTTGAACCCCGACAAAACTGAGCTGATTCTCACTGGTGGTTCTTCCAACCCCTGGCTTTCCAACTACTGGCCCCCCTCTTTGGGTAGCCCTCCGATGCCGGTAAGCTCAGCTAAAAGCTTAGGCATTGTGATCTCTAATGATCTGTCTATGAATGCCCAAATTGGCGCTGTGGTCTCCGCAAGTTTCTTTCAACTGCGGAGAATAAGGAAGATCAGTAGATTTCTGTCCAGGGAAGCATTAACCATGGTTATTCTAGCATTGGTTACTTCCCGACTAGACTACGCCAATTCATTATATTTTGGCATCCCCGCCTATCAACTGAGACGCCTTCAGCTGGTTCAAAATCAAGCTGCCCGACTTATTTTCCATCAACCAAAGCGGCAGCATGTGACTCCTATTTTGAAGAAGTTACACTGGCTTCCGGTGGCCAAGAGGTGCACCTTCAAGTTGGGCTGCACTATCTTCAAAGCCCTTCACGGCAATAGCCCAGTTTTCATCTCCTCCCTAATTCAAAGATACACCCCCTCTAGGGTCTTGCGATCGTCCCATCTAAATCTATTAGCCACTCCCTCCTTTAAACGCAAAAAGCACGGAGGCTCCAGATTCGCAGTTTTGGCTCCTCAATTTTGGAATTTTCTCCCGGTGGAGCTAAGACGGGCTACGTCGTATACACAGTTTAGGAAACTGCTTAAAACTCACTTATTCATCCAATCATATGACATTTAAACTCCTGCTTCCTGCTAGCACCTGTCTGCCCTACCAGCGCCAAGAAACCGTTTGGTGTATGTGCGCTATATAAAAACTTTGTAACATAACATAACAGGGCGGGGACTATAAGAGAGGAGGCAGTTATCATGTCTCTAGATGCCAAAATGGCGTTTGACATGATTGAGTGGCCCTACCTGTTTGCGATGCTTGAACGTTATGGCTTTGGACCGAAGTTCCTGGCATGGGTGCGACTCCTTTACTCAGAGCCTCTGGCTAGAGTAACAGTAAATGGGGCCCGCTCAGCGACTTTCACCTTACAGAAGTGTACGAGACAGGGCTGCCCGCTTTTCCCCTTGATCTTTGCTTTGGTCCTGGAACCTTTGGCGATTTGGATTAGAAGTGACCCCCTTATAAGGGGACTAAATTGGATGCCGGATTGGGAGGACAGAATCTCCCTCTACGCGGACGATATTTTACTTTATTTGGCCAAACCCCGTAACTCTATTCATAGAATTCTACATATATTCACCCTTTTTCAAAAATATTCTGGATGCACCATTAATTGGGACAAATCACTCATATATATATTAGCTGGGAAGGGTTTTGTTCCGCCCAGAGCTTGCCAAGCTAGGGATTTATCCCACTCCGGATCCAGCAGCATTTTACAACCATAACTTGGCCCCCCCGCTTCGTCGCTTACAAGATGACGTAAAACATTGGAAGACCTTGCCACTTACGTTATTGGGGAGAGCAGCGCTATATAAAATGATGGCCCTGCCTGCTTCGTTTATGCCCTACAGAATACACCGTACCCTGTCCCGAACAAGTATTTTCAGACCGTGGAATCAGAAGTCCGGACCCTGCTCTGGAATAACGGCTCCCCCGCATCTCACTGCCAAAACTGATGAAAAGCTGTATGATGGGGGTATTGCCCTCCCAGCAATTAAAAGTTACTACTGGGCATCTCAGTTGGTGGTCGCGAATCACTGGGTGCACTGGCCGATAACTGATCCTGCCTATAGGATGGACAGATATAACATGACACCAGGGACATATCAGAGGGCATTGTATGGGGGAAAGAAACATAGTCCATTGTATACTCTAATGGCGACTACGGTCATGCTCTGGCAGGCGGCCACGTCCGCACTGGGATGGAAGAACAAGATTACACAGGCCACCCCCCTTCTGGAGACGGAACGGTTAGGGCTCTTGGGAACTTGTGCTGGATTTGATAAGTGGGATCTTATTGGGCTCTCGAGGGTCGGAGATGTCTGGGCGGGAGGTAAGGTAGTTCCCTTTGGAGACCTTCAGCGTGATTATGAGTTAAGTGTGGAGGAGACCTTTCGATACCTGCAGGTCTGGAACGCGTTGCACAGGGCTATTCCCAGGGGTGCAGATCTGCCGGTCGCCTCGCCCTTAGAAGACAGACTGCTTGATGATTACCTCAAAGACAAAGCACTTTCCTTGACCTATAGGAAGATATTAAATAATACACCTGACGCACTAGAGAAAACCAGGGCCAAATGGGCGGAGGATGTAGGCGATTTAGATGATGAGGACTGGCAGGAGGCACTGGCGTCCCCCCGGGAGGTTGCAATTCGGTCCAGGTTCAAGTTAATCCAGCTCAAGCTCCTGCATAGAGTATACTATACCAGTGTGATGTTGGTTAAAATGGGTATTTTAAGCTCCCCATTATGCCCCAGAGGCTGTGGTCAAGAGGGGATGTATCTTCATCAGTGGTGGGACTGCCCGGTAGTGCAAGCGTATTGGGGTAAAGTGACAGCAAAAATGTGGGAAGTTTGCGGGAAATCTATGGAGGTGTCTTCTTAATATTTGGGAGGCAACTGATTTGACGGCAAAAGAAAGGACCTGGGTCACCTTGGGCAATGTGGTGGCGAAACGTAACATTGCAAGAACTTGGAAGGGAGCCACGGTGCCCAAACTCTGGGACTGGAAGGCCGACATGGACTGGTGCATGCAGATGGAAAGGGTAATAAATGAGGGGAGGGTGTGCCCGCAGAAATGGACCAAGATCTGGGGGGGACTGGAAGAAGTACAGAGGGATGTTATGTGCTCCACTGAACCCATCCCCCCCTGCAGGGGTGAAGACTGCCTGGCCACAGTGTGGTCGCAAACTGAGTTGTTAAGCTGTACTGTATGATTAGGTGGATCAACAAACAGAAAAGATTATGAATGTTACATGCACTGTATTATTTTATTATCAACTGTGGCTAATTTGTTTTCTTCTTCAATAAAAAGATCTAAAAAAAAACAATGCTGGATTAGCTTCTCTGAAACTACTTTGTTTACACAGCTAGCTTCGCATAACATTATCACAATGCGTTGAACACCATGTACAAGGACTCTTGACGGACTATGTACAAATGTCGTTCTAGCTTCATCCACAGTGCGACAAAGCTATCTACATATCCATAACATTGCTAATCCATACACACATTACAAGGATGCTTGATTTTATAAATAATGAGCATCCCAAAAGATTAGCAGAGGAGGAACTGCAGCTGACACCGAGGGTCCTTGCATGCTTAGACTTCACCACGCAGAGGAATGACATCTCCGTGAGGGGGTGTCCAGTTCATGGCCAAGACGGGCTCCTATGATTCTCTCCCGCCAGGTAATGGGGTTGGATTGTCCCTTGGGTGGATTCTTGGCTTTACACCTACACACACTCTAGGTACACTCAGAGTAGGGTTCGCATAGTAGGAGTAAGCCTGATTACTGCTTTGTTTATATGCCTGCATATATACACTGTTTTAGCACCATGGTAGAACTATATCTACTATTTACTCTTTTGGTGCTTTCATATGCTTCTGTCTACTGATTATCGCAGCACATGTATTCTATACAAGAATAACAGTGGTTCAATAAAAATATTGAAATCGTCCCAGTGTGTATTCTCTATATATTTCTCTGAGCACAAGTAAGCACAAGTGACTGAGCGAGAGGTTCTGATCTGTTTCCATGATCCTTGAGGGGTTGCCAGAAACCATTTGCTACCCTATAAGGTTAGGGGGGTTTATGGTGGCACTGTGAGCCTATCCTACGGTGGTGCTCGAAATCAGTCAAGGCACCTCACCCAAAGTTTATGTTGTCAACAAACGTGCAGGTCCTACGGATTAGTGGGAACTACATGACAATACCACTCTACACCACTCTAGTCCACTCCACTCCATTCTACTCCACTCTACGCCACTCTACAGCCCTCTACTCTAAGCCATTTCACTCTTCGCAACTCTACTGCATGCCACTCCACTCAATGCTACTCCATGCCACTCCACTCTATGACACGCTAAGTAACTCCACTCTACGCTTCTCCACATGACTCTATGCCACTCCACTCTACCCTCTACTCATAGCCATTGCACTCCACACAATATCACTCTACGACACTACACTCTACTCTCAATCAATAAGGGTTTTGTAAAGCGCACTACTCACCAGTGAGGGTCTCAAGGCGCTGGGGGTGGGCAGCTCCGTTGGAGTCATTCGTTGGGGTCTATGCTCTCCAGGCCACTTTAGGCCACTCAGCTCTACTCCTTATCACTCTACGACACTACTCTATGCTACCCTTCGCAACTCTGAGTCAGTCCACTCCAATCTCCTCCAAGCCACTCCACTCTACTATATGCCACTCCATTCCACTCTGTGCTATTTCAGGACACTACACTCCATCCCACTCTATGACACTCTACTCTATGCCACACTACGCAACTCTATGCCTCTCCACTCCAATCTACTCCATACCACTCCACTCTACTCTACACCGCTCCACTCTATACCATTCCACACTATGCCACTGTACTCTACACCACTCTACTCTATGCCACTTTACTCTACATCCCTCTACTCTATGCCTCTCCACTCCAATCTACTCCATACCACTCCACTCTACTCTACACCGCTCCACTCTATACCATTCCACACTATGCCACTGTACTCTACACCACTCTACTCTATGCCACTTTACTCTACATCCCTCTACTCTGCACCACTCTACTCTGTGCCACTGTACTCTATGCTATTCCAGTCTATGCCATCCACTCTACTCTATGCAACTCCACTGTATTCTACGCCACTCCACTCCATGCCGGTCTACTCTGCTCTTCTCTATGCTGCCCCATGCCACTCCACTTTATGCCACTCTACTCTGTGCCACTGTACTCTGCACCACTTTACTCTTTGCCACTCTACACCCCTCCACTCTATGCCACTCTACTCCATTCCACTCTACTCCACGCCAC
Organism: Calotriton arnoldi; assembly: GCA_963921515.1. Lineage (NCBI taxonomy): Eukaryota > Metazoa > Chordata > Amphibia > Caudata > Salamandridae > Calotriton > Calotriton arnoldi. Next base: position 670,689 of record CAWUFW010009308.1, read on the forward strand.
CCTCCGCCACTCCTCTCTATGCCACTCCATGCCATTCTACACCGCTCAACTCCACTCCAGTCCATTCTACCACACTCTACGCCAAGCTGCACCCCTCTACTCCATGCCACTCCACTCTACACATCTCTATTGTATGCAACTACACTCTACGCCACTCAACTTTATGCCACACCAGGCTTCTCCACATGACTCTATGCCATGCTACTCTACTCTACGCCACTCCACTTTACTCCACTCTATCCTCTACTCTTAGCCACTGCACTCCACACAATATCACTATACAACACTCCACTCTATTGTATGCACTCATGCCACTCCAGACCATTCGACTCTACTCCACATCACTCTACGACACTCTACTCTATGCCACACGACGCGACTCTATGCCATTCCACTCCAATCTACTCTAACCCACTCCACTCCACACTACTGTATGCCACTCCACTGTATGCCACTCCACTCTAAGCCACTCTATTCCACACCACTCTACTCTATGCCACTGTACTCTGCCCCACTCCACTCTACTCTATGCCAATCTGCACTACTCCACTCTACACCACCCTATTGCCACTCCATTCTCCATGCCACACCATTCCACTCTATGAAACTCCATATCTCCCTACTCAACTACACTCTATGCCACTCTACTCTACGCCATGCCACTCTACTCTGTGCCACTCTACACCACTCCATTCTACTCTACGCCACTCCATACCACTCTAGGTAGCTCCACTCTACGCCATGTCAGTCTAATCTGTGCCACTCTACACTAATCCATTCACTCTACTATATGCCAGGACACGCTACCCTTCACCACTCCACTCTACTCCATGCCACTCCATTCTACTCTGCTCCACTCTACTTTACGCCACTTCACTCCACTCTGTGGTAATCCATGCCATTCTATTCCATTCTCCTCTATGACATTACTCTAAGCCAAGCCACGCCACTAACGTATAGCCATGCTGAACAGCAGATTGCTGCTGAACAACATGGCAAAAAGACATTGGCAAAGCCAATAGCTCTCTTGTAGGCGCGACCTATTGGCTTTGCCAATGCTTGTTGTTTTGGGAAAACAAGCCCCCCCCCCTTGCGCCTTTTGCCTGCTCTCTGTTTCTGTTCCTACTCACCTCATCCGCTGTCTTCTTCATCTTCATACCTTCATCCTTCCTCTCCCACCCACTAGTTTCACTCTTCTTCCTTTACTACTCCCTTACCGTCCATAACCTGTCCACTCTCCCCTCTCCTGTATTGGTCATAACCCATTTCTATATGCCATCTCTTCTCACTTTGCAACTCCTTTGTTTTCTCTCTCTTCCCTCAGTTCCTCTGTTTTTTGCCTGTCTGCTACCCTTAAGTGATTAAAGTATTTGAATATAATTAGACCTGCTGACTTACTCCAGGTCCACAGACCTTGTGCAAGCATGCCAAATATCTGGAGTTCCTACAGAAGTGTGCCCTGTGTTGAAGTTTAAAGAACTTACGCAGTCCACCTGAGCGCCCGCAAGTACCTCTTTTGGGACAACAAAGTGTTCCATGCCTGTCACCAAGACAACTTGTCTATCTCTGTGGTTGGAAGCAACATTCCATTTTCTGCAAGAGCTCAGTTGGCTGCCAGGGGATTCCCCGATCTCATTTACATAACTATATAAGGCACATTGTGCTCTTCCATGGTATTGCCGAGCGATTGTTTTCAAGCTAAGTTTCTCAGCAGTTATTTCACCACAACAAGGATGTTTTCCTGAGTGAATCATATTTGACAAATTATTGTGAGAGAAACGTTTTCCATTCATTCTCTTTGATCCATCAGGAAGTGGTGTTTAAACTGATTAAGTATACAAACAGGTCGATAGTTTACTTTTCACAGTAGTGCTAGTGGGTCGGGTGGTTCCGAGATGGGGCAAATTTTACAAGTGTTCACACAGACACCTGATTTAAAAACTATGGGGCATATTCTCAAGGAACTATCGCCGAGTTAACGGCACTTTATCCCAGCCAAAGTCGCGATAAAATTATCGCCCCATTCACAAGCTGGTGCTAACAGCCGATACCACCAGTTTACTTGCGAAAGCATCCGCAAGAAGCATCGCCACAGATGACCCCGGCAACTATCGCTAATGAGATGCAGAGTAGCGTTCCCGAGCAAAAAGCCGCGACAACACCACACCCCAACATTCTCAACGACCAGCCACATTGGCGATAAGACCACAAAACAGACGATAAGGCGCGTTAGCAGCAGGAAATTAACACCTGCTCTGACCTGGTGTAAAGTCGGACGACAACCTGCAGCATCAAAGGGAGCCCAGCCCAGAGCCACACATGAAGAACAACAGATGCCATGGAGCCACACTCCATGCATCCCGGAGCCCCGAGAGGGCAACAACACCCACCGCCACCACCCCCAGGATCGCCACCCCCCCTGGACTCCTCCGCCCCCCCCCCCGGACCACCACAGAGGCAGCGCAGACAAAGACAGCGGACCTTCAGGAAATGCACCAGCCTCACAGACCGAACACCAGACAATGTCAATGCCCACTACAGGCTCAAAAGGACAACCATCCTCCGCATCCTGAACATCATTGCCCACAGGCTGACGGTACCAACACAGCGGACAACCAACATCCCTCCGCAGACAAAGCTGCTGGCTGTGCTGCACCTGTTGGCCTCTGGTACCTCCCAACCAACAACCGCCAGAGACGAAGGAGTCTCACAGCCAGCCCCATCCAAGTTCCTCACACCTGTCCTGGATGCCATCATCAGCCAGGTACCCCAGTACCTATACGTCCCCCACAATGCGCAGGAACAGCTGGAGACCAAGCAAGGACTATACGCCATAGCTGGATTCCCGAACGTGTTGGGGGCAATCAACAGCACACATGTCCTACTTGTGCCCCCTGCCGACACTGCACACAATTACCGCAACAGAAAGCGCACGCATTCCATCAACGTGCAGGCAATAGTGGACCATAGGGGACTCTTCACCAATGTCATAGCCAACTACCCAGGCAGTGTGCATGATCCCCTCATCTTCCGACAGTCCATCATCAACCAGCGCTTCCAGGATGGCACCTATGGGAATGCACTGCTCGTTGGCAAGTAGCAAATGAACACACCACACACCTCAACTCCACAATCATGCAAGTCACAACTCTGGCACTGCACACGTCCCAAAATCACATACAACATGCCAAACAACAAGCCCACCCACCAGACACAACAGCACAACTTACTGTGGCAACCTTGGTCAGCCATGTACATGAGCCATCAACGGCATGGCACCTCAGCCACACAATAGCGGAATGTGGGGACAGGTGGGAACCAGGCATGTACGAAGGAGGCAAGTGACCCATGAATGAGAATGCACACATTGCCAAGTGTGGCGTGGAAGTGCTGGACAGACTGCAGTATGCAGACCACAGACATATCCATGTCTACATGCATTGCTGGTGTTTGGTGTGTAGTGGACAGTGAACGCAACCATGTCACCCCAGCCAGTGGGGAAGATCGCGGAAATGTAGCATGTGACGTCCCCCCTGTAAGCATGTGCACAGTGGGCTGGCCCTGAGGACGCCAGGCCAGCGTAGGGGTGTGAATAAAAAGCACATAGCACTGGGCGTGGTTCTCTTCCGGAATGCCCAATGCGTCTGCCAGGGCGGCGCCTCCCACCGCGCCACGAGGCCAATGCCGTCGCCGTGAGCGTTGTGGCCTGTGATCCTGTGCGCCTGCTGCCCCCCGGGCCGCAGGTCCCCCAACCCGTCATGCCCGCCCCTGCGCAGCCAGGCCTCACTGCTCACCTGCCGACACTGGTGTGTGTCAAAGAGGGCCCACCACGTGCCGGTGCAAGCTCCAAGCCCGAAGCCCGCAACCTTGGCAGCCTCCTCAGACCATCACGGCCTCCGCGACACAGGCCCGCTTTACTCCTTTTTCGTTTACGTACTCCACCGCTGCCTCCGGCCTACACTACGGTCAAGTAGGTCACACATTTGGAACTGAGTCTTGATTACACAATGGCAGAGTACATATTTATGGCATCGTTTATATCCCTATACTCCCTTCGATGTGGTGCCACCAACTCTGTGCATAGCATTCCGACCACACGTGTCTGTGGGCCCTTGCAGACTTCTGCCTTCGGCCTACACAGCGGTACAGCAGGCCTCACACCAATCCAATACAGTCCGTAACAGGCAGGACACAGCATCGTCGCTGGCTAAACACCCGCTCAGCTCTGGTGCCTCCACCTCCGTCAACCAGGAATCTTCTCCACATGCCATTTCAACGCCGTGTGTCAGAGATCCAGGAGGAACTGGCTGCACAGCGGGTGCCCCGCGCTGACCACTGCCTCCGGCACCCACTGCGGTCGAGTAGGACACACATTTGGAACTGAATCTTGATTTGTTCATTGCAGAGTTTATATCATTGTACAGGCCTCATCGCTGACTGCATCCCCTTCCGGCTCTGGTGCCACTGACTCTGTGCCACGGGAGTCATGGACACTCTCTGGTTGAACGTTGGTGGCGTCTGAGTCTATGGCCTGGGGGTTGTCTTCATCATCATGTAGCTGGTACTGACATTGTGGGAAAGAGGAGACTGTAGCATTCAACTCCTCCATATTGCCTGTTTCTGCTTGCTTCTGCCCTCTGCTCCATGCCCTGGATGGACACCTTCCACTGTCCCCCGTAACACTCCACAACATTCTGCTTGGACATCAACGAGGACCCGCTCAGCTCCCGTGGCCCTACCTCAGTGCATCACCAGGCACCGTCCCGTGGCGGTGTGCCTGTGCCGGCCGCTAAGCATCCTGGGCCACCGACTCTGTGCAGCTCAAGTCATGGACTCTTGCTGTTTGTACTTTGAACTCCTGATTGTCTGATCACTGTTGTAGTTGTTGCCAGCACCAACCAACCTCTGAGGGGTGGCTTACACTACCCAACACCCATCCAGCACAGGCGTCACTGGATGTGTGACCCTGGCAATAAAAGGGGCTGGGCGCACGTGCCCTTAGCCAGTTCCACTAATTATCTCAGTGTGTCCGTGTGGTCATTCTGTATGCATGTGGACCCCGGGCCATACCACATTACATTGTGCTGTGTACAGCGTGCGCAACCTTGTTGTTAGAAGGTGGTTCTGACACTCTGGGCCGCCCAGATTTTTCGCTTTTTGAGCACCTATTTGTTGAGCTTTTACTGTGGGAGAGCCTCATAAGTTGGGACTCACCCACAGTGAACTCATGATGAACGAGACTGCATGTGGATTTTACTGGTGGCCCCCTAGCTTGACGAGGCTGCTGCGCAGCAGCTGGAGTAAGGGGCACCGGGCTGGTTACATGCAGACACCTGTGTACATGCGTGTGCACACGTGTAGGGGCTGCGCAGGGGAGATTACTGGTGTGCGCAGTCCAGGAGCAGCTACAAAGTGAATGGTGTGGCAGGACTTATGCAGAAGTGGGTGGTGACATGGAATAGGCCTTATACACTGGGAAGGAACATGCCAGGGAAAGTCAGTGTTTTTCGCTTCATGATTCCCCTATGGGGATGTGGAGCCCATGTGCTAGATTAACTTTCATAAGGCCTACAGATTCCAGACACGCACCAAAGTCCACTGTAGCGGATGTGAAAAGGAGTATTCTGCAGAGTCCAAAGTCATATTTGTACTGCTTTTGGGTCATCCAGTCAGTCATAACCAGGGCCTGGCTGAGGGCTGACCTCAGCTGGATGGATTGATAACCTTTCTTCCACAAGCTAAGGCCTCCTCTCCACGAAGGGAAGATGGGTGGGGCTACAGGCTCATCCATCAGCAGCTATCACTGGGTGCCAGGCACCATGCTGCTCCAAGGAGGGAAGGCAGCGAGGAGGGAAGGGGTCTTGTTTCAGAGACCATGTGGCCAGAGACCCTGGACGACGCCATTTTGAACAAACCCAGAGGCTGGACAAGAAGGAGGGAGCAGGGGCAGGGAAGTGAAGTGTCGCTGTTTGATAGGACAGACAGAGGCTTCCTGCCAGCCCCCTACTCAACTTTTAAAAAGTGCTTGAACAGGAAGAGAAGCTCTCTCTGGGGTGTGGTCTGCTGAGGCGGAAGGTGCTGGAGCCTGGCAATGGGCAGTTGGAAGGAGGTACCCCCTGACTGCCCCCCAGGCCCCTAACAGCACCAGAAGAAGAGCACAGGACCGGTGCGCAGAAGCAGGGGCCTCTGCGCAGGGAGAAGAGAGGCCCAGGAGGAGAGCCAGGCGAACGTCTGGCGCAGGGAGCCAGTGAAGACCGCTCCCTGCAGAATGCACCCTCTTGGAGACCCGGAGGGCGCAGAAGAGTGCTCCCAGTGGCTGGGGGCCGCCGCCAGGAGCAAGAAGACGCGAAAATGGGGCAGATCGGACCCCCAGGGGCTGAGATATGGACCCCGGAAGGTGAGCGACCTTTGACCCCTAAGAAGACCGACGACGAAGCACGTGGGGCTCCGCCGCCGGTCCATGAGATGCCCCCGGGGTGGGTCAGGTCCCGGGGGCTGCCCCCAAGAAGAAGGGAAGCCGGGGAGCGCTGTCGCGCTCCCTGTGAAGGTGGCCAGAAGGGGGGCCAGGAGCCCACCCTGGCCCCCACCGAAGACGGAGGCGGGGGAGCGCCGTCGCGCCCCCCCACAAAGACGGGAGGCGGGGGAGCACTGTCGCGCCCCCCCACAAAAATTGGCAAAATGGGGCCCGGGACCCCATCCCCGGGCCCCGAAGTCAAGTCGGGGAGCGCCGTCGCGCTCCCCGTGAAGATATCCCCCCACGGGGGGCCAGGAGCCCACCCTGGCCCCCGCCGATGAAGTGCAGCCCAGGGGAGCGCCATCGCGCTCCCCCGCGAGGAGGAGGAGGGGTCCGGGACCCATCCCTGAGCCCCGAAGCACAGCCGGGGGGCGCCGTCGCGCCCCCGTGAAGGTGGCCCTGGGGGCCCGGGACCCCATCCCCGGAAGGAAGGAGGGGGCCGGGGGAGTGCAGCCGCACTCCCCCCCCGGTCCAGCCAGACCGGAGGAAGAAGACGCGTCTGCCCGCTGGAGAGCGGGCAGACCAGAAGAGCTCAGCCGGCTCCCGCGGCAGCACACGTGGGTGCCGGCCACGCGGGGAGCCGACGGGGGCAGCCGGGGTGGGCTCCCCGGCCTGCCCTCCAACGTGGAGGTCCTGCGGGGGTCCCGGGTGGGACCGGGACCCGAAAATCGGCGGGGGCAGCCGGGGGTGGGCTCCCCGAGCCGCCTCCCTTTACCTGGGGGTCCGGGTGGGACCGGGCCCCCCACCAAGCAAGGAAGGCGGCGCGAAGCGCCAGATCGATCGCTGCTCTCCCGGCACAGCGGGAGAGCCGCTCATGCGATATTCACAAAGCGGAGCTGAAGCGCCCCATAATGCATTGCCAGTCATTTGGAAAGTTGTCGTTTTGGTGCTTGTGGTGGCCCCAGGAGAACGGGGTCACCACCAACTTGGTGCTAGGGTGCTGGGGGAGCTGCTGGAGAAGCGCAGTCTCCCCCCAGCACGAAGATAAGTCCCACCCTAAGTCTCATAGGGATTTTAAAAGGATAACCCCTCAAGGGCTCAGCGTGCATTTAACACCTTCTAGGCTGGAACTTTTGTTCTACAGCTGAGGGTGTATTGTGCAGTGCTTCATGGAGTGAAGGGCTGAATTGGGGATGTCTGGAGAAGGGCATCCCCTGGAGGTGAAGAGGTGTAATTGCACTCGTAGTGCATTTACTAAGGTTATTCCTTTTTAGAGGGACTGAAGGTCACATATGTAATGTGAAGTACCTGTGTAAGGTGATGTCATAAGCAAAGTGGGGTTATGTTGCCAGACATTCCTGCTAGGGTGTCTGGCGGTATATGCGTAATCCTGTGATTTCATCTGGGATGCCTTTAGGGGCTGTAATTGCAATGCATTCTAATGTCCAACAAAGGTGATGAGTACTGTCATTCCAAAGTAATGCTTAAACATGTATTCTTGCTGTTGCGCTTAGGTGAGGAACAACCCAGACTGTTAGCCCCGAATATGTAGGGGTGCATACTGTATGGACAATATAAGATGCTCAGTCAGGGTTATGTGTCACTAGGGCAGGTGAACCTATTTTTAATGCGTGTGGAGGTAATGGGGTGGGTCGCCACTGGGATGGTGCCAGGGCGCAGGGACCTCGCTCCAGGTTACGTTCAACTAACTGCATTGGGGGCAAGATGATGTGCATACATGGGAGTGGTGGTACTAGACCCCACCCCCCCTTTGGGAGGGGTGGAGATGTTACGCAATGTCACAAAGTAATTCCAACAGCTTATGTATATTTGTAAATTGGTGCATAGTATTGAGTAGTGTGTGTGTTTAATAAATGTACTCTTACTTTTATAAAGCAAAGTACAGACTGGACAATCAATTATTGAGTGTTATTTCTGCGCACCTGCAAATGGTGATTACTAGCCCACACCACCTCCCTTGAGTAAAGCCTCAGACTGCTCTGCAACGCTACCCTCTGAGAGTCAGGCGCTACAATTGGGTGTTTGGTTCCCAGTGAAGGACAAATGTAGTCATGTTGTCTGTGCAGGCCACACAGATACTGCCTCGTTTTCCAACACTTGTCACCTCAGGCACTGGGGTGGACCTGGGACATGTATCTGTGTCGGACCCCCCTGTGGGCATGAGGGAGTGGACCGGCGTACGGCAGTATAGCGTAGGGGTGTGGTCATTCAACATGTGGCTCTGGGCGTGGTTAAGTGTAGGTCTTGCCAAGGCAGTAACTAATGCGTGTGTCTCAGGTGTAGTGTCGGCGCCACCCGTCACGCAATATACAATGTTGCTATGTAGCATGCCCCCGGAGTGCGGGCTCGGCCGAGGGGTAAATGAGGGTGCCCAAGCCCGCTCGGGGTTCAGGGATCAGACATGCCAACTGTTGTGTGTGTCGCTATTTCCGCAGCATAAGCCAAAGGTCTACCCTCAACCGCATGGCGAGTTCAGCCAGACATGAACTCTACATCTGTGTCCGCCCAGTCCTTACCATAGGCCTACACACACGTGTCCGTCCACCTTCAGCGCACGACATCACTGTGTCGTTGTCAGGCTTGTAGACATGCGCAGACAGGCATGACAATAGTGTGCCGTAGGGGTGCAAGTGATGCAACCGCGCTGCGCACACTAGTGGATGGGCTCTGGGGGAGGGAGGAGCAGCAGTGAGGCTACGTAATACACATTGATGCCGCTCACTTGCAACATGCAGTACATGTCATGCAGGAATCACAAAGTCACACATATCACACACCAATGAACCACTGAGCCTGCCAACACATCATGCAGAACCAACTATTGACTCATGTCTCTCTGCACAGTAACAGGTGACCAAGGATATGCACTCTGCACTTGGATGATGACACCCCTCCGAGCCCCGAACATACAGGCCCAGAGGCAGTACAATGTGGCCCACAAACGCACCAGGGGCATCGTGGGTAGCACATTTGGCGTGTTGAAGTCACGTTTCAGGTGCCTGGACGTCACAGGTGGGAGGCTCCTGTATAGCCCAGACATCGTGTGCAAGATGATTGTTGCATGTTGTGTGTTGCACAACATATGTGTACGCAGCAAGGCCCCATGGATACAAGTGCCAGATGCACCGGACGATGATGATGAGGATGAGGCAGGTGACCCACACCCCACTGCAGCCGCAGCAGGAATTGCCCGTAGGAACACCATCATTGACAATTTCTTCACATGAGCACATCACATTGTGACAGTCCTCGGCAATCATGGGACAGTACAATATGACCACAGGCACAGCATGTGCTACGAAATGCTTTCAAAATACACATTCCCTGGGTGCATGTCACTCATCTGTACAGGCACATCACTCAGACAAGTGTGAGTGCGACATGTATTGCTGACAATTTTATGATTTGTTCATGGATGGTGGGTGTGTCACCTCTGTGCAGACGGGCTGTTTAGGGTGTCACATATTCGGACTGCCAGTTCTGTGTGTCGCAGTTAGTAGGGAATCCCACCCTTCGGCGTTTCACTTGTGTCCAAATTCATTCCATTTTGGCTGCCATTTGTGTCCTACAGGTGACAACAGGGCTCCTTTTGGGGTCAGATATGTACCACCATGATGCAGGAATGCCCCCTGTGGCTCGAGTCCCACAACATGGGCAACATGTACGTAAGTGGGAGTCACTGCCCCTACATTCGTCCACGCTTTCATGGTGGATTGATCATGGTCATGACACGTCTGTGTGCAGGAGGGGTTGCTTGTCCCTCTGCAATGTGAAGGGGAGCTGCGGTTTCAATGTGTGTTCCATGCATGTTTCTGCATTGGCGCAGTTTACATGCAGTCTGCATGTTGATGTACATTGTGACTGTGAGGAGATGCCTATTTGATGCGGGACAATGGTCATCTGTTCTACATCACGGATGTGTGGTTGTGCTCGTACGTTGTCATCTCACCGTATTTTTTATCTGCTTTTATGCTGCATTTTCCCGCATGACGCGTGGGGATTGCAGGCCTATGGCTGGTTATCGCTGAATTTTGTATCGCGATTGGCATCATCGCTACTATTTTGGTGTTCGTGTTTCGCGTTTTTCTGCGTCGCATTAGTTTTAACGCATTCTTTTGACGCGTTATCGTGGGACTATCGCATGGGGCCGCCATGTTTGAATACCACGTTGACACGGAGTTGTTTTCCCGCAAAAGACTGCGATGTGAAGAGTTGCGTTAAGCTAATTTTGCGGTAGTTATCACACGTTCTTGAGAATATGCCCCTATGTATTACAAAGGAGTTGCATTCAGTGATAGAGATTCTAGGGGCAGGTACATGGACGCCCCCCCACTCTCTTTCCCAAAGACCTCCTTCACTTCCTCAGCTTTACATAGTAGCTGTTCTCATTAATCATCCTACACCAGTTTCCTAATTTTTAGGTCTTGTCTGTTGTCGAAGCACTATTGTGGACATTACTAATAACTATAGTCGGCTTTCACTGAGCTTATTGCATATCATTGGTTGACTTTTTTGTTTTTCGCATTTGCTCACTTATTTTCGGATGGCTTTCCAACTCTTTTTGTGTGTGTTCCTTCCGTGGAGCATAGTTTCTTTACCTTCTGTACTTGACTGAAAGACTTGTGTCCTCCACAGCTCCCCATCAGAGAACTGTGTGTTGTATAATTGGTGTCATCTGCGAGGAGACATTGCACATCACAAAGTATGGCAGTTTCCTGCATAAGAGTGAAGCCCAAAGTAACTTCCCTTCTTTGGAGCAGCTCTTGAGGCGTGCATCTGGGAGCGGCATAGTGGTCGCTAGGGGCCTCATTATTGGTGTAGTCATGATTCTGATTTGGCAGGTTACTAAAGTTACAAGCCAATTGGGATTAAGAGTAATGGAGTAACACTGAAAGCCCAATATTTTCATCCCTGAACATTTCACCTGCTAAAAGCAGGTGAAAATGCACAGACAGAACAGAAACAGGTGGAAAAGGTATGGTTACAGAATAACTTTGTCCAATATAATGTACCACAAATATGGTTTCCTGAACATTATTTACAAAAATGTTGCCCCATTGGAGTTAAATAACGGAAAATATACACCCAGTTGATATTTAGAACTATATATTGTAAATCATATTTGGGGCAACATATTTATGTCAGATAATATTTCTGAGAATGATATTCTAACATACAATTGGGAAATGTAAAAAACATGTAGACATCCATGTGGAAAATAAGTTTCCACATGGTATTCCCCATTTCCTGGGAATATCTCAGAAATACACAAAAGGTGATGAGAGGCTGCTTGCAATAAGTCTAACCACTGCCAATAGCTAGGGGTAGCACTCAAAAAAATTACCTCTTCGTCAGTCTTCCTTGTCACGTTACTTAATTTGGCGAGGAAGACTGGACTCGGAGTAATGAAGATTAACGTTAAGTATCCGGGGCATTGCTCACCATGTCACCTGAGTTTGGACCCATCCATATGCAAATCAGTCTTGACCCTGCTCCTCATGGGAACAGTCTAGCCCAAACTGCCACGCCAGGTCCTCCCTGAATCAGAACACAAGCAACCCAGGACCGGTTTAACCCTAGTTATGGGCTCATCAGCCAGGTGCAGTTTGCTTCCAGTAACACAGTGAGCATGGGACTCACATCTGGGCATACCCATGCCACTTAGGACAGTACAGGAAACACACAAAAGGTGTTGGGAGGCTGCTTGCAATAATTCTAACCACTGGCAATATCTCAGGGTAGCACTCCAACCCATCGTTCTTTTGCTCACTCAGTTTGGATCCAGCCATATGCAAATCAGTCTCCCTCATGTGACCAGTCCAGCCTGAACTGCTAAGCCAGGTCCTCCATAAACCACTGGTTAGACAAATTGCAAGCATTCCCCCATCACCTTTTGTGTGTTTAATGTACTGCCCTATCTGGCATGGGTATGCCCAGATGTGGGTCCCTTGCTCACAGTGTCACTGGAACCAAGTTGTACCCAGCTGATGAAACCATAACCTGGGCAAAACCAGTCATGGGTTGCCTGTGTTTCAATTCAGGGAGGATCTGTCTGCTGCAAAATCTGTTTGGGTATTTACTAAGCAACACAAAGTGAGATTTGCATGGTTTGGGTGGCAATGTAAAAAAATAAAGTTGTGCAATGCAGCTCATAGCACTGCTTTGTGTTACTTTGCGTTGGGGAGGCGTTACATGGGTGGAGCAAGGGCATTTCCGTGCATCCACCCACGTACTCTGATGCAAACCCATATTTACTAAAGCCAGTAAACATGAGTTTGGGCCAGAATAGTGTGTCTTCCCTAGGCTGGCGTAACAAGGAGAAATATCTTTATTTCTCCTCGTTATTTCCTCTTTACATGGTGCGTGTTAGAAATGGAGTCTCTAGTTGGCAGAGTTATGCACACTGTCCAAGTAGGGACCACCCTCTAGTTGAGGTAAGCTAGATACACACTAAAATATAACCTGTGCTCACCCTCTGGTAGCTTGGCATGGAGTAGTCAGGCTTATCTAAAGAGGCAAGTATTTGTGCAACAGACACACAGTAACACAAGAATACCCCACAAAAAGACTCCACACAGGTTTATAAAAATAGGTTATTATACTATAAACACAACAAGACCAAAATGACAAAAATCTAATGTATAGAAGTCTAGATACTGAATTCTAAAAGAATAAATGCAATAAAGTGCTTTGAAGCATGTAGCGCTAAAAAGGTTACTTTATATCGCGCTGGACAGGGGCAAAGTCAAAGTTCGGGCTGACCGTGATGGATCGCCAGCTGGCTACGGGATCCATGCAGGCCCACGGTGAACCAAGTACCTTTCTTGATCGCAAACCACGAGATGCGTTGATCTTCTCCACACAGTTAAGGTGATTTCAGTTCCGAAGATGGGTGCAGGAGTCGAGAGGTGTCGAGCGATGCTCCAGGTTCTGCCACGCAGTCGAGGGGGTGCGTTGATCTCACCAAGCTGCCGCGGTGGCAATATGTTGTCCGACGCGTCGATCTCTGGAGGCAAAGCGCTGGTTCCGGTGCGATGTGCCGATTTTACTCCCCCAACTGTGTCGATGCGACAGTTCTGTTACACACATACAGGAGATGCATCGAAATCCGTGTTGCAAGTTTATGGGCCTCTTCCAGTGAGCCAGGCACAGGAGCAGCGGTAGAGACTTAGAAATCCCTGTGTCTCAAATAACAGGAGGCAAGCCAACAAGGCCTTGGAGATCACTTGGAGGGAAGGCAGAGTCCAGCTCTCCTTCAGCTGAGCCAGAGAGCAGCAGGCAGCAGGGCAACACAAGAGAAAAGCAGGCCTTCCAAGTCTACAGTCCAAAGATGAGTCCTTTAAGCAGCACAGCAGTCCTTCTGACAGAGGTTCAGTTCAATGTCAAGAAGTGTCTGATTTTAGGGGGTCAGAGATCGAGTACTTATACCCAAAAGAGCCTTTGATGTGAAAGATGAGTTCAAAGCACCTCTCTGAGGTGCACAGATTTCCCTTTTAGCCGAGTCCTGTCTGCCAGGCTATATATGGGGGTAAATCAGCCCTTTGTGTGGGACAGGACACTACATATTCAAGTGAAGTGTTAGCCCCTCCTTTCCATCCTGCCCAGGCAAGGCCATCAGAATGCAGATGTATGTAAGTGGGTAATCAGACGCACCTATCCATCTTGTATTGTGACTTTCTAGAGGGAATGCACAAACTGTAGCTGTCACCCACCCCAGACGTGTATTGGAGACGCTGTCAGGCACACAGAGCAGTAAGTGCAGAGAAATGTCCACTGGCATTTCTAAAATAGTCATGTAAAATCCAACTTCACCAGTAGGTAGGATTTATCAATACCATTTGAAACATTGAAACATGAAAAAGCTACTCCTCTCTGATCAGGAATTAGAGCTTTAAAGTGTATTAAGGAATTCCTAATGCTAACCTATGAGAGGAGTAGGCCTCACAGTAGTGAAAAACAAAATAGGCTGTTTGTCACTGCCAGGACATGCAAAACATAAAAGTACATGTCCTACCTTTTACTTACATAGCACCCTGCCCTTAGGGCTACCTAGGGTCTACCTTAAGGGTGATTTAAATGTAATAAAAGGGGAGTTTTAGGCTTGGCAAGTAGCTTTAAATGCCAATTTGAAGTGGCAGTAAACTGCGCACACAGGCACTACAGTGGCAGGTCTGAGACAGCTTTGAAAGGCCACTTCCGTAGGTGGCACAATCAGTGCTGCAGCCCACTAGTAGCATTTCACTTACATGCCCTGGGTATATGGTATACCACCTTACAAGGGCCTTACAAGTAAATTAAATAGGTCAATCAGGTGTACACCAATTACACACATGGTTAGGGAAGAAGCACATCCGCTTTAGCACTGAATAGCAATAGTAAAGTGCTCTAAATCATAAGGCAAAAAAAAAAGATTCAGCAAAGCGCGGACGCAAAAAGCAAATAAAATTGGGGGAAGACTATCCTAAGGTTGACAGGTCTAACACCCAACCTTTCTGTTAAAATACTCCCCTGCAACAGATCTCCTGTCCAGCTTGCCCGCCGTCCACTCCCTTCTGCTGCGTGTCTGCCTACTGCCCTCTGTTTGTGCCTCCTCTGTTCGCTTCTTGCTCTGTTTTTCCTTTTCTGCTTGTTTTTCTGCTCTCTGTTCTGCCTTTTCCTGCTAATTTTTCTGCCCTCTGTTTTGCCCTTTTCTGCCAATTTTTCTGCCTTGTTTTGCCTTTTCTGCTTGTTTTTCTGCCCTCTGTTTTGCCTCTGTGCTAATTTTTCTGCCCTCTGTTTGGCCTTTTTTGCTCGTTTTCTGCCCTCTGTTTTGCCCACTTATGCTCTGTTTTGCCTTTTTCTGCTCATTTTTCTGTCCTCTGTTTTGCCTTTTCTGCTCGTTTTTCTGCCCTCTGTTTTGCCTTTTCTGCTTGCTCATTTCTCTGCCCTCTGTTTTGCCTTTTTCTGCTTGTTTCTCGCCGCTGTTTCCTCAAGAAATGGCTTTTCGAGTGAGACCTCGCGCATCAGCCCCCAGATACCCTCAGGGGTGGCCATGCTGTACAACTGCTGATTGATTGATTGATGGTTTATGAATTAAATGAAATATTTAATAATGTGTGTATTTGCTTGATGAATACTTGCTTCTGTATTTTTGTGTGTTGTTTTGAGGTGCAAATCACAGAAATTGCTTAAGCCACGATCCCCAGCTTCATTAATGACTCGGAGGGGGTCCCTGAATATAAATAATGATTCAATGAGGGTCCCCGGATTCCAGTAATGATTAAGTGGAGGTCCACAGATGTCAAAAGAATAAGAACCACTGGCTTAAAGGAAAAGGCCTGTATTTAAAAATAAAGTTTTCTTTATTGAAAAGTTTAAGAGTTAGTACCAATGCCTACCCACAACTTTTTTTTCTTTTACATTCTACATAGGGAAGGGGTCCCCTTTTGTGAATTGCTTACCACCCCTGCTACGGAGTCTGTGTTTCTTCAGTGTCTTGCAACCAGGTTCTGGTCCCAAAACACTGATTCATCTCATACTGATCAAGTATTTGTAGAGAACGCCTACAACATGCCCCTTCCAAATATCGAATCAACAGCAAAAGTTTACTGACTCATAAAATGTGAAGGATACATAGCGAAACCTATTATGAATTACTAATTGAATTATTCGCAACCATAAAATAGGTTTGTACATCAGACCCCTACTTGTGTACTCTGCCGAATAGCACCAGAAAATGCTGTGTTACAGATAAATTAACTGTACCACAATAATATCATAATTACACTTTTGAATGAAGCTGCATTGCACAGTTCTATTTGCCTGTAAATTACCCTCCACACATATGGATACGATGGAAAGCGATGTGAGGACACTATATGTTTGTAATGATTCACAAATGCAGATTCACAATTGTAAGTGGACCCATATTTTTGATACATGGCAAAAGAAATGGCAACTCATCACTACCCACATATCCATGGTCAGGTAAGTGTCAATTTGAGATTTGTCTAACTGGGCAAAGTAGCACACTTGCACAACAGACCGATGTAGAGGCGCCATCAATTATGTCACAAATGCATCTTAAGAAACACATTTGATTGATGGCTGTGTAGGAGCTGTGTGGATGAATTATACAGCCATCACCTATCGTTAAACATTATTGGTTACTTCCTACAATGATAGTACGATTCACATCTGTTAAGTGATTGCACTGACTTTGATAGGCCTAGTTGTGTCATGCTATATTTTATGACTGAACTCTTTTGGATCCTGACAGACTCCGTAGAGCTGTGATGAAGGTGTCAGAGTGCAATGCCATGAAAGCTTGTTTTAGAATGTTGAGTTTGCAGTTACACAGAGCAGAATAAAGACGTGTAATACTAAACTCCGTGTGTGGCGTGGTCATTGGTGGGTACCCAGGCTGGAAAGACGCTACAAATGGCGATGAGATAGGGGATAAGTAACCAGAAGAATGGCCATGCTCTCTCAGAGAGTTTGACCGGTCCAAGTAAACTGCTTTTGCGTGCCACGTGTCGCTGTCGAAGAACGTAATCAGAGCTTCATGCACAAGCGCAACACCAGTCGATGTAAAGCAAATGAAGGCAGTGGAAGCGTTGCAAAGAATTTACATGTTGATGGTGAAGAACCTGCTGGTCAAGCCATACATAAAGGTACCACGCTGTCACGCAAGATAAAACTGCACAATATACGGAGTGTTAACGATGAAAGTGGATTCACCCTGGTTTATGAAGCTCAGCTGATGATTATCATTACTTACAAACTAATGCTGCGAACAGAAGTGCTGCAAGGCGGAGATCAACCAAGTATTACAAAATGCAAATTGACATTTAGACGAAAAGAAATAAATGACTTACTGAATGCCCTGTAGAGAGTCATCACACTACAACGCTCGGTGAGGTGTCTCAAGGAGACGTGTTCGGGGTTGTGCTTACGGAGCTGTCCATATTTGAAGTGGTCCATTCACAAAGTTGCTGAGTGGGGCTCAGAACAACATCACAGGTTGTCAAAAAATAAGGAGCCGAGAACAACTCTCGGAATAGTGACATTTTTCAGATGGCTGTAAATAAATTCACGTTTCCAGCTCTCATTAAAGATGAGTCAGAGGACAGCACTTCGCAAGGTCTCACAGATGAGTTGCAGACACCCAGTTACAGGAATCCACCCAAGGTGTCAGTAAGTTCCACACTGGTCTACAGCGCTGCTGCGTTCCTGAAACCACCACCACCTTTCAATACCACCAAAAACCTATTGGCGATAGATGGTCTGTGTGGATAGAGGCATTAGATGATTTCATTGGCGCACTTGCAGAGACTGATAACAAAAAGATGATCAATTATCTCAAAAATCTTGCTGGTGATGGTGTGAAAGAAGTCATAAAGAAAATACTGCGAACTGACCAAGAAATTACATATTGTCAGATTAAAGAAACACTGATTCTAAAGTTCAATTCAAGACCAAACAATGATTACAAAAGATACATTTTCAGTCAAGAAAGTCAAAACGTTGGTGAAACCATTGATGAATTTGTGGAGACACTTGATACCCTCATTAAACACTGTAAGTGCAATGAATTTAATGATGAGGAAGCTATGCAACTTAGAGTTATTGATGGATGCTTGTCAGATTCATTCAGACGACGAATGCTGAGAGAAACTTCTAGTCTGGAGCGAGTGTTGATGGCTGCCAGAGCTGAGGAGTGTGATGAAAGACAAGCCACTGACATGGAGGCTGGAGGCGCCCAGAGTGAATCCGTCATGAGCATAAAAAGTAAGCCAAAGCAAAAGACTGAAGGACACAAAGTGCTGTCTACAAGAGAAAAGAAGTTATGTTTCAGATGTGGATTTTCATTTCCACATGAAGGTAAATATCCCACCATTGGAAATATATGAAAAGGCTGTGGGAAAGAGAATCATTTTGTGATGGTTTGTAAGCAAAGGAAAAAGCAAGTGTGTCAGCGCGAAGTCAGAGTCACTGCTTTCCGTCCTCACAGCTCCACTGTTAAGGGTCTGCCCTTAAGCTCCAGTCCGAGCTCCTCTCAGGTGGGAGTTCGAGGCCCTCCTCCACCTGCAGGATCCTGCCTGCGCCTCATCCCCGGGAGTCTAGCGGAAGAGCAGCCTGCTCTTCTGCTATTCCGCTCCGTTCTGTGCCCTTTTCGCCTCTGTGCCTCTTTCTTTCTCTTTTTTTTGCCTGTTTGCCTCTCTCTTTCTCTTTTTTGCCTCTTTTTTCTTTTCCCCATTTTCTCTTTTTGCCTCTTTGCCCTTTTTTCTCTTTTTGCCTCGTTTCCCTTTTTCCATCTTCGCTCCCTCTTCCCATGCTCCCCGCCGCTGCTGCCCCCGCGGCCCCTAACCCAGCGTGTCGCTCCCGCCTCCCAGCTGATCGCCCTCTTCCTGACCCCTACCTAATGACGGCCGATGCGCGGCTGCGCGCAGCCGGCGTGTGCAGCAGGCGTGCCAAAGGCAAGCCCGTCTGCACCCGTCCGCGACCAGCGCCAGAGACCCTGGTCCTCTGATCCCCCGCCGTTACCACCCCAGCACTATCCACGCTCTACATGCTCTCAACCCCGTACGCAACAACAACTGCCAGCTCTCAACACCGAGCAATACCCAAGGCCCAATCTCCTGCTGACACTGCTGCTGCACCATCACCCACCTCCAGACCCCTGCAGCAACCCCCCGCCTACCAGACGCCAGCGCACGCAAACCACTGAAATGTATCCTCCTCAATGTACGCTCCGTACACCGACACGCCACAGAAATCTGGGACCTCCTCAACACACACACGCCTGATGTCGCCTTCCTCACTGAGACCTGGACCAACGCCAGTTCCGGACCCGTCATTGCAACCGCCATTCCCAATGGATACAAAATCCTGTAGAAAACCGCCCCACCCACCCAGGAGGAGGCCTCGCCATCATCCACAAAAGCTCCCTCCGCACGACAACCACCAACTCGGATGATGTCTCTCCCTCCCTGGAGCACATCCACTTCCAGATCCAGACCAACCCCAGAACGACACTCCCGGAATCCTCGTCTACAGACCGCCCTGGGCCTGAGCCCCGTTCACCAACACCATCGCCGACCTCATCGCACCCCATGCCCTCGCCCCCAAAGACTACATACTGCTTGGAGACCTCAACTTACATCTGGACAACTACGACGACCCTAACACAAATGCCCTCCTAGAGAACCTCACTAACATAGGACTGAAGCAACTTGTCTCCACCCCCACTCACACAACTGGACACACACTCAACCCCGTCTTCGCAGGAGGAAACAGCATCTCCTTCAGCCACACCACAGAACAGCTCTGGACGGACCACCAGTGCACCCATTTCTCTTTTAGAAATCCCACGGCTCACAAGCACGCACGCCGTACCCCACGCAAACTCTGGAACAAAGTCTCAGAGGAAGACCTCACCTCAGCCCTCACCTGCACCCCAACCCCCACTACGACAGACGCCAACACCGCGGCAAGCAACCTCCACCGATGGATCGCCAACTGTACCAACACACTTGCCCCCCCTCCAGAAGACCACAAGACGACACGACAAGAAAGCAAACTGGTTCTCCAAGAATCCAAGAGCTCCTGCTGGAAAAAATGTGGAGAAACAGCTAAACTCCGGAAACATGCACCGCATACAAAACCACCACCAACTCCTCAAATCCACAAAGAAGAATTTCCCCCAAGACAGAATTTTCTCCAATCCCCACAACACCAAGGAACTCTTCTCCATTATACAGAAATGTGCCTAACCCAACAGCAAAACAACAGATGTCCCTTCCTCCCAAGACCTCTGTAACAGACTCAGCTCCTTCTTTCACCTCAAGATTAAGATGCTCTACGACAACTTCGATGACCAAGATCTCTGCACCACCCCAACCCCCGCCCCGGGCGACACCACCCAACAGACCCTACTTATGTGAATCCGACTCACAACAGAAAACACCGTAAAACCATGAAGAGCATCCACTCCGGAGCACCTTCAGACCCCTGCCCGCCTCATATCTTACACAGGGTCGCCATCATACCTGAGCTACGCCTGGCAATCAACTGCTCCCTCGAGACCGCCACTTTCCCAGATGACTGGAAGCATGCCGAAGGCAACCCTCTCCTGAAGAAACCCTCCGCAGACCCAACGGACCTCAAAAATGTCAGGCCCATCTCGCTGCTTCCTTTCGCTGCCAAGGTCATCGAGTAGGCCATCAGCACCCAGCTAGCACACTTCATTGAAGCCAACAACATCCTAGACACCTCCCAATCTGGATTCTGCAACAACCACAGCACCAAGAATGCCCTCCTCACCGCCACAGACAACATCCGCAGCCTCCTCGACCAAGGCCAAACAGCAGCCTTCATCCTCCTGGACCTTTCAGCAGCCTTTGACACAGTCTCCCACCGCACACTAGCCACCAGACACCACGATGATGGCATCCAAGAAAATGCCCTAGACTAGATACGCTCATTTCCACTGGCAGAACACAGAGAATAAGACTCCCGCCCTTCCTCTCGGAACCAACAGAGACCAGATGCAGAGTATCTCAAGGATCCTCCCTCACTCACACCCTCTTCAATGTCTACATGGCCCCCTTCACAACCATCGCCAAAAGCCATGGGCTCAACATCGTCTCCTACGCCGATGATACACAACTAATCCTCTCCCTCACCAAGGAACCTGACATAACCAGGCACAACTTCCAAGAAGAGATGAAAGCCGTTGCAACCTGGATGAGGAACAGTTGCCTGAAACTCAACTCAGAGAAAACAGAAGTCCTCATCCTTGGCTCCCCCCCTCAGCATGGGACAACACCTGGTGGCCTCCCACCCTCGGAAACCCACCCACTCCAACATACCATACACATAACCTCAGCATCATACTGGACTCATCGCTCACAATAAATTGCCAGATCAACACCATCTCCTCTGCATTCTTCAACACCCTCCGAATACTACTTAAAACATTCAAATGGATACCCGCTGACTCCAGGAAAACGGTCACTCACGCCCTCTTCACCAGCAGATTGGACTACGGCAACGCCCTCTATACCGGAATCATCAAGAAACTCCTCCGCAAACTCCAGACCTTCCACAACGCCGCAGCCAGACTAATCCTCGATATCCCAAGGCACAACCACATTACCCAAAACCTCCACGACCTCCACTGGTTCCCCGTCGAAAGAAGGATAGCTTTCAAGCTTCTCACGCACGCATACAAGGCCCTCCACAACATTGGACCTCAATACCTCAACAACCGCCTCTCCTTCCACGCACCCAAGAGAAAGCTACAATCAGCCGACCTCTCCCTAGCCACCATCCCACGCTTCTACAGGAACAGAGCGGATGGAAGGTCCTTCTCCTACCTTGCAGCCAAGACATGGAACGAGCTCCCCTCCACCTCCGCCGAAATCCGACACTGGACCAATTCAGGAAAGACCTCAAGACCTGGCTCTTCGAATGACCCCAACGGAGCTGCACCCCTCCCCCCACCCACCCCAGCGCCTTGAGACCCATACGGGTGAGTAGCGAGCTCTACAAAACACTGATTGATTGAAGACAAAGGGGCAGATGTATCAAGGATTGCATTTGCGATTCCTTAATAGCGAATATTAGCGAATTGCTATTAAGGAATCGCAAAATGCTATGTATGTAGGAATCGCAATAATAATTGCGATTCCTTAATATTCCTTAATTGCGGATTGCAAATTGCGATTCGCAATTAAGGAATACCTTCCCATTCATTCCTATGGGCGTAGAGGCCCATAGGAATGATTGGGAAGACATTCTCAATTGGCGAATCGCAATTAGAGAATCGCAAATTGAGAATGCAATTTCAAGGGTGCCAGGGTGTCCTTTTGACACCCTGTTGCACCCTGAAATATGTATGTGTGCACATGTGGCGCACATACATGCCCTAAGGGCATGTATGTGCGCCACATGGCACTTTGAAAATGCTAAAAAGTGCATTTTTCAAAGAAATCGCATATTACCACCAACTTGAAGTTGGTGGTAATTTGCGATTCCTTAAGGCCAAATTGCACTTTTTTGGTGCTTCTTACATTGGATTTAAGGAATCGCAATTTGCGATTCCTTAAATGCAATCGCAAAATAGGGAATCACAAATTATGCGATTCCTTATTTTGCGAGGCAGTTTTGCCTTAATACATACCACTAAGCAAAATTGCGTTCGCAAATGCCGAAATTCTGCGAATTTCGGCGTTTGCGAACGTAATTTTGCTTGATACATCTGGCCCAAAGTGGCCACCAGAACATTCCAGAGGCAATGTTTGATGCAACCCCACAAGGCCAAGCTGCGACATCAATTGAGGCAAACTGGCACTGAACAAAGTCGAATGCCATCTAAATCATCGTCAAACAGTTTATCCGCCTCAATATTCAGTGAAAGTGAGGAAGACGGTTTCCCCATGTCAATGTTTACCTCACATATATATATCTTGCCGCTTTAATTATTCGACTTGTTCTGGTTAATGGAAGCTGGGAGCTGTCTAGCTGCCGTCTTCACTGTCAGAGATCTTCGAAGACAGTAAAGAAGTAACAGCAGTCAATGGGTTTTCAGGTTCAGTTTTTCTTTCACTATTTTGATCAGAAGGCCGATGTTTCAAATGCCGAAAGTGAGAAGAATATCGGGTAATAGACTTCCCAGGACACTGGGCAGTCACCATATGTCCCTTGGTGGACACAATGTGGAAACGTGCAGCATCATATGGAGCATCAGATTTTCTCCTTCGCAGTTGGCTGACGTTCACTAGATCTCCTGTCTTAAACTCATTGTTCTTTGCAATACTTGTCTTGCCAGCATAGACTTTAATCTTTTCTTTATTAACCAAGTCCTTCATTTGAGTTGTATTCTCACCTCCTTCTCTTTTGTTGGTCCATTAAGTTAACTTGGTTGTCATTCATTGCTCTCCTGAATATCAAAGTCGCAGGACTTTTGCCTGTGGTTGAGTGAGGTGTTAAACGATAGGCTTATAGGATGGAATTCAACAGTTTCCAAATTGAGCCTCTCAAGAGTTGCACGCTATACCACTTTCTTTAGCATACTCATAAAACACTCAACAAGGTCGTTGGTCTGCGGCCACAAAAGTGTATGCTTCCGATGCTTTATGTTCAGATGCTCCAGAAAATTCTTGAATCTTTGGCTGTTGAACAGGGGGCCACCATTATCAGACTTCAAAACCGCTGGAACGCCCCATGTTGTAAAAATGCTGTCAAGTCTCTCAATGACCTACTCATGAACTGTAGATGAGAGATCCTCTATAAATGGAATTCGAGAGTTCTCATACACAATTACCATCAGATGATATCCATTGTCAAGTGTAACAAAGAAAACAATGGATATTCTCTCCCATGCATGCTTTGGGAGTTCTGACATGGTAAGAGTATGTTGAGTAATGTTTGTAATGAGGCAGTTATATGGATGGCAGGCCTTGAGTTCTTTTTCAACCTTCTCATCTAAATATGGAAACCAAACTCGATCTTGGAGAGTTCTCTTGGTGGTAACAATACCACGATGTGCTTCATGAGCCACTTCGATTATTTTCTGTCTTAAACTCTCCGGAATTAGGATTCTCGACCCTTGCAGTATAACTCTGTGCTCAGTTATAGACAGTTTATCTTTACCATTTTTTGTACTTTTGGTATTCATCATCACTGGTGAGAGGTCAAGCATGTCGGTTCCATGACTGATGTGTAATTATATTTTTCAACTTCAGCATGTCACTATCATGGCTCGTGGCAGTGACGATCTGGGCTAACGATATGGCATCTGGGCAATTTGACTTTACAATGAAATTAACATAGGCTTCAGCCGTCTTGGATGGAGTACGTTGACCTTGTACAGGTGCTCTGGAAAAGTAGTCAGCACAGTTTTGATCCTTCCCTGGATGATGTACAGTGGTGTAATCATACTCTTGTAATCGGAGTACCCACTGTTCAACGTGAGGAGGCATCGTGGCTTTTGGGTTGCCAAAGATAGTCAATAAAGCTTGATGATCAGTTACCAGCATAAAAGGCTTTCCATACAAGAATACATGGAAATGTTCACAATCCCATACCATGGCCAAACTTTCTTTCTCGGGTTGAGAGTAAGCACATACTGTTTGGACAAACTTCTACTGGCATATGCCACAATATGCCCCAAAGGGGAGCAATCCCTTTCAGGACAAATGCCCTCACCCACCATAGGTGGCATGCTTCATCATATGGGCTTCTCTTCCCAGTGGTAAAACCTAGTCCCACTGAGGGCTACAACTCCCTCACTGTGAGGCAGGAGCTCTGGGATGTTTTAAGGATGATGATATACTATCAAGGATGCTAAAATCCCATATGTGAGTTACTGGTGTAGTGAGGACGCAGCGCAAAAAAATAGTTAAGTGAAATAGGAAAAGTGAGATTAAAACTATCTAGTGGGGGCAAAAAACTCTTTATTCACTTGCTCGCACTGGTAGGGTTAAAAAGCAGTGCAAAAAGCAGTATAGATTCAAACTGCTAGGTATCAAAGACGGTCGACATGTTTCAGCCTAAGCGATCTGAATAAGTATCTAGGCTTTCTTCAGGACCAGAACTAGAAAACAAAGCTGCTGCTGACAGTGTAAAGTGACAGGTAAAGAGAAATTATACAAAACCAGTAATCCTATGTTTTGTTGAGTATTACTGGAGCTTATCTGTAGAAGTGAGACAAAAAAACGATAAATGCAACAAGTCAAACGAAACATAATTCCATCATTTCAAAACGATGCATGCTACTATTGAAGGATTAATCATATATCCTTTTGAGCCCAACTAGGTGCTCAAACATATTTAAGTGAATCCACTTACCCAAGAGTTTAGGATAAGTAGCCCCACCTCAACCTGGCAACAGCTCAGGGAAGGGGGCCCCGCTCTGTAAGAAACAAGATCATGTGTCACACATATAGACTTGCAATGTTGTCACTGGTCTAAAAAAGGAATGTATCGGTGGTGGGCCTAACAATCACGAACACAGTGTGAGGGAGCTTAAAAACCATGGACAGATTACGGTCCAGTACCGTAGTTTTTGCTTTAATTTTTAATTTACACTTCGCCCTACACCCCAAAGGGAATGTGCTGGATAAGTTAGTATTAAGGTGACTTAATCATCATAATGTTCTTCTCAATAGAATACTTGTGAATCTAGTTTATAAGAATCACGGATGATAGTCAAAAATGACGTGCATATAACATCCGGGCTTTTCATCAATGCTCTGTCAATACTAAATGGTACATATTAACCTCAATCCTAAAGCGTCTTTCTAATGATTAGAGCGTTGTGTCGCTGCTAGTAATAGCCTTAATGAGAGCTCATTTGAGTCTTCCCTATAAGCATACGGTGTGTAAAAAACAGATGGTATTTTAAACGTGCTACAATCTAGAGCACATGCACGGTTCTACGAGGAAAACGCAGTCATACCGTTAGCCAATGCAAATTGACAACTCCCAGTCAAGATGCAGTAAACATGAACACCCAGTTCTAACAAGAAGGAAAAACCGATGCTTTAATTTTTTACACAAAAAGCCACATATTCATCAACAGACTTACCTCTCCATCGGTACCCCGTCGTGGTACACGAGCTGCGACCAGAGGTACCGACGGGAGGGACGAGCCACAGTATAAGTAATCCCCAGAAAACGCGCATTCACGCCGCGCACCTGTGCAAGGACCATTAGGTGCCCTTCTGACATGCCTGAACCATGTAGACCGGCAGCACAGTGCGCATGCGCGCTACTGAAATCAAACTCAGAGCGCATGAGTGCTGTTTCACCACTTAGCTGTGTTAAATCTAGATGACTTTATTAAACAGACAACAGCAGCGCTGTGGACCTTGGTGCACAATAGTAATACGTCCATCATATTTCCCATATTGTAAAGAGAATTTTTACACTACATTGTGGTGAATAAATTCCTTTACTTGAAGAAGTACTAATATTACTCATATCCGATGTAATTAGATATGAGATGCTCAAAAGTTTAAATTACAGCGCTTTATCCACACGGATATTGTAGAATATGATCAGTGTCAGTTAGGATAAAACCATGTATGGTGCAGTAATTCAAGATTAGCGTGACATATTAGAGCATAAAGCTCTTTCATATGTTGGTATGTGACAGCTAATTCTTACTTTGCATATTGGTGAGAATCGTACGGTGTCTGATGAAGCGGTGCAGCTGCCACTACGTGTATTGTATGAGTGTGTATAGAGGGATAATTAAGGAATCTCTACGTTATTCTTTATTTAGAACAGTAACATGTGTGGCATTTTCGCTAAGCGTTATCAGTTGGGTGATAACTAATTCTTAATGGCACGTTGGAAATAGGCATGTGGTGCCGGGCGAAGTGGTGCCATTGTCACCAAGTGTGCTGCATGCGTGCATTCAAAGTGATAACCAAGGAATCTCTTCATTAAGTCCAGTGGTATCACTCTTAATTCTGTATACCCAGCGTTGTTCTCGTCTGAACAGGAATTTGGATATATCTGTGATGTGTGCCGGAATATAAGGTTGCTCTAGAACTGTTCAATGCAGGTCTTCTGCAGGATGATTCATATCCAAGAAATGATTTGTCATTTCGGTAGATCTTTTCTTGCACCGAATGGTGCTTTTGTGCTCGAGTATCCTTGTTTTTATCTTGCGCCTGGTCATGCCCACGTAGCGCAAGCCACAAGGGCAAGAGATCAAGTAAATCAATTTGTTGCTATTGCAATTGGTGTGTTTAGACAAAATCCAAGGCTTATTAGTGCCTATATCAATCTCAGTCGTGCATCGTGCGTCAATCTCGTGCGTGTGGTTTGAGGACACGCAGCACAGGAGCCACATGGGAAGTGTCCTTTGATGGGTGGCCCCGAAAAAACGCGAAACGCGAACGTGAGAAATCATGCGATGAGGCCAATCGCGGTACAAAAAGTAGCGAAAAGTAGCCATAGGCCTGCAAATCCCAAGCGTCTGGTGGGAAATTGCACCATAAAAACCACAGAAACAACACACCAGAAACAAGCCAAAGCACGTAGCAACATGGATGCACCCTGACCCAGTGCAGAGGTCAACGCGAACCCCACAACCCCCACAGACCACCAGCAAGGAACAACTGGGTCGGGGAAGGCCAAGGAGAAAAGGGAGAGGAAGACGGGGTGCAGACCGCAGGAAAACAAGACCAGCGTCACGGAGGTGACAGAACACTACCAGCAACTGACCCACAAGCAGACCACCTGGAATGCAGTTGGAGTGCCCAGGAGGCCAATCCAGGAGGCCAAGAGGCGCCAGCAGGACGTGACAACCTAAACCAGGTACAAACCCGCTGCCAACAGGAAGGCAGCAACGGCGACAGGAGGTGGCAGTACATCGCCACAGGAGGAGCCTGGGGAAACCCAGGCCACAGTCATCAGTGTGTAGACGGTGCAAGGAGTAGGGAGTACGGACACAGCTCGAGAGGACCTGACACAACAACAACAGGGTGAGGATCCAACAGGGACTGGGGGACGGGGGTGATGGGCACAATGGCACACATGCACAATGAGGTGTAGCACACTGCACACCCACAATTACCCAGGGACATGTCCCCCATCCCCGTGGCACACTGCAGCACACACACATAGCAATCACAGCACATACCATGACAATGTGGCACAAAGTGCAACACCCACACTGCAGAACAGGGGACACAACTGGGTCCGCACAGGCACAGAAACAGAACAATCACATTGGACAGAGCAGGGAACTGTGAGATGCATATCTACGGCTATAACCCCACAACAGCCATGTAGGCCAAATGTACACTGTCCCAACTCAAATAGCCACCACCGCCCAAACAGTCACAATGTACATTCTCACACAGTCTGCATGTCGACAAGAACAAGGCGCCAACACAATGCCTACATGCACCTCCCCTTCACAATGCAGAGGGACAAACAACACCTCCAGCAGGTCAGAACAGACAACCCATCAGTGATGCCGGAGACGAACACCACACCTTCGACACCGACGCCCTACAACAGCCCATGGACATCCCACACAACCCACCACCAGGACCAGGGCAGACAAGATACTCAGAGGAGAACCCAGCCCCTGCAACAGACCACACAGCATGAAGCACCCGCAATCACAGCTGGCTCACAACACTTCACCGACCCACACATGGCACCCCAATGCCAGGTGTCAGAACGCCAAAAGGAGGTGGCCCAACAGGTGCGGGTGTTGGCGAACCCATGGAATGCGAAGTAGAACACATACGTGGGTGTCCAATACCCTTCAGGGACCACCTACATCCCACAAAGGAGACCCACACTTCCATAGAGACACATGCAGATGCACATACCCAGTACAGAACCACGCCCAGGGGCACGCACATATCAGTCACACACCCACGTTGGCTCTGCGTACGACGGCACAGTACACTCTCCTTACGAATTGAGTGGGTGACGACAAAGCTACATGTCCAGGTTCTAGCCCGCTGCCTGCGGTGACATGTCTGCATCCGCTGTACACAGCACAATGTAATGTCGTAGGGCCCAGGGCCCCCATGCATACAACAAGACCACAGGGACACATGCACATATCATGTTGAACTGGCTACGGGCACGTGCGCCCGGCCCCTTTATTGGCAGGGCCACATGTACAGTGACGCCTGTGCTCGATGTGTGTTGGGTGAGTATAAGCCAGCCCGCACAGAGTGCTTGGTGCTGGCAACAACCTGAACAGTGGACACCAGTGTAATGGAAACAGAAAACACCAGCATAACAGAGTCAACTGCAGAGCAACATGGAGGGATCCGGAGTAAGGACAGAGGTCACCCAATATTCAGTCAGGAGGTTCCGTGAGTTGCAGTGCACTGAGGTAGGGGCACTAGAGAAGAGCACGCTCATGTGAAGAAATTGCTAGGATTGTGTCCCTTCGGGTTAGTCCTGATGCAGATGCAGTGGGGTGTGTTACACCTGCATCAACTTCCACATCAACGTCCCAGGTCTCCCACACTGCCTGAGGTGACAGTTGCGTCCGCAGTCCACAGCGCAATACCCAGTATTAGATCCGGGTGTGTAGCTTGACTACCACCACCAGTCTGCATTCCTGCCTTGGGGCTGTTGCCTCCTGCCCTCCCATTGTCTGTGCCTTCTCCCGTCCGCACACTTGACACATCTTCCTCATCATAGTCCCAGGTCTTCCCCACTGCATGAGGTGACATTGCTGCGCAACCTCACAACAGCACAAAACTCAATCAGTAACGGACAATGGCTTACGGTGCACTGAGTCACTGGCACCTGGAGTGCTGAGCAGGGTATCAGGCCGATGATGGCATCCACGACAGGTCTGAGCAACTCCGTAGGTCTGTCAGGACCACTGGTTCGACTCTGGCAGATGGCGGTTGGAGGTGGTCCTTGCGGTGGTGGCGTGTACCTCCTGCGGTGATGCAACGTCCGGGCCGGTCAAGACTCGATGCTATGTGTGGGCCCTGGTGGCCCGCAGTTGAGGCCAGAGGATGCGGACAGCACAGGGCCACAGACACATGGCATTGATGACCCCAAGACCATCACTACAGAGGCCATTCAATGTCTCAGAAGAAGGGGTCCCAGGCCTGAGTAGCACAGAGTTAGTGGCCCTAGATGCACTGCGGCCGGCACAAGCACCCAGCCACGGGACGGTGACTTGTGGTGCCATGCGACCTGAGCGGGTCCCCATCAATGTCCGAGGTGTAGGTTGCGGAGGGTTGCGGGGGACAGTGGAAGGTGTCCTCCAGGGCATGATGCGGAAGGTCTGATGTCATCTGGAAGCAGCAAATGGAGGAGTGGAAAGCTCAACCCTCGTTTTCACCAACAATTCGGTATCAGCTACATGAGGATGAAAACTAGCCCCTAGTCCATTGACTCAAACGCCACCAATGTACGACCAGTGAGTGTCCATGAATGTCGGGGAACACACTTAGTGGCACAGGTGCTGAGAGGGGATGCAGTCTGCGATGATGCCGGTACACAGATGTGAACTCCAACATTGCCAAATCAAGACTCTGTGACCTACTGGACCGCAGTGTAGGCCGGAGGCAGCGGTCAGCATGGGCCCACAGACACGTGTTGTGTGCTTGTGATGCATTTGTTTGCTTCACTGATAGCAGGGAGTTTAGTGATATCACCCCTGCAGTAGACATCTGGTCACTGCCATTCATGACTCAGGACACAGTTTCACACATGGGACCTACTGGACCGCAGTGTAGGCCGGAGGCAGCGGTCAGCAGTGGCCCACAGCCACGTGTCGTTGGCTCGCGAGGCACAGAGTTAGTGACACAGTGGCAGTTGTCGGTAGTGTTCAATCACCTCCATAACGATGATCCTGTTCCCTCCGGACTGCAAAGCGTCATCCTCTTACGCCTCTCCGTGCGTGCGATGAAATGTATTCTGCCTTTTGAATTACCGATGTTCAGTTCCAAATCTGTGATCCCACTCGTGCACTGCGTAGGCCGAGGGCAGTAGTCCGCGTAGGCCCACAGACACGTGTGGTTGTGATGCCATGCACAGACTTGTTGCCACCACATCGAAGGGTGTATAGTGAATTGTTCTCTGCCTTCAATAATGTTCACTGCCATGTGGTAATCAAGACTCAGTTCCAAATGTGTGACCTACCTGACCGTGGTGTAGGCCTGAGGCAGAGGTCAGCACGGCCCTTCCACCGAGTGTCGCCGGCATAGGTTGGATGGCCCCACCGGCCTGCGTAGTTCAGGTTCAGTGGCACCACGTGTAGCCGGCTGGTGTTGAACAGGGTTAGTGGCACCACGTGTAGCCGGCTGGCATTGAACAGGGTTAGTGGCACCACGTGTAGCCGGCTGACGTTGAACAGGGTTAGTGGTACCACGTGTCGCCGGCTGGCGTTGAACAGGGTTAGTGGCACCACGTGTCGCAGGATGCCCATATGGAAGTATGCCTCACTGATCGGGGGTCTGGTGCTGTGGCCGCTGGCCCGGATTTGGGGTCACTGCCATTCATGACTCAGGGCACAGTTTCACATATGGTACCTTCTGGTCCGAAGAGTAGGCCTAAGGCGGCAGTGGAGTATGTCAACGAGAAAGGAATACAGCTGGCCTGTGTCGTGGAGGCCGTGATGGTCTGAGGTGGCTGCTAAGGTCGCGGGACTCAGGCTTGGAGCTTGCGCCAGCATGTGGTGGGCCCTCCTTGACACACGCCGGTGTCGGCAGGTGATCAGTGTGGCCTGGCTGCGCAGGGGCGGGCCTGACGGGTTCGTGGTCCAGCGTGCCGGGGTCTGGCAGGCACACAGCATTGCAGGCAAGTCCGCTCACGAGGACGGCGTCGGCCTCGTGGCGGGGTGGGAGGCGCCGCCCTGGCAGAGACGCGGGTCTTTCTGGAAGAGGACCACGCCCAGGCCTACGTGCTTTTTATTCACACCCCTACACTGGCGTAGCGTATGCCGGGCCATCCCACTCAGGTGACGTTTAGGGGGCGTAACAGGCAACATTTCCGCGAGGTCCCCCACTGGCTGGGGTGACATGGTGGCGTCCACTGTCCACTACACTCCATACACCAGCGGTGTATGTCGCCATGGACAGGGGTGTATTCTGCATACTGTGGTGTGTCCAGCACATCTCCGCCACCCATGGCATTGTGTACTTTCCCAATCATGGTTCTACTGCATCCTTCACACATGCCTGGTTGCCACCTCTCCACACATTCGGCTACTATGTGGCTGTGGTGCCATGCCGTTGCTGGCTCATGTTCAGGGCTTGCCCATGTGAACATTGTAAGTTGTTCTGTCGTGCTTGGTGGGTGGACATGTTGTTGTGCCTGTTGTATGTGATTTTGTGACGTGTGCATTGCCAGAGTTGTGAGTTGCATGGTTGTGGAGTTGAGGTGTGTGGGGTGTTCATTTGGATATTGCCAAGGGGCTGTGCATTTCCCTTGTTGCCATCCTGGGAACGCTGGTTGATGATGGACTGTCGGAGGATGAAGGTATCATGCACACTGGCTGTGTATTTGAAGGTGACATTGTTGGGGGTTCCACAGTGTTCTGTTGTTGCCTGCACATTGATGTGAGACGTGTGCTTCCTGTTGCGGTGATTGTGTGCTGTGTCACCAGGGGGCACAGGTAGTACATGTGTGCTGTGTATTGCCCCCAACACGTGCGTGCATCCTGCTTGGGCGTATGGTCCTTGCTTGGTCTCCAGCGGATCCTGCGCATTGTGTTGTACGTATGGGGACTGGGGTGCCAGGGTGATGGTGTTGTCCAGGACAGGTGTGGGGGACTTGGAAGTGGTTGGCTGTGAGACTCCTCCGACTCTGGTGGGTGTTGGTTGGGGGGTTCCAGGGGTCAACAGGTACAGCCAAGCCAGCAGCTTTGTGTGGGGTGGGATGTTGGTTGTCCGCTGTGTTGGTGCCATAGGCCTGTTAGGCGATGATGGTCAGGATGCGTAGGATGTTTGTCACTTTCAGCCTGTAGTGGACGGTGACATTGTCAGATGTTGGGTCTGTGAGGCTGGTAAGCTTCCTGGGGGTCCGCTGTCTTTGTCTGCGCTGCGTCTGTGGTGGTCCGTTGGGGGGGGTGTTCCGGGGGGGGGTGGGGGTCCTGGGGTGGTGGTGGTGGGTGTTGTGGCCCTCTTGGGTGTCCGGGCCGCATGATGAGTGGCTCCATGGCATCTGTTGCCCTTCGGTTGTGGCCCTGGGCTGTGCTCCCTTTTGTGGTGCTGGCTGCCATCCGACTTTACACCAGGTCAGAGCAGGTGTAAATTTCCTGGTGCTAACGCGCCTTATCGCCTGTTTGTGTTCTTATCGCCGATGTGGCTGGTCGTTGTGAATGTTGAGGTGTGATGTTGTCTCGACTTTTGGCACGGGAACGCCTACTCTGCATCTCATTAGTGATATTTGCGGGGGTACTCTGTGGCGATGTTTTTTGCGGCTGCTATCGCAGGTAAACTGGTGCTGTGGGCTGTTAACACCGGCTTGTGAATGGGGAGGTAAATTTATCACGACTTTGGCTGCGATAAAGTGCCGTTAATTCGGCGATAGCTCCTTGTGAATATGCCCCTAAGTCTTTTATATCGAAACAGACAAAAATGTGTTAAAAAGGTTGTAATGTACCTGCAATCTTCTTCGAGTTCCAGCTGATGATAACCTTTATTTAAATCAAGGCGAGAGAAAACCTACTCACCATTTAATTGCCATCATGTCAGCAATGTGTGGACCTGGATGTAATTCTCATTCGATTGCCTTGTTTGCTTGGTGCATATCAACGAATATACATACAGCTCCTTCAGTGTCCTTTTTGGGCACTCCCACTATGGAGGAAACCCGTGGTGTCAGACCAGTTCAACGCTCAATAATGTCATGCTTAATTAAAGATTCAAGTTCTTTTTCAATAGCTTCTTGTAAATGAAAAGCAACTTGTCTATGTCTCTTAACAACAGGACGGACATTGACATTAATGTGTAACATTACTTTCATAGTCTTCAGCTTTCTCAAACCATGAAGCAATGGAGGAAATTGACTTACTATTTTGTGGTGAACATTCATGTTGTAATTCACAGAAATCAGTCCCATATCAGCAGCGGTGCTGAAACTGAGCAGACAGGCACTTGTTGCTGTACCTTGATGGGTTTTTGCAACTTCGTTTTCTTGTGTATCAATGTCACTACAAATGAACCCTGATTTTTTATGGGCAATGATGCAGCCCAAGCATACACTTTGGTTTTCAAAGGCGTAAGTCAAAGCTCTGGAGACAATTCATAATATTTCTCTTCAGGCATTATGTTTATTGATGCTGCACTGTCGATGATGAAAGGTATTGAGCACTAATTTTTCTTCAATTACATTTTCGGACACTGTTTGTATGACTTTGGTGCTTTCACGTGTTGACTTTTCTTTGAAATTTTTGCTTGCATGCAGCCAGTCAGACATGTGCACTTCTTCAGGGCTGTTGAACATAGAAATCATCAATCAGTATTTGTAGTGCAAATATTTAAATCATATTTAACA
Organism: Calotriton arnoldi; assembly: GCA_963921515.1. Lineage (NCBI taxonomy): Eukaryota > Metazoa > Chordata > Amphibia > Caudata > Salamandridae > Calotriton > Calotriton arnoldi. Next base: position 705,157 of record CAWUFW010009308.1, read on the forward strand.
AATTATAGTGCAAACAAAATTTCTCACTGTGGTATAAAACCAAACATATTATGCAACTATATACAATCACACGACCTATACTAGTGAGCGCGAAACACGTGTTGGCTGTAGTACTTGTCAGTATTGCTATAATAACTGACTCATCAAAGGTATAAAAATATAAAGAAAACACAAGAAACAATACAAGAATCTTTATTGTTTATTGTTGTTATATTTCTCAGAAAAGTTTTTTCATGCATTATATTACATTACTGTTGGGAACCAGTAACTGAGATTATAGCGCTGGGCAATATTCCTATTACCCAGAACTTGTTATAATATATATATATATTCACTGAAAAAACCATAGGTTTCAGATATGTTATAGTTACAAATTAGCATTTAAAAAACCTTTGAAATTCACTGAAAAACCATAGGTTTTAGGGACAGTTATAGTTAGTTGGACATTTCACTCGTACAAAACCCGTGAAATTCCCCGTTATAGTTAGTTCAGCTAACTATAACTCGCGCCCCGCAATGCACTGCTGATGACGTCACATATTACATCACTCATGACATGGTCAGTGACATCACTGATGACATCACTGATGACATCTCAAATGACATCACTGATGACATCATCCAGTGACTGTGTGTTTCTGTAAAGTTTAAATATTTTTAATATATATAGGAAAAGACGTATTGAAGAATGAGTGGGTGTGTAAGTGTCTGTATGGATGATTTAGTAGGTGCGTGACTGACTCTATAAGTGAGTGATTTAACGTATCTTACTGAATGCATGGGTTAGTGACTAAACTGGGTGAATGTCTGTATCCGTCTGTCTGTTGCTGTGTAAGTGGCTGCATGGGTTTGTGAATAGCTACATGAGTGTCTATATGAGTTATTGATTGGTTGTCTGAGTATCTGTATGGGTGCCTGAGTGTTTGTGTGGGTGGGGTGTGTGCGACTCTGTGCATAGATGTGTGAGTGGGTGATTCACTGGGTGGATGGTTTCAAGAGTGCATCTGTGATAGACTGTATGGGTGGGTAAGTGTGTGTAAGAGTGTGTTAGTGAGTGAATGTATGTCCCAGTGGTACATGTGTGAGTAACTACATATGTGAAAGCCAGTATATATGTGTGTTGGAGTATATAAATAGCTATAAGCGAGAGTGAGTGATGGGGATAGTGGCTGTATGGATGAGTGTGTGCTTGTATCAGTGATTGTATAAGAGCGTAACAATGTGCTAGTATTTGTATGATTAAGTGAGCTGGTGTGTGTATAACTGTATAGGTGAGTAAATGGCAGTGTGTTTAATTATTTGCATGACTGACTAGGTGTGTGAGTACCTCTTTGGATGAGTGGCGGTGTTTGAGTGTCTATATAGGAGTAAGAGTGCATATGATAGTCCTGTACTGAGTGACCATAAGTAAGAGTGACTGTACGGGTGAGTGAGTGGATGTGTGTGTGTAGACCTAAGAATCAGTGAGTGGGTATGTAGTTATTGGTGTTGGAGTGTCTATAGTTTTGCGAATGGCAGTCTGTAATTTAGATTGGGTGTATCAAAGGTTATATTAGGGTGTGAGGAGCTGCATCAGATTATCACGTGGATGATGTCATCAGTGATGTCATTTGAGATGTCATCAGTGATGTCATCAGTGATGTCACTGACCATGTCATGAGTGATGTAATATGTGACGTCATCAGCAGTGCATTGCGGGCGCGAGTTATAGTTAGCTGAACTAACTATAACGGGGAATTTCACGGGTTTTGTACGAGTGAAATGTCCAACTAACTATAACTGTCCCTAAAACCTATGGTTTTTTCAGTGAATTTCAAAGATTTTTTAAATGCGAATTTGTAACTATAACATATCTGAAACCTATGGTTTTTTCAGTGAATTTCAAAGGTTTTTTAAATGCTAATTTGTAACTATAACTGTCCCTAAAACCTATGGTTTTTTCAGTGAATTTCAAAGGTTTTTTAAATGCTAATTTCTAACTATAACGTGTCTGAAACCTATGGTTTTTTCAGTGAATTTCAAAGGTTTTTTAAATGCTAATTTGTAACTATAACGTGCCTGAAACCTACGGTTTTTTCAGTGAATTTCAAAGGTTTTTTAAATGTATTAATTTTTATATTATTTTTTTTCATACGGATTTACTACATTTTTAGAAACAATTTCTTTTACATATTTTATTTTTTAAATTACATTGTAATTACATTATACATTACATTACAAAAAATACTTTCTCAGAATGAATTACTTTAGTTTAAATTCTTAGCACATAGGCAATAGACTTTTAAGTACAATAGTTACAGTTGTTGCAATGTGCAACACATTTTCAAACACAATGCAACATTCAGCTCAATGTGAATTTCTAGTTAAATGCAATTAGTTACTTTATGGATTACTTTTCTAACCACAGGACTGGATCCTAGATTCAGTCCTGGGACATCTCCTGTAAACAGTTGAGTAAAAGCGTTTTGGTTACAGTCGTGATTTTTAAGCAATATTATTGTATTTTAAAAGTTGACACTTAGAAACTTTTCCTCATAGAATCACCAATGTTATCCTATGGAAGGAAATTCACTTAGCAGGTAAAAACTGTTATCGTTACTTTTTCTTACTCAGTGTTGGATCCTGGATCCAGCACTGGTGCATCTCCTGTAAACAGTTGAAAAAATGCGTTTAAGTCATACAGGCGATTTTTAAGGAATATTTGTAGTTTGTGAAAATCGACACTTTGAAACTTTTCTGCTGAAAACCAGACAATGGATTCCTATGGAAGAAAAGATAAGTTACTGGTAAGTACGGTTAAAATTACTTTTCAGGATCAGTACTGGGCTGAAAGATGCAGCACTGAGGTCTCTCCTGATAACAGGTGAGTAAATCGGAATTCGTATTTCGGCTGATTTTAGAGGAATATTTTAAAGTTCCAAAACTCCACACTTAGAAGAATTTCCAAGTGAAACCAGTCAATGTTAGCCTATGGAAGGAAATTCAAGTTACTGGTAAGTACGGTTAAAATTACTTTTCAGGACCAGTACTGGGCTGAAAGATACAGCACTGAGGTCTCTCCTTATAACAGGTGAGTAAATCGGAATTCGTATTTCGGCTGATTTTAGAGGAATATTTGTATGTTTCAAAAATCAACACTTAGAAACTTTTTCAGCAAAAAGCAAGCAATTATATCCTATGGAAGGAAATTCAAGTTACTGGTAAGTACGGTTAAAATTACTTTTGAGGATCAGTACTGGGCTGAAAGATGCAGCACTGAGGTCTCTCCTGATAACAGGTGAGTAAATCGGAATTCGTATTTCGGCTGATTTTAGAGGAATATTTTAAAGTTCCAAAACTCCACACTTAGAAGAATTTCCAAGTGAAACCAGTCAATGTTAGCCTATGGAAGGAAATTCAAGTTACTGGTAAGTACGGTTAAAATTACTTTTCAGGACCAGTACTGGGCTGAAAGATACAGCACTGAGGTCTCTCCGTATAACAGGTGAGTAAATCGGAATTCGTATTTCGGCTGATTTTAGAGGAATATTTGTATGTTTCAAAAATCAACACTTAGAAACTTTTTCAGCAAAAAGCAAGCAATTATATCCTATGGAAGGAAATTCAAGTTACTGGTAAGTACGGTTAAAATTACTTTTGAGGATCAGTACTGGGCTGAAAGATGCAGCACTGAGGTCTCTCCTGATAACAGGTGAGTAAATCGGAATTCGTATTTCGGCTGATTTTAGAGGAATATTTTAAAGTTCCAAAACTCCACACTTAGAAGAATTTCCAAGTGAAACCAGTCAATGTTAGCCTATGGAAGGAAATTCAAGTTACTGGTAAGTACGGTTAAAATTACTTTTCAGGACCAGTACTGGGCTGAAAGATACAGCACTGAGGTCTCTCCTGATAACAGGTGAGTAAATCGGAATTCGTATTTCGGCTGATTTTAGAGGAATATTTTAAAGTTCCAAAACTCCACACTTAGAAGAATTTCCAAGTGAAACCAGTCAATGTTAGCCTATGGAAGGAAATTCAAGTTACTGGTAAGTATGGTTAAAATTACTTTTCAGGATTAGTACTAGGCTGAAAGATGCAGCACTGAGGTCTCTCCTGATAACAGGTGAGTAAATCAGAATTCGTATTTCGGCTGATTTTAGAGGAATATTTGCACAATGGTGAAGGGAGGGGCGGGCCTGAGGTGACATCTGTGCAAACGCGCCCCGTGGCGCGTTTTAAGTAGGGGATTAAGTCCCCTTGAATCATGAGGGTCCCTACGGGCCAACTAGCCCACCAGGAACCTCCAGTATGCGCCAGGGGCTGCGTTGCAGAGACATGTACAGAGGCCACACCCCTTTTACACCTCTCTGCAACGCAGCTCTGTGGCGCTTTCTGGACGTACCTGTTGGGCTAGTTGGCCCCCAGGGTCCCTCAGGATTGAAGGGGATTTAATTCCCCATCTTAAAACGCGCCACGGGGCCTGTTTGCACACATGTCACCTGAAGCCCCGCCCCTCCCTTCACCACTGTGCAAACGCGCCCCGTGGCGCGTTTTAAGTCGGGGATTAACTCCCTTGAATCCTGAGGGTCCCTGGGGTGCAACTAGCCAACCATATACCTCCAAAAGCGCCACAGAGCTGCGTTGCAGAGAGGTGTAAAAGGGGCGTGGCCTCTGTACACCTCTCTGCAAGGCAGCCCCTGGCGCATACTGGAGGTTCCTGGTGGGCTAGTTGGCCCCCAGGGACCCCCAGTATTCAAGGGGAATTTGTTCCCTCTCTGCAAACGCGCCAGGGGCGCGTTTGCAGAGTGGTGAAGGAAGGGGCGGGGCCTGCGGGCCGATCGTTTTTTTTTTTTTTTTGTCCCCTGAAGGGGGCTGTGTAGCCCCCTTCCTTTTTTCTGTTTTTGGGCCCTGGGGACCCCATCCCCCAGGGCCGTACCCTTTTTTTAATTACAAATTAAAAAAAAAAACGGGAAGGGGGCCGCGTGGCCCCCTTCCCTGGGCCTGTATTTGCCCCGGGACCCCATCCCCGGGGCATGGCCTCGATTTTTTTTTCAATGGAGGGGGCTGCGTGGCCCCCTCCTCAGGCCATTTAAGGCCCCGGGGACCCCATCCCCCGGGGCCGGCCTTTCCTTTTTTTTTTTTTCATTTTTTAACTTTGGGGAGGGGGGCTGCGTGGCCCCCTCCCGGGCCACTTATGGCCCCGGGGACCCCATCCCCGGGGCCTGGCCTCACGTTGGAGACTGTGGGGGTCCCCAATCCCCCACAGTCCCGCCGGCTCCCGTGTCCTACGGGAGCCGGCATTGCTTTACACATGGGGAGCAGCTAACATGCTGCTCCCCATGTGAAAAGCAATCGGCTTGGATATTGGAAGAGAGAGCAGGTTTCCTGCTCTCTCTTCCAATATCCAAAGCAGTTTGCAATGACAGGACGGGAGCCGCGAGGCTCCGTCCTGTCATTGCAAACAGCAGTGTCCCGGGATAGGCACCCCGGGACACTGCAGGAGCTGGCCCTGGGGGTGGCGGTCCCCAGGGCCACCACAGGCTCCAGGAGGGGGCCACGCGGCCCCCTCCTTACATTTTGAAAGCCCCGGGAGGTGGGGGTCCCGGGGCTTGGGGTCCAAAACGGACCCCCATTGTAATTTTCTTAGTGCCCCGGGAGGTGGTGGTCCCGGGCGTGTGGGGGCTGGAGCCCCCACACAGGTTTTTAATTTTAAAAAGAAGCCCCGGGAGGTGGCGGTCCCGGGGCTGCGGGAGGGCTCAGAGCCCTCCCGCACCATTCTACATAAAGCCCCGGGGGTGGTGGTCCTCGGGGCTTGGGAGCCCTTAGAGGCCCCCACACATAAAATTAACCCCCCCAGCATGCCCCCGGGACTTGGCCCACCCAGGGGCCAATTAACATCGAGCGCGGAGACCGCGCTCGATTTTTTCCGGCAGGATTCGCGCACCCTGAGCGCATCCTGCCGATTTTTAAAAAAAAAAAATTTTTTTTGCCCAGGGGTCCTTGTGGGACCCCTGAGCAGACCTAGGGGTCAGGGTGTTTCTACCCTGCCCCCTTTGTGCGCTTTGCGCACTTGTTTCTGTCCCTCGGTTCTACCGAGGGACAAAATGGCTGCCAACACTTCCTGATTTGGAGTGTTGACAGCCAATTAGCATGCAGCTCGTGATCGGGAGGGTGAGCGAATCCGACGCGGCCATAGATATCACTATCTTTTTACTTTTGATTTTCTCAGCAACTACTGAACGGATTTACACCATTTAACAAAAGGGTTCTTTCTGAACCAAGAACTACCTCTTTGCCAAATTTGGTGTAATTCCGTTCAGCAGTTCGAGCTGTAGCCGTGTCTAAAGTTTCCTATGGAAAATTGCATGGGGAAAACGCGTTTTGGGACCCCCTTTTTCTCGGCCCCCGCTTGACGAATCCCCCGAGACTTTCAGGGTAGGAGCGGACCGGAGCGGGCCACAAAGTTTGAACATTTTGCGAAGATACGTCAACCGGCAAGAGAGTTATTTCAAATAGAATGTCGCGGATTTCCTATGGATAATAGGTTGTAACTATAACTATCTACTGGCGACCGCCAGTAGATAATATATATATATATATATATATATATATATATATATATATATATATATATATATATATATATATATATATATTCACTGAAAAAACCATAGGTTTTAGGGACAGTTATAGTTAGTTGGACATTGCACTCGTACAAAACCCGTGAAATTCCCCTGTTATAGTTAGTTCAGCTAACTATAACTCGCGCCCCGCAATGCACTGCTGATGACGTCACATATTACATCACTCATGACATGGTCAGTGACATCACTGATGACATCACTGATGACATCTCAAATGACATCACTGATGACATCACTGATGACATCATCCAGTGACTGTGTGTTTCTGTAAAGTTTAAATATGTTTAATATATATAGGGAAAGGCGTATTGAAGAATGAGTGGGTGTATAAGTATCTGAATGGATGATTTAGTACGTGAGTGACTGACTCTACAAGTGAGTGATTAAACGTATCTTACTGAATGCATGGGTTAGTGACTAAACTGTGTGAATGTCTGTATCCGTCTGTTTGTTGGTGTGTAAGTGGATGCATGGATTTGCGAATAGCTACATGAGTGTCTATATGGGTTATTGATTGGTTCTCTGAGTATCTGTATGGCTGCCTGAGTGTTTGTGTGGGTGGGGTGTGTGTGACTCTATACATAGATGTGTGAGTGGGTGATTCACTGGGTGCATGATTTCAAGAGTGCATCTGTGATGGACTGCTTGGGTGGGTGAGTGTGTGTATGGGTGTGTTAGTGAGTGAATGTATATCTCAGTGGTACATGTGCGAGTAACTACATATGTAAAAGGCAGTATATATGTGTGTTAGAGTATTTAAATGGCTATAAGTGAGAGTGTGTTATTGTGAGAGTGGCTGTATGGATGCGTGTGTGCTTGTATCAGTTATTGTATAAGAGCGTAAGAATGTGCTAGTATTTGTATGAGTAAGTGAGCTGGTGTGTGTATAACTGTATAGGTGAGTAATGGGTGTGTGATTAATTTTTTGCATGACTGACTAGGTGTGTGAGTACCTCTATGGATGAGTGGCGGTGTGTGAGTGTTTATATAGGTGTATGAGTGCATATGATAGTCCTGTACTGAGTGACTGTAAGTATGAGTGACTGTACAGGTGAGTGAGTGGATGTGTGTGTAGATCTAAGAATCAGTGAGTGGGTATGTAGTTTTTGGTGTTGGAGTGTCTATGGTTTTGAGAATGGCAGTCTGTAATTTAGAGTGGGTGTATCAAAAGTTAAATTAGGGTGTGAGAAGATGCATGAAATTATCACATGGATGATGTCATCAGTGATGTCATTTGAGATGTCATCAGTGATGTCATCAGTGATGTCACTGACCATGTCATGAGTGATGTAATATGTGACGTCATCAGCAGTGCATTGCGGGGCGCGAGTTATAGTTAGCTGAACTAACTATAACAGGGGAATTTCACGGGTTTTGTACGAGTGCAATGTCCAACTAACTATAACTGTCCCTAAAACCTATGGTTTTTTCAGTGAATTTCAAAGGTTTTTTAAATGCTAATTTCTAACTATAACGTGCCTGAAACCTATGGTTTTTTCAGTGAATTTCAAAGGTTTTTTAAATGCTAATTTCTAACTATAACGTGCCTGAAACCTATGGTTTTTTTAGTGAATTTCAAAGGTTTTTTAAATGCTAATTTCTAACTATAACGTGCCTGAAACCTATGATTTTTTAAGTGAATTTCAAAGGTTTTTAAATGCTAGTTTCTAACTATGCCAACAGAGGTAGGACATGTGAAGAAAGAAGAAAAAACGCACAGAAAGAAGCAAAAGATGTGCAGAAAGAACCAACAGAGGAGCAGAAAGAGGCCTTGTTGCAAAATCATCCTGTGCCCACAACTTTTTCAGACGGGTACTGGTGGTAACTGACTCTGACTAACCAGAGCCAGTGCGCGTTTGCACAGTGGTGAAGGGAGGGGGGCCTGAGGTGACATGTGTGCAAACGCGCCCCGTGGCGCGTTTTAAGTTGCGGGATTAAGTCCCCTTGAATCCTGAGGGTCCCTGGGGCCCAACTAGCCCCCCAGGTACCTACAGTTAGGACCACAGAGCTGAGTTGCAGAGAGGCGTTCCGAGGCCACGCACCTTTTTCACCTCTCTGCAACGCAACTCTGTTGTGCTTACTGAAGGTACCTGGTGGGCTAGTTGGCCCCAGGATTCAAAGAGAATTAACTCCCCAACTTAAAACGCACCACAGGGCGTGTTTGCGCACATGTCACCTGAAGCCCCGCCCCCTCCCTTCACCACTGTGCAAACGCGCCCCGTGGCGCGTTTTAAGTTGGGGGATTAGGTCACCTTGAATCCTGAGAGTCCCTGGGGCCCAACTAGCCCACCAGGTACTTCCAGTAAGCACCACAGGCCTGCGTTGCAACGCCTGTAACAAATTGTGCAGTTGTGTTTAGGTAGTGAAGAGGGTCATGCTGGGGGTAGTGTTTTAGGGTTTAGGGTAGTGCAGTGGTGTTTGTGTAGTGTAGGGGGTCATGCTGGGGGTAGATTTAGGGTTTAGGGTAGTGCAGTGGTGTTTGGGTAGTGTAGGGAGTCGTGCTGGGGGAGTGTTTTAGGGTTTAGGGTAGTACAGTGGTGTTTGGGTAGTGTAGGGGGTCGTGCTGGGGTTAGTGTTTTAGGGTTTTAGGGTTTAGGGTAGTGCAGTGGTGTTTGGGTAGTGTAGGGGATACTGCTGGGGGTAGTGGTTTAGGGTTTAGGGTAGTGCAATGGTGTTTGGGTAGTGTAGGGGGTACTGCTGGGGGTAGTGTTTTAGGGTTTAGGGTAGTGCAGTGGTGTTTGGGTAGCGTAGGGGGTACTGCTGGGGGTAGTGTTTTATGGTTTAGGGTAGTGCAGTGGTGTTTGGGTAGTGTAGGGGTTCGTGCTGGGGGTAGTTTTTTAGGGTTTAGGGTAGTGCAGTGGTGTTTGTGTAGTGTAGGAGGTCGTGTTTTAGGGTTTAGGGTAGTGCAGTGGTCTTTGGGTAGTGTAGGGAGTCGTGCGGGGGGTATTGTTTTAGAGTTTAGGGTAGTGCAGTGGTCTTTGGGTAGTGTAGGGGGTTGTGCGGGGGGTAGTGTTTTAGGGATTAGGGTAGTGCATTGGTATTTGGGTAGTGTAGGGGGTCATGCGGGGGGTAGTGTTTTAGGGTTTAGGGCAGTGCAGTGGTGTTTAGGTAGTGTAGGGGGTCGTGCTGGGGGAGTGTTTTAGGGTTTAGGGCAGTGCAGTGGTGTTCGGGTAGTGTAGGGGGTCGTGCTGGGGGAGTGTTTTAGGGTTTAGGGCAGTGCAGTCGTGTTCGGGTAGTGTAGGGGTCGTGCTGGGGGAGTATTTTAGGGTTTAGGGTAGTGCAGTGGTGTTCGGGTAGTGTAGGGGGTCATGCTGGGGGTTGTGTTCTAGGGTTTAGGGCAGTGCAGTGGTGTTCGGGCAGTGTAGGGGGTCGTGCTGGGGGTGGTGTTTTAGGGTTTAGGGCAGTGCAGTGGTGTTCGGGCAGTGTAGGGGGTCGTGCTGGGAGTGGTGTTTCAGGGTTTAGGGCAGTGCAGTGGTGTTCGGGCAGTGTAGGGGGTCGTGCAGGGGTGGTGTTTCAGAATTTAGGGCAGTGCAGTGGTGTTCGGGCAGTCGTGCAGGGGTGGTGTTTCAGGGTTTAGGGCAGTGGTGTTCGGCAGTGTAGGGGGTCATGCTGGGGGTGGTGTTTCAGGGTTTGGGGCAGTGCAGTGGTGTTCGAGCAGTAAAGGGGGTCATGCTGGGGGTGGTGTTTCAGGGTTTAGGGCAGTGCAGTGGTGTTCGGGCAGTGTAGGGGGCGGTGCAGGGGGTGGTGTTTCAGGGTTTAGGGCAGTGCAGTGGTGTTCGGGCAGTGTAGGGGGTGGTGCAGGGGGTGGTGTTTCAGGGTTTAGGGCAGTGCAGTGGTGTTCGGGCAGTGTAGGGGGTCGTGCAGGGGTGGTGTTTCAGGGTTTAGGGCAGTGCAGTGGTGTTCGGGCAGTGTAGGGGGCGGTGCAGGGGTGGTGTTTTAGGGTTTAGGGCAGTACAGTGGTGTTCGGGCATTGTAGGGGGTGGTGCTGGGGCTGGTGTTTCAGGGTTTAGGGCAGTGCAGTAGTGTTTGGGCAGTGTAGGGGATCGTGCAGGGGGTGGTGTTTCAGGGTTTAGGGCAGTGCAGTGGTGTTCGGCCAGTGTAGGTAGTCTTGCTGGGGGTGGTGTTTCAGGGTTTAGGGCAGTGCAGTAGTTTTCGGGCAGTGTAGGCGGTCGTGCTGGGGCTGGTGTTTCAGGGTTTAGGGCAGTGCAGTGGTGTTCGGGCAGTGTACGGGTTTGTGCTGGGGCTGGTGTTTCAGGGTTTAGGGCAGTGCAGTGGTGTGCGGGCAGTGTAGGGGGTCGTGCTGGGGTGGTGTTTCAGGGTTTAGGGCAGTGCAGTGGTGTTCGGGCAGTGTAGGGGGTCGTGCTGGGGCTGGTGTTTCAGGGTTTAGGGCAGTGCAGTGGTGTTCGGGCAGTGTAGGGGGTCGTGCTGGGGCTGGTGTTTCAGGGTTTTGGGCAGAGCAGTGGTGTTCGGGCAGTGTAGGGGGTCGTGCTGGGGCTGGTGTTTCAGGGTTTAGGGCAGTGCAGTGGTGTTCGGGCAGTGTAGGGGGTCTTGCTGTGGGTGGTGTTTCAGGGTTTAGGGCAGTGCAGTGGTGTTCGGGCAGTGTAGGGGGTCTTGCTGGGGGTGGTGTTTCAGGGTTTAGGGCAGTGGTGTTCAGGCAGTGTAGGGGGTCTTGCTGGGGGTGATGTTTCAGGGTTTAGGGCAGTGCAGTGGTGTTCGGGCAGTGTAGGGGGTCTTGCTGGGGGTAGTGTTTCAGGGTTTAGGGCGGTGCAGTGGTGTTCGTGCAGTGTAGGGGGTCGTGCTGGGGGTGGTGTTTCAGGGTTTAGGGCAGTGCAGTAGTGTTCGGGCAGTGTAGGGGGTCGTGCAGGGGTGGTGTTTCAGGGTTTAGGGCAGTACAGTGGTGTTCGGGCAGTGTAGGGGGTCGTGCAGGGGGTGGTGTTTCAGGGTTTAGGGCAGTGCAGTGGTGTTCGGGCAGTGTAGGGGGTCGTGCTGGGGCTGGTGTTTCAGGGTTTAGGGCAGTGCAGTGGTGTTCGGGCAGTGTAGGGGTCTTGCTGGGGGTGGTGTTTCAGGGTTTAGGGCAGTGTAGGGGGTCTTGCTGGGGGTGATGTTTCAGGGTTTAGGGTAGTGCAGTGGTGTTCGGCCAGTGTAGGGGTCTTGCTGGGGGTAGTGTTTCAGGGTTTAGGGCAGTGCAGTGGTGTTCGTGCAGTATAGGGGGTCGTGCTGGGGATGGTGTTTCTGGGTTTAGGGCAGTGCAGTAGTGTTCGAGCAGTGTATGGGGTTGTGCAGGGGTGGTGTTTCAGGGTTTAGGGCAGTGCCGTGGTGTTCGGGCAGTGTAGGGGGTCGCGCTGGGGGTGGTGTTTCAGGGTTTAGGGCAGTGCAGTGGTGTTCGGGCAGTGTAGGGGGTCATGCCCGGGGTGGTGTTTCAGGGTTTAGGGCAGTGCAGTGGTGTTTGGGCAGTGTAGGGTGTTGTGCTGGGGCTGGTGTTTCAGGGTTCAGGGCAGTGCAGTGGTGTTCAGGCAGTGTAGGGGGTCGTGCTGAGGCTGGTGTTTCACAGTTTAGGGCAGTGCAGTGGTGTTCGGGCAGTGTAGGGGGTCGTGCTGGGGCTGGTGTTTCAGGGTTTAGGGCAGTGCAGTGGTGTTCGGGCAGTGTAGGCGGTCGTGCTGGGGCTGGTGTTTCAGGGTTTAGGGCAGTGCAGTGGTGTTCGGGCAGTGTAGGGGGTCGTGCTGGGGCTGGTGTTTCAGGGTTTAGGGCAGTGCAGTGGTGCTCGGGCAGTGTAGGGGGTCGTGCTGGGGGTGATGTTTCAGGGTTTAGGGTAGTGCAGTGGTGTTCGGGCAGTGTAGGGGGTCGTGCAGGGGCTGGTGTTTCAAGGTTTAGGGCAGTGCAGTGGTGTTCGGGCAGTGTAGGGGGTCGTGCTGGGGCTGGTGTTTCAGGGTTTTGGGCAGAGCAGTGGTGTTCGGGCAGTGTAGGGGGTCATGCTGGGGGTAGTATTTCAGGGTTTAGGGGAGTGCAGTGGTGTTCGGGCAGTGTAGGGGGTCGTGCTGGGGGTGGTGTTTCAGGGTTTAGGTCAGTGGTGTTCAGGCAGTGTAGGGGGTCTTGCTGGGGGTGATGTTTCAGGGTTTAGGGCAGTGCAGTGGTGTTCGGGCAGTGTAGGGGTCTTGCTGGGGGTAGTGTTTCAGGGTTTAGGGCAGTGCAGTGGTGTTTGGGCAGTGTAGGGGGTCATGCTGGGGGTGGTGTTTCAGGGTTTAGGGCAGTGCAGTGGTGTTCGGGCAGTGTAGGGGGTCGTGAAGGGGTGGTGTTTCAGGGTTTAGGGCAGTGCAGTGGTGTTCGGGCAGTGTAGGGGGTCGTGCTAGGGGTGGTGTTTCAGGGTTTAGGGCAGTGCAGTGGTGTTCGGGTAGTGTAGGGGGTCATGCAGGGGCTGGTGTTTCAGGGTTTAGGGCAGTGCAGTGGTGTTCGGGCAGTGTAGGGGTCGTGCTGGGGGTAGTGTTTTAGGGTTTAGGGTAGTGCAGTGGTGCTTGTGTAGTGTAGGGGGTCGTGCTGGGGGTAGTGTTTTAGGGTTTAGGAAAAGTGCAGTGGTGTTTCTGTAGTGTAGGGGGTCATGTTTTAGGGTAGTGCAGTGGTGTTTGGGTAGTGTAGGGGGTCGTGCTGGGGGTAGTGTTTTAGGATTTAGGTTAGTGCAGTGGTGTTTGGGTAGTGTAGGGGGTCGTGCTGGGGGTAGTGTTTTAGGCTTTAGGGTAGTGCAGTGGTGTTTGTGTAGTGTAGGGGGTCGTGCTGGGGGTAGTGTTTTAGGGTTTAGGGTAGTGCAGTGGTGCTTGTGTAGTGTAGGGGGTCGTGCTGGGGGTAGTGTTTTAGGGTTTAGGGTAGTGCAGTGGTGTTTGTGTAGTGTAGGGGGTCATGTTTTAGGGTAGTGCAGTGGTGTTTGGGTAGTGTAGGGGGTCGTGCTGGGGGTAGTGTTTTAGGGTTTAGGATAGTGCAGTGGTGCTTCTGTAGTGTAGGGGGTCGTGCTGGGGGTAGTGTTTTAGGGTTTAAGGTAGTGCAGTGGTGTTTTTGTAGTGTAGGGGGTCATGTTTTAAGATGCAATGCTCCAATACCTGACCAGTCTGCACTACATAAAACTGCAAAAAAACAAAAAATAAAAAGTGTTTTGCACACTTTTGTCATTGGGCTATATGTGGGCTACATCTGGGTAATATTTGTGCTACATTTGGGCTCTTTTTTCACTGGTGGCCATCTTGGAAGACTTCTTTGTTATGAAGTTTCCTAATTTCTTCATTTACTGCAGTCTCCTCAGTAGGAAATGCTTACAGTTTTTTACTTTGATTCCATCAAGAAGGCATTCAGATGTGTCTCACATCTGACATAAATTCAGAATGTTAGCACTCTAGTTGCTCATTAGATCACTGGAGTAAAGCTACTGCTCACCAGGGAGTTAACTGGTAGTCTGCTGCTGGTATTGAAAGTGATTGTTTCAGTCTGCATGTCAGAATTTTCTAATGAAATAGAAGAGGATTTGAGATCTCACTTAAAACATGCCCTAATTTTTCTTTCTGCAGCACTAACCATAATTTTTATTTCAAAAAGAACCCCTCATTTTGTTCCTTTTTAAATTAAATGTTTTAAGTGTTACCGGTTTATTCCAATCAAGATGGCTTCAGGTGTGCCATACTTTTGTCATAAGTAAGGCTGTTAGCGGTCTAGTTGTTCTTTAGAACACTCTGGGAAGCTTCAGTAGAACACAAAGGCATCAACTGGCAGGCTGCTCCTGTTCAAATATAACAGGAAGATATTTGAGATCACACTTGAAATATGTCCTAATTTTTCTTTCTACAGCACTAACCATAATTTCTATGACAAAATGAACCCCATCATTTTGTTCCTTTTTAAATTAAATTGTTTAAGTGTTACCAGTTTATTCCAATCAAGATGGCTTCAGGTGTGCCATACTTTTGTCATAAGTAAGGCTGTTAGCACTCTAGTTGTTCTTTAGAACACTCTGGGAAGCTGCAGTAGAACACAAAGGAATCAACTGACAGTCTCTGCCCTTGTTGGATGTACATGTTTTACTGAGAATGTCAGACTTCATTCTCACATGAGTGAGAAAGATAAAGTGAATTTACAGAAAATATGCTCTCATTTTAGCTTCTGGAGCACCTTCCAAACCTCCATGGGACAAGCATGAGAAAATAGTGTTCTCTCAAACATGATTCATTATATCCCAGCAGAAGGTTTTTCACATGGTAAAATCACCTTAGAATACACCACAATTCCTAAAATTAGTATGGTACCATCAACAAATAAATTCTAATGTAACTAAAGCCTGTTATCACCCTTTATAGTTCTCCTTTTGGTGACCCTCAAAATCTTCTATTCACTACAATGCATTTCAATGAGGTACTATCATTTATATTGGTCCCAAGATGGCTGCCAGCAATTCCAGGATGAAGTGCTGACAGCCAATCAGATCTCACGATGACATGTGTGGTTAGGCTCCGCCCAGATATATATGTGACTTTACTTTTGATTTTCTCAGGAACTACTGAACGGATTTACACCATTTAAGCAAAAGGCACGACACTGAACCAAGGGCTACCTCTTTGCCAAATTTGGTGTAATTCCGTTCAGCAGTTCGGGCTGTAGCTGCGACTAAAGGTTCCTATGGAAAAATGAATGGGGAAAATGCGTTTTGGGACCCCCTTTTTCTCGGCCCCCGCTTGACGTATCACCCCAAGACTTTCAGGATAGGAGCGGACCGGAGCGCCCCAACAAGTTGGAAACTTTCGCGAAGATTCGTCAACCGGCGCCAACGTTATTTCAAATAGAATGTCGCGGATTTCCTATGGATAATAGGTTTTAACTATAACTATCTACTGGCGACCGCCAGTAGATAATATATATATATATATATATATATTATCGTTAGGAATTAGCATTTAAAAAACCTTAGAAATTGACTGAAAAAAAGGTTACAGGGCCGTTATAGTTAAGAAATATAATAAAAATAACCTTATAAATTCACTGAAGCAACCAAAGATCACAGGGACGTTACAGTTAGGCTTACATTTCACTCACACAAATCCAGAGAAATTCAGCAGTTATAGTTAGCTGAGCTAACTATAACCCATGCCCCCACAATGCACTGTTTATGAACTTACATATTACATCACTCATGACAGTCAGTGACATCACTGATGACATCATCTAGTGACTGTCAGTGTTTTTAAAATGTGTTAAATATATATACTGTATTGATGATTCAGTAGGTGTGTGACTGACTGTATAAGTGAGTGATTAGGTCTCTCAGTGAATGTATGGGTCACTGACTAGGTTATCTGAATGTCTGTATCAGTCTGTTAGTCTGTCAGATGGTGTCTAAGTGGCTGTATGGGTTGGTGAGTGGGTGTATGGGCGATTGATTGGTTGAGTACTTGTATGGCTGTATGAGTGTCTGTGTGGATGGGTGGGTGAGAGGGTGTGTGACTGCATGGATGAGTGAGTGGGTGAGTCTGTGGGTGTATGGGTTTGTGAGTGTGTAAGAGAAGGGATGTATAAGTGATTGAGTGTGTTTATGGCTGTGTTGGTGAGTGAATGGGTGTGTCAGTAGTATGTGGGTGAGTAAGTGGATATGTGAAAGGCAGTATAGGTGAGTGTTGGAGTAGATGAGTGACTATATGTGTGAGTGAGTGCATGTGTGAGTGGCTGTATGGATGAGTGAGTATGTGTTAGTATCTGTATGAATAAGTGAGTGGGTGTGTGTATAACTGTATAGGTGAGCAAATGATGCCTTGGGGGCCAACTAGCCTTCCTGTTACCTCCAGTAAGACCTACACAGCTGCATTGCTTAGAGGTCGTCAGAGGCCACGCTCCCTTTCTCTACCACTCTGCAAACACGGCTCCTGGTGCATTTTAGTCCTGAGGCCCTCAGGAGGCAAGGGGACCTCATCCCCCACCAGCAGTGCACTGAGTTTGCAGAGTGGTGGAGAAAGGGGGCATGGCCTCCGACCACCTTTCAGCAATCTCACTGCGTGGGGTAAACTGGAGGCAACAGGAGGTCTTGTTGGCCCCTAAGGACACTCAGCAGCCAAGGGGACTTCATCCCCCAACCAGGAGCGTGCCAGGAGGTGTGTTTGCATAGTAGTGGAGAAAGAGGGCGGGGCCTCCTGTTAGTTGCTGTTTTTTTTCTTTTTTACTTTTTGAGGCAGGGGGTCACGTGGCCTACTTCCCTAGACTATTTTGAGCCACAGGCACCCCAACCCCCAAGGACTGACCCTTTTTAAAACATTTAAAAAAAAATTAAATGGGGAGGGGGCCCATGCGGCCGCCCTCCCCGGGCCGATATTGCCCCGGGGACCCATCCTCAGGGGCATGACCACCTCGTTGGGGACTGCAGAGGGAGCCTGAAGGCCCCAGCGGTCCCTGCCGGCTCCCCGCATCATGCGGGACCCGGCATTGCTTTTGGAAAGAGGGAGCTGCTAACATGCAGCTCCCTCTGTTCAAAAGCAATTATGCTCCGCTTCATGCAAGCAAGAGCATTTTTGCTCTTGCTTGCATAAAGCGGACCAGAGTTTGCTATGGCTTGGCAGGAGAAGTGCCCCCGCCAAGCCATAGCAAACTGCAATGTCCTGGGGGTGGGCACCCCGGGACATTGCAGGAACCGGCCCTAGGGGGTGGCGGTCCCCAGGCCATGTAGGGCTCCTTTATTCAAATTTGCCCCAGGGAGGTGGTGGTCCCCTGGGCTGCAGGACCGTAACGGACCCCCTTAATTATTGTATTTGTGCCCCAAGGAAGTGGCAATCCCCAGGGCTGCGGGGAGGCCATAGGGCCTCCCCCACATAGTTGTTTTTTTATAAAGTATGTGCACCGGAGAGGTGGCAGTCCCCGGGGCAGGTGGGGGGTCGGCAAGGCCCCTCCATATTATTGAAATTAGCCACAGAGAGGTGGTGGTCCCCGGGTCAGGGGGGGTCCGTGAGGCTCCGCATATTGTTTTAATTAGCCCCGGGGAGGTGGAGGTCACCGGAGCAGGGGGTGTCAGCGAGGCCCCACCCCACATAATTGGAAATAACTGCGGGGAGGTGGCATTCCCCGGGGCTGCCGGCGAGCCCAGTGGGCATGCCAACATTCATATTAAAAAGTGCCCCAGGGAGGTGGCGGTACCCGGGCCTTTGATAAGCCCTAGGAGGAGGAGGGCTCAGTGCACCCCCTCCTATATTTATTATATGCCCTGGGACCTGGCCTACCCGGGGGTTATTTAAAAGCAAGCGCGGGAGCCCGTGCTTGCTTTTAAAAAAAAGAAATTGTCAAGAATATCACAATTTCGTGACAAAATGTGTTTTTTTAAATTTCTTTTATGCCATAGCAGGGTCCCAGGGGGACCCCAAGACCAAGGCTTTGGGATCAGGGTATTCCTACCCTGCCCCTTTTTCTTTATTTTCACTGTTTTGGGGGGGGAACTCAGTAAAGCCGAGTCCCAAGATGGCTGCCAACACATCAACCAGAGCAGTGCATTTCTCTGCACAAGCTTGTCTTTTTTCACGAAGGCTTCTCGACCAGAGATATCACTATAATTTTCAACTTACATTTCTCAACAACTACTGAACGGATTTACACCAAATAAGCAAAAGGCACTTCCTGGAACCAACATTTACCTCCCTGGCAAATTTGGTGTAAGTCCGTCCAGCGGTTCGGGCTGTAGGTGTGGCTAAAGGTTCCTATGGGAATTAACATTACAAATGCACCCTTATTTGGCACTCCAATTTCTCAATCCCAACTGCACAGATCACCCCCAAACTATCCATGACACACAGAACCTACCTTGGCACTTTTTTGCAAAATTTCATGCAGATTGGTCAAACGACGCCAAAGTTATAAGCAAGTAAAAAAATGCTTTTCCTATGGAAACTAGGTCCTAACTATAACTGACTACTAGGTAATATATATATATATATATATATATATATATCCAACAGTCAAAGGTTGCCCATTGTGAGAATGCCCTCACGATAACGTTTCCTCATGCAGTGAGGTCAACAACAGGCCTTGCTCTCAATGCTGACATTCAAACTGGCTTCATAGGCTGACGCGTTTCGGAGGTAAATCCTTCTTCCAGAGCCTTTCAAAAATACAACAAACACAGCGTGGTTCAGAACACCTGCTATTTATTAAAAGGGTCCCGCCCATCTGGCCAAGATCTCGCGCCTTCTCAGGCGTATGCCTCAAAGTATTATGGTATCAGCAGTCCGAACCTTAAACCAAACCCATGTGGGTGCTGCCCTTGTTGAAAAATGAAACGTTATTAAAATCCCAAGTGGGTCAATGTCCGCTCGAAGTACAGTGCCCGCTGCAATACACAGAACACTCACTGGTGAGCGTTTTCATCCTCTGAGCGTGCCGGGCCATCCCAACAACGCAGGTCCGCTTACCTGCGGCGGGGCATCCTCGCGGCTTGGGCCAAGTCGCTATTAATCCAACAGTCAAAGGTTGCCCATTGTGAGAATGCCCTCACGATAACGTTTCCTCATGCAGTGAGGTCCACAACAGGCCTTGCTCTCAATGCTGACATTCAAACTGGCTTCAGAGGCTGACGCGTTTCGGAGGTAAATCCTTCTTCCAGAGCCTTTCAAAAATACAACAAACACAGCGTGGTTCAGAACACCTGCTATTTATTAAAAGGGTCCCACCCATCTGGGCAAGATCTCGCGCCTTCTCAGGCGTATGCCTCAAAGCATTATGGTATCAGCAGTCCAAACCTTAAATCAAACCCATGTGGGTGCTGCCCTTGTTGAAAAATGAAATGTTATTAAAATCCCAAGTGGGTCAATGTCCGCTCGAAGTACAGTGCCCGCTGCAATACACAGAACACTCACTGGCGAGCGTTTTCGTCCTCTGAGCGTGCGGGCCATCCCAACAACGCAGGTCCGCTTACCTGCGGCAGGACATCCTCGCGGCTTGGGCCAAGCCGCTATTAATCCAACAGTCAAAGGTTGCCCATTGTGAGAATGCCCTCATGATAACGTTTCCTCATGCAGTGAGGTCAACAACAGGCCTTGCTCTCAATGCTGACATTCAAACTGGCTTCATAGGCTGACGCGTTTCGGAGGTAAATCCTTCTTCCAGAGCCTTTTAAAAATACAACAAACAGCGTGGTTCAGAACACCTGCTATTTATTAAAAGGGTCCCGCCCATCTGGACAAGATCTCGCGCCTTCTCAGGCATGTGCCTCAAAGCATTATGGTATCAGCAGTCCGAACCTCAAATCAAACCCATGTGGGTGCTGCCCTTGTTGAAAAATGAAATGTTATTAAAATCCCAAGTGGGTCAATGTCCGCTCGAAGTACAGTGCCCGCTGCAATACACAGAACACTCACTGGCGAGCGTTTTTGTCCTCTGAGCGTGCCGGGCCATCCCAACAAAGCAGGTCCGCTTACCTGCGGCGGGGCATCCTCGTGGCTTGGGCCAAGACGCTATTAATCCAACAGTCAGAGGTTGCCCATTGTGAGAATGCCCTCACGATAACGTTTCCTCATGCAGTGAGGTCAACAACAGGCCTTGCTCTCAATGCTAAAATTCAAACTGGCTTCATAGGCTGACACGTTTCAGAGGTAAATCCTTCTTCCAGAGCCTTTCAAAAATATAACAAACACAGCGTGGTATTTTTGAAAGGCTCTGGAAGAAGGATTTACCTCCGAAACGCGTCAGCCTATGAAGCCAGTTTGAATGTTAGCATTGAGAGCAAGGCCTGTTGTTGACCTCACTGCATGAAGAAACGTTATCGTGAGGGCATTCTCACAATGGGCAACCTTTGACTGTTGGATATATATATATATATATATATATATATATATATATATATATATATATATATATTCTTACAAAGGTGCCCTGCATTTGAAAAACGCACTCCTCCAGCTGTAAGTTTACAAAACCCTTTATTTTTCAGAAACAGGAGTGCAACTCCGATGAATTTCTGTCCATTTGCCTAATGCATTTCGGAGCAATCGCGCTCCTTCCTCAGAGGCAGATTGTCAGCACACCATTTTAAGGTTCCCACAGTTCCTCGCGTTGCTATACCATTTTATAGGCCTCCGGTGTGCCCATTATGTTGAATCCATTGAAGTGCACGCTGGGACTCGTGGTATAATAAAACCCGCTTGTTGCCTCTAGTGGCTGTGTACTTCACAATTTTGTTATGGACCAATCTTGCCCTCCAGTGGGCCTCGGGTTGAATTCCTGTTTCATGATATATATATATATTGTATAAAAAAAATTGGACGTTTCTATTTAACAGAGGGGGAGATGTAGTGCCTTGAGAAGTACACAATCAGAACACCGCAGTCTGAACCATGAGTGTTCCGACTATGCAAGCTATACCACGCATGCCTTAACCAAGCATATGCGTGGTTATGGCAGTGCGCGGTCTAACTGCAGGAAGACGCTGCGGTGAGGTAAGTGGGGCTGTTTTTTTTTCAAGGGCTGGGATGGGGTCGGGCCAGATTTTAGGGCAGTGGAAGGGGTTGAGATAGTTGAAGGGACTGTGCAGGGGGGCGGGGTAGGGTAAGTTAGGGTGCAGCGTTTTAGGCCTTAGGGCAATGGGAGTGGAATGGGTAGTTGGAGTAGTTTTTAGGGTGGGTCGGGGTAGGTTTTAGGGTAGTGGAAGGGGTTGGGGTAGTTAAAGGGACAGTGCGGGGGTGGGAGTGCCGGGTAGTGTAGTGTTTTAGGACTTAGGGCAGTGGGAGGGGAATGGGTAGTTTGGTTAGTTTTTAGGGCGGGGTCAGGGTAGGTTTTCGGGTAGTGTAAGCGGTTGGTGTAGTTTAAGGGACAGCGCGGGTGGCGGGGGGCAGGGTAGTGTAGGGTTTTAGCCCTTAGGGCAGTGGGCAGTGGGATGGGAATTCGCAGTTGGTGTAGTTTTTAGGGCTGCAAGGGGGTCGGGTAGGTTTTAGGACAGTGGAAGGGGTTGGGGTAGTTTAAGGGACAGTGCAGAGGGGTGGGGGGCAGGGGGGTGGGATAGTGTAAGTTAGGGTGCAGGGTTTTAGGCCTTAGGGCAGTGGGAGAGGAATGGGTAGTTGGGTTAGTTTTTAGGGTGAGGGGCAGCGTAGGTTTTAAGGCAGTGGGAGGGGTTGGGGTAGTTTAAGGGACAGTGCAGGGGGTTGGGATAGGGTAAGGTTTTAGGCCTTAGGGCAGTGGGAGTGGAATGGGTAGTTGGGGTACTTTTTAGTGTTGGGGTCGAGTAGGTTTTAGGGCAGCGGAAGGGGTTGGGGTAGATTAAGGGACTTTGCAGGGTGCGGGGGTGGGGTAGTGTAAGTTAGGGTGCAGGATTTTAGGCCTTATGGCAGTGAGAGGGGAATGGGTAGTTGGGTTAGTTTTTAGGGTGTGGGGTCGCAGTAGGTTTTAGGGCGGTGGAAGGGGTTGGGGTAGTTTAAGGGACAGTTCAGAGGGGCGGGAGGTCAGGCTAGTGTAAGTTAGGGTGCAGGGTTTTAGACCTTAGGGCAGTGGGAGGAGAATGGGTAGTTGGGGTCGTTTTTTGTGTTGGGGGTCAGGGTAGGTTTTTGGGCAGTGGAAGGGGTTGGGGTAGTTAAAGGGACAGCATGGGGGTGGCAGGGGTGGGGGTTGGTCAGGGGGAGGCGGGGTAGTGGCGACTTTAGCTGCACATACCCCTTTACCATTCATGCCTATACCACGACATTTTGTGGTAAAGGCATGCATGGTAAAGGCATATGTGGTTAAGATGCATTTGTGGTTGGGCTGCATGGTAGAGGCACGCGTGGTAAAACCACTTGTGCTTCTATCATACAACCACGTTTTGATATTTTATGATGAACCCTTTTGGCTCCTGACGGACTCCATAGAGCTGTGACGTAGGTGTCAGAGCACAGTGCCATGAAAGCTTGCTTTAGAATTTTGAGTTCACAGTTACACGCAGCAGAATAAAGACGTGTAATACTAAGCTTCGTGTGTGGCGTGGTCATTTGCTTGTACCCAGGCTGGGAATATGCTACATGCCTGAGCATGCAAGATCTATATAACCTGAACTATAGCTCTGCTGTCAAAGGCATGCACATGTAAGATCTGTGTGACTTGAAAGACAGCTCTACTGCCAGAAGCTTGAGCCTGCAATGTCTCTTCAATCTGATGGGTAAAGCTATGTGAAGCCTGAGCTGTTGATATACGTGGCATGTTGGGGGTTGCACTGAAGAATGGGATCCGAGGCTGTAACATCTGTATAACCCTAGCAATAAGTTTGCTGAGTGAACATTGAGGTGCTTATTTACAAGTCCATTGCGCCGCCAGTGCAACACTTTTTAGGTCGAGCATTCGAGACCTATTGCAATTTCTTATGTTGGGTTAAAGCCATCCCCCAGCTTTTGATTTGTTTGTTTCAGTGTCCCTCAAAAATCCTTGCTTGCCAGTGGTCAGTCCTGCCTCTTTGTCCCTCCTTTCTCTCTTCCATTCCTCCCATGCAGCAGGGACTAAGTACTGTCTCATCACACTACAGTTCTTTGTCTGTTCTCTGGGGGACTACTTTATTTCTTTGTTTCCTGCTCTGTTTCGGTTTGCCTGTGTGTAGTTTCGGCACCATAGCTGATTACATTTAAATATAGTTTTCCTCCCTTCCACCTCCTCCTAATTCCACAGTTTTATTGGGGGTACTTTTTTCGCCATGCCTCCCTCTTCGTGGTTATATTTTTTAGGCTTTTAAGCAATTTTTGCTTTCGACCGTCATTTGGGCTTCTTTTTAGTAGGATGTTAGTTTGGGTTTGGGCTTTGTTTTACAGAGGATTGGGCTTGTTTTTTGGTAGAAGAGCAGAACAAGCCTTGGCAGCGCAAAAAGCTGGCAGTGAATGTCCGACTTTTTGGCTTTGCCAATGCTTGTTTCTTTAGCATTTAGTGGTCCTGCGCAGTTTCTCGCCTGCCAGCTGCTGCTCTCATTCCTTTTATGCATATCTATTATCTGCTCCAAGCACAAGCGCTACCAGTTGTCCGTGTTGGTTTTTTTCTCCCGCCCCCTCCCTTGTCCCTCCTACTCTCCCCTTCCTGGGTGCATGATGAGAGCAGTGCGCTGTTCTCATCAGAAAACTCACAGCGTCTTCGGGAAACTTGGCCCATCTACCGTCGCATACCGGCTTCCTTCCCTCCACTCTAGTTACTGGCAGCGTCGCCTTACACAGCTCCAGATAAAAGCAGCTCTATGCAGGTGATTGGTAATTTAAGTGCGCGTAGGCAGCTCATGCGCTTGCCAAGTTTATTTTAATATATGCTGTTCGTGAGTTTTGGTTTTCTATTGCCTGGGCAGCAGACATGGGAGGCGTGTGCCGTTTGCAGCCCAGACTGTCCCAAGGCAGCCCCGAAAAGGCCAACAACCGGCAGTGCAGGACGGATGCGCCCCAGCTGGGATGGCAAACTGCAGCGAGACTCTGCGTGGCCCTAACCGCCCTCCGCACTGCCCCTTCTTTTTTGGAGCAAGCCTGCAGATGTGGACTGAGCTCCTGGAGTCTGCAAACTAAGGGCTGCACGCTTCCGGCCTACAGCCGGGCTCCCTCGCTTCACTGCTTTGTGGTACGGACCCTGCCTGTGAGACACTGCAGCGCCGGCTGCCTCTTCCCTCTTCTGCCTGCTGCAAAGTGTCAAGTTAAAAAATAAATTTAAAAAAACACGCCAGCAAAATACAGCATTCCCTGCAAACAAGCAGGCGGCGACGTGTATAATGATCTGCTGTGAAACATGCCCATAACTAAAGAGGAATCAAAAGCAGGGGGTTATTTATTTTCACACAAAGGCGTAGAGCCACCAACACTTCTCAATATAGAGAATAGACTATCTAACTCTGACATCGAAGCAACTTGGATAGCTGTGCCTCGCATGTTGATTTTCAATATTTCAGGTGCTGTTAACAAATGGGTACAATTCTGAGCGCGCTCTTCGACAGTTGGCGTTTGGCCTTCCTCAGCATCAGTTTTTCATGTCTCCAGGAGTGGGGGAAGGGCAGAGCCCGAGACTGGCTTATTCGGCTTCTTCAGACCTTTCCACATTCATATATAAATCCATGATTTAGGGTCATTCTGCAGCCGTTAGTACTTGTCTGAAGAGCTGTTTTTATAGAACATATGAATATGGTTTTCACAGAATTATTCAAAGCCAGCTGCGTATTATTTGTTGTCTGCATGGGGTTTGGGTGATTAAAACGGCAGTGCATTTAGTGGAGTTCAGAATTGAGCAGATTTAAGTATCACTGAATCTAAGTTCATGAGACATAGCCTGCCTTTTAAAGTAAGACAATTGCATAATTTAAAAACAATGTTGTATGCCAAGTAGGAGTTGATAATCTAACCCAGGTCCTGCAAAATCTGAAAGATGTGCTGTGTTGTCTCATACAGGTTTCCTTGCTAAATGCACTTGGTAAAGTGTCACTCAAAATGTCACTCATAGGCGCAGTCAAAACATAAAAATGGCACTCATACACATGCTGATAAGTTGGCAGCTATGGGAATGAACATACCACACCGGCTATGAGTGAACAATTAGCATACTACAGATCATCAAAAGCAGGCAATATTTCCACAGTATGAAACGAAGGTACCACCATTGACACAACCGTTGTCACATCTAGTAAACACATCTTTTCCCTGCGCCACGCAACCAATATAGCAACTCAGGCTTCCATTCCCATACTTCACTGCACCTTTAAGAGATTAACATAAAATCACAGATTCCTTTCCACTTGCTTGGATGGTATTCGTCAGCTGGTCAGTGGACAGTAAACAATTGTAAAATGCCAAAGGGTTGTGTTCTACACCCATTATGTAAACATGAATAAATTAATTGAAGACAAAAACAGTGGGCAGAATTTTTTTATAAATACCTCATACATTATAATTTTTTGCAGTTTTTTTAAAATATAGCACAAACTCACCCAAAGGTTTTTGGAGCGCTATATATGCGCACCAGTTGCATTACACAAGGTCACCTTTATTTTGTTTTTGTAGGCACGGGGAGCTTAAGTGATTTATCCAGAATCACAGGATGGGAGCCTGTGGTACTGCACCCTTTCCCTGCTTCGTGCACATTAGAACAGTAAATGTTGCTGTACCCACAATAATGTGCTGCATATGTAAATACATATAAGGTCCCAAAGGTGAGACCGATTGCATTGCAAATGTTTGTTTTGAAACACCTGCAGCGCAGAGTGCAGGCCTATATCTACGATTCCACGCAAAGCCCCTTTGCATGGCTTTTCATGGCCTAATAGATACGGAGTAAGGCAAAGCAGCTTAAGTCCCTGTGTTGTCTTACTCGCGGTCAAAGAAGCATTCCATGGAGGTTGCGGTGGGTGTTTCCACGCAACACCCATGGATTTTGATGCATTCCCAAATTTACAAGCCTTTGTAAACCTGGGAATGAGTCAAAAGCCTACGGAGGCGTAACGAGAAGAAATAACTTTATTTCTCCTCGTTTTTTCCTCTTTCTTTGTGTGCTGCATTCTGCAGCACACATTGAAGGAGGAAAATGCCTCCATTGATTGTTTTTGTGCAGGAAGGTGTCCCTTCCTGCACAAAAACAATCATTCCTACAACGCAAACACCATTGCACCACGGTGCAAGGGTGCCTGCACTGACCCAAGGCAGCCAATTTTGCAAAATGTGCATTGGAAGAGGAAAGGAATGATCGTCTCTCATAGGTACGGTGCATTCCTGCCCTTTTCTTTTGACACAGGGCAGCGCAGCAAAGTGATTTGCTGCAATGCCCTGCGTTAAAAACTAGTAAATAAGCCTCTGAGTTTATCAAATCTGTGTAACATGAAGAAAATGTCAGCTGTCCCAAGCTTGAGCTTGTATCATTTTTGTAACCTGGTGGATAGCTTTCCTTTAGCTTTTCAGCTAGATTCATGTAGCCCTAATGATAGCGCTGCTGTCAGAGGTGTGTGCCTAGAAAACATCTGTAACCTGAACGAAAACTGCTCCAGAGGCCTGAACCTCTTAGATCTGTTTAACCTTAGGTATAGCACGGTATTGCCATTAGAATAACCTCACATAATACCCGTGCATAAACATTTCAGGCTATAATGTGCATTTGACGTAGTACTTAGTCATATAGCCACTGTGCTGGGGTATGTAATGTCTGAACCTGAAGCCTATCCTTGTTGCGTCACCGCCATTTCATGGCAACGAACCCCGGGTTAATATATGCAGGGCTGGTCCTAGGATATGTGGGGCCCCGGGCAGAATAGGAACATGTGAGGCCCCTAAGCAGAGATGACGCGGGATTGAATCGGGCCGGCTAAGGAAAGTTATTTTTTTTAATAATTAAAATTAACCCCTCCCCCCCATGTGGCCCCCCCACACCAGCGAGTCATGCCGGCCGGGACTGGGTTTTGTCAATGGTTGTTAGCTGTTTAAGCTTAATGAGTAACAACAATAAATTATTTTACTTTCACCTTGTTGTTTTGACCAATAGGTAGCTCCTTCACACACATTTGCATGGAATGCAGTAAATTATGTGGCAAGAAAAGTCAAATTATGCGGCATAATCCAGCACATTTTGAAAAATATTACTTCATTTTTTTGCCTTTTTTAAACTTGGTAACACTGTTTGGGCACTG
Organism: Calotriton arnoldi; assembly: GCA_963921515.1. NCBI lineage: Eukaryota > Metazoa > Chordata > Amphibia > Caudata > Salamandridae > Calotriton > Calotriton arnoldi. Next base: position 732,364 of record CAWUFW010009308.1, read on the forward strand.
GTTGCACCCCATTAGTACCAATTTAACACCCAAATTTAGCAGTGGGAAACAGAAAGTTGCCTATTCCAGCTTTCCCACATGCGGCAAGACGCGTCGCTGCATTTTTAGTAACTTTTGAACTATTTGCGATAGAAAGCAATTTTGTTGTTAAAATCTGTAGATTATGCAGCAGATGATGGATTATGTGGCAAATGCGTCAAATGCATAATTATGCAGAAATCGCCGCTGCCGCACAATCGCATAATTCCAGTGGCCCTGCTTAACATGCAGCATCAGACTGGGACAGAAAATAGGCCCCTGTACCAAAATAAAAGGGGCCCTTATTAGCGAGTTATTTAGCTAGATAAGTGTACTATGTTTGCAAACTAGGACAGTCTAAATCTTGTAAAGACATGCTGTATAAGTTTTTTGTAAGGTATGGAAGATTGCACTGATTTGAGTTTGCTGCAGGCAATGTTTGCTTTAATATCATAAAAATCAACAGTAAAAACCGACTCACCTGAACATAAAGCAGGTCAACAACTAGCCAAAAAAACGACCTACATACTGACCTGACAGCAGGGCTTTAAGTGGCATGAAAAACTGGGGGGTCTTTCAAAGGGGCATGGCTAATGTAATTAAGGGCGTGGCTTAAAAACATGTAGGCTACAAATCTGTGCTTAGCATAATCTGCCGCCCGACTGGTATTTTGCTGCTTCTGTCATTGCCTCCAGATAAATATTACAGCAAGTAAAATTACACCTACAACAAGCCAATACTATTGGCTTTGTCAGTGGTTATTACTTGCATGAGATGAATAAGCAACATCTACAGCTTCCTTGTATATAATATTGAAAATGCTCCAGTTCTGACATGATGAGACTGTGAAAGAACTATAACGAGTCTCCTTGAAGTTACATTAAAGGCAGCGAAGGGTGGCACTGCTGCAGAGTTAAGATTTGTTTTTTCACTCTGAGGGTGAGGGCAAAGTTAAGGAAATGAATATACCCAAGTCAAAAAGGAAGATCATTCTGGAGTCATTCTGAAGTCATCTGATGACTTCAGCCAGGCTATTCCTGCAATTATCTGGGGAAGTCATCCGAAGCCATCCTGAAGTATGCCTACAGGGTGGAATATTTAAATGGGATGACTAGTCATCAGAGAAACTACTCCAGGATTAGCTCCCGATTACTTCAGTGGAAAACATGTGATGACCTTGTAACTACTGCAGGATTATCCCATGATGATTTCAGGATTAGGCTGGATTACTCCAGGATAGGTTCCTGATTATTTCAGTGAAAAACATGTGATGATAATGTACTACTCCAGGATGATTCTATGAGTATTTCAGGATGGGGCTGTATTATTACAGAATCCTCTTGTGATAACTTCAGAATGAGGCTAAATTACTCAAGGATGATCCAATGATAACTTGAGAATGGGACTGGGACTGTACTAGTCTATGATTTCATGATGGGGATGAATTACCGTAGGATGGGTTCTGGCTGCGATACTGCATGGCGGTTTCCACATATGCAGCTGTATTATTCTAGGATGATCTCGAGTAGTAATACTTGTTTGACATACACAGGATGTTAAGAAATACCCAGTTTTATTTGTTTGTTAGCAGAGCAAATAATTGTTTCAAAAAAAGCATTGGAAAAGCCAATAGGTTTTGCCTTTTTGACCAAGTGGCTTGCCAATGTCTTCTGCCAATAGCCTGCAGTATCAGGTAAAATAAACAAGCATTGGCAACGCAAAAAGGTCTGGCCTTTGCAAGAGCTATTGGCTTTGCCAATATGTTTCAGCCATATTGTACACCAGCGTGGCTGCTGTTCGGCATGGCTAAAAGTTAGTGGGTAAAGGAGAGTGATGTGTCAAAGTAGAGTGTGATGAAGTGGCGTAGATTATAGCGGCAGAGAGTCATGGAGTGTTGTAGAACGGAGTGGCGTTGAGAGTGTTGCGTAGAGTGGTGTAGAGTAGATTGCTGTAGAGTGGAGTGGCATAAAGTGGAGTATTGTAGGAGAGTGGAATGGCAGAGTGCAGTACAGTCTTGCAGAGTTGAGTAAAGTGTTATAGAGTCGAGTGTCAGAGCGGAGTAGTGTGTTGTAGAATAGAGTGGAGTAAAGTGGCATAGAGTGGCGTAGAATACATTGGCATGGAGTCCACTGGCCTAGAGTGGTGAGTAGAAGGGCATTGAGAGCAGTGGTAGCAGAGCAGTGGTATTATAGAGTGGTGGCGTAGGGTGGTGTTGTCGAGTGGAGTAGAGTGGCGAAGCGTAGTGTGTTGTGGCGAGGCAGAGAGTAGAGTGACGTGGATAGGCATAGCGCTGTAGAGCAAACTTAGTCTAACATCCTTCTGAGATTGGTAAATAGAGGAAGATGAAAGAGTGTAATGGTAACAACTGTAAGATATAGCGCTTAAAAGAAGGAAGTATAGTATAAAAAATTATTTATACTTTGGTGATAGCAAACCTTTAATGTAGAAAAAATCACCTTATGATACCCCAACTTCACTGCAAAATCATTTGCAATGAGAACAGCACCCTTCCTGACTCATAGCTTTATTTTAAGTCTGGCATTATATATATAATATTATGATTAGACAAGGATGCAACAATAATTAAAGGAAAGTGTGCACACACATATAGCGCTTTTCCTATGGAAGCATGGTCCTCACTATAACTACCTACTGGGAACGCCAGTAGGATATATACATATAGTTAGGACCATGCTTCCATAGGAAAAGCATTTTTTGACTTGCCCATAACTTTGGCGCCGTTTGACGAATCTTCATGACATTTTCCCCCAAAAAGTGCTCCAGTGATTCTTGTTGCAGATGGAAAGTTTCAGGGGGATTCGTGAAGCGGGGCTGAGAAAACTGGGTTTGTAAAAGGTGCGTTTGCAATGTTAATTCCCAGAGGAACCTGTCAATACTACTACAGCCAGAACCACTAAATGGAATTACACCAAATTTGGCAGAAAGGTAGATGTTAAGCAGATTGTGCTTTTTGTTATTTGGTGCAAATCCATTCTGTAGTTGTTAAGAAATTTAAGATGTGTAGTGACATCTCTGGTTGCTGATATTTTGCGAAAAAGAGACGAGCTCGAGCAGGGAAATGCACAACTCTGATTGGCTGCCAACACTTCAACTAGGAAGTGTTGGCAGCCATTCTGGGACTCTACTTCACTGAGTCCAAAGGAACCAAAGCGAAAATAAAGAAAAGGGGGCGGGGTAGGAATACCCTGACCCCCAAGCCATGGTCTTGGGGTCCCCCTGAGACCCCAGCACAGAATAAACGCATTTTTAAAAAACAATATGTTTCTGTGAAATTGTGATATTTGCAGCGGATGGGCCAGGACTGGGGGCATATCATAAATATAGGACTTATCCAAGCCCCGGGGACTGCCACCTCCCCGGAGCACTTTTTATTATGTATGCGGGTGGACCCATGGACCCATGCCCCGGGACCGCCACGCCATAGCAAACAGTGCTCCACTTTCAGCAAGCAAGAGCAGAAAATGCTCTTGCCTGCTGAAAGCGGAGCATGTCTGTGTCCCTGCCTGCTGTCAAGCGAGCAGGGAAACAGACACTTTGATTTAAGATCCAAGGAGCTGCATATTCACAGCTCCCTTGGTCTCAAAGCAATGCAGGCTTCGGCAAGAGGTGGGGAGACGTCAAGGACAGCGTGGACCTTCGGGTTCCCCTCGCGATCCCCATGGGTGCCCTGGGTGGGAATAGGGCACCAAGTCTAGAAGCCAGGTCCTGGGGATGGGGTGCCCGGGCCAAAATCGGCCCGAGGGGAAGGGGGCCACGCAGCCCCCTCCCCTACTTAAAATGCTTGGCCCAGGGGGATGGGGACCAGGGGCCAAAATCGACCCAGGGAAAGTGGGCTTTGCAGTCCCCCCCCCCTTTCGCCATCACTCTGCAAACACGCCTCCAGGTGCGCTGCTTGTTGGGGGTTGAAGTACCCTTGGCTGCTTACGGTCCTTAGGGGCCAACAAGACCTCCTGTTATTAAGGGAAGAAGTCCACTTTAGCCCCGAGGCCCTCAGGGGGCATGGGGACATCATCCCCCCACCAGCAGTGTGCCGAGAGGTGCTTTTGCAGAGTGGTGGAGAAAGGGGACGTGGCCACTGAAAACCTCTCAGCAAACACACTGTGTGGGACTTACTGGAGGTAACAGGAGGGGTAGTTGGGCCACAAGGACCCTCAATAGCCCAGAGGACTTTACCCCCCTACTAGTAGTGCACTAGGAGGTGGGTTTGCAGAGTGGTGGAGAAAGGGGGTGTGGCCTCCGACAACATCTCAGCAATCCTGCTGTGTGGGACTTACTGGAGGGAACAGGAGGAGGAGTAGGACCCAAGGACATATTTGGGGGCCAACTACCCCTCCTGTTATCTCGAATAAGTCCCACACAGCGAGATTGCTAAAAGGTCTTCAGTGGGCATGCCCCCTTTTTCCACTACTCCACAAAGCCACTCCACAAACACTGCTCTTGGCGCACTACTTGTTGGAGAATAAGTTCACTTTACTCCTGAGGGACCTTTGGGTGCCAACAAGCCCTCCTGGTACCTCCTGTAAGCCCTACACAGCGGGATTCCTGAGAGCTGGTCGGAGGCCCATCCCCCTTTCTCCACCACTCTGCAAATGCAGTACTACTCAAAAAACCATAGAAATTCACTGAAAAAACCTAAGGTTACAGGGGCATTAAAGTTAGGAAACGGAATTTAAAAAAAACCTTAGTAATTCACTGAAAAAGGTTATAGGGACGTTCTAGTTAGGCTCAGGTTTCACTCGTACAAAACCAGTGAAATTCAGCAGTTCTAGTTACCTGCACTAACTATAACTCGCACCCCGCAATGACCCACTTATGACCTCACATATTACATCACTCATGACATGGTCAGTGACATCACTGATGACACCTCAAATAACATCGCTGATGACATTATCCACAAAATCACTTACGCACCCACTCACACACCCATAGAACCTTTCATACACCCACATGACAATTCACAAACCCATTCACAGACCCATATCACTACCTACACACCAACTCACTAATTCAAAGATCAACACACAAATCCACTCACCTATACAGCCCCTCACACACACATTCACTAACCCATACAGCCACTGACTCACCCACTCATTCATCAATACAGGCAGTCACACACACCCTCGCCCACCTACACAGACACCCATACAGGTACTCAGACAGCCAATCAATCACCCATACAGCCACTCACGTACCCACTCACCAACCCATACAGCCACTTAGACACCAACTGGCAGACTGATATAGACATTCACACAACCAGTCACTCACCCATACATTCACTGAGACACCTAATCACTCACTTATACAGTCAATCCAATCACGCACCCACAGAATCATCCATACTGGCACTCATACACCCAGTGATTCACCAACACACCTTGGTATATATATATATTTAACACTCAAACTTTATATAAACAGTCACTGGATGATGCCATCAGTGATGTCACTTGAGATGTCTGAGTGGCTGAATGGGTGAGTGAATGGTTGTGTGAGTGGTTGTACAAGTGAGTGAATGGGTGTTTGTGGATTTGTGAGTACTGGTATGGGTCTGTAAGTGGTTGTATGGGTGTGTGAGTGGGCGTACGAGAAGTTGTATGAGGGTGTGTGAGTGGTTCTGTGGATGATGTCATCAGTGATGTCATTTCAGATGTCACTGATCATGTCATCAGTGATGTAATATGTGAGTTCACTAGCAGTGCATTGCGGGGGCGCAAGTTAAAGTTAGCTCAGCTAACTATAACTGCCGAATTTCACTGGTTTTGTTCGAGTGAAACCTGAACTAACTATACCGTCCCTGCAATCTTTGTTTTTTTCAGTGCTTAGCTATAGAGGCTTTCAGCCAACCCTCTTCATCAATAGTTCTATTATTGTGTCATTCTCATTTTTCATCCATCCACTGCAGCGTACAGCTTGGGACAGGACAGTGGGCCAGCCCACTACAGCTATTGGCTAACTTTACTGCGAGTGATGGCATTCTTCCCCTTCACAAGACGAAAATCCACACACAAAGTAGTGCCCCTAAGAATCAGTGACTAATATGACAAAGTATCCTTTCGAGATCAAAAATATATTTGCTTTTAGAGAGAAAAAAATGTAATATTGATGCGTGGCTGATAGGTTCCCCATCAATAAAGTTTTGCAAAAAGTGAGAAAACAAACCATAACAAAGCCAAAAGGCCTATTATCTTTGCCATTGTTTGTTTCATACTCTAGAACATTCAAACCCAGTCAAGATCACAAAACGTACTCAAACAGCTAAATACATGTCAATATTTCAAGATCAAAACGAAGGGGACGGCAGTCAGGCAGTATTGGTAGGTCTGGAAAGCATTTTTTTAAAATACATTTCAATAAAGGGCGCACGTGCAAGACCACAAGAGATTCTGCCCGGCCTGTCACTTTGCAGCCTCACTGCTGAGCAGTAGCATCACCCTAAGAGACTGGTTCTATGTTTTGCGGTCTTTGCTGGCTGGATGAGGGAGTTAAGTTGGAATTGTTTTCAGTTGCTGTGTTCACTGTCTGGAGAAGACTGCATGTTGCGGTTTGCCAGGAGTCTGAGTGAGAGCTGGACTGGGCAGCTGAATCCTAAACAAACAGTTCTGGGTGATACCAGTACTGCACGCAAATTTTAAAGGCATCTCCACAGTGAATAAGCCATTGTTGTACTAATGTACCAGACCTGGATTACAGTGTGCAAAAACTCTTGTGAAATGGAGGTGTAGGGAACAGCAGAAACAGAGGTGGAAACCATGAAAGGTAGTTGCAAGATTGAACAACAGATAAAAGAGAGAGGGAGGAAGGAGGAGATATTGGAGTGGTAGCCAAAGACAGATAGGGTACAGAAGGAACACGAAAAGTGAAGAGAGCTGTTAATAGCAGAAATTGGAGTGCGAGAAAGAAGGATGAGAATTAAAAGTGGAAAGGGAATGGAATAGAAAAGGCAGACAAGGAGAATGAAGCATGATAAAGGAGAGAAAGGAAAGTGGGCAAGAAAGACAGAATGGTGAAAAGTAGTTTCTTAGGGGAGAGTTGAGAGAAAGTGTATACAGGGCAGAGCACGAAAGACTGGATAATAGCAAAGGAACGTGGTGAAATGGGAAGGAAGAAAAGAGCATAGTGCAGGAGACGAATAAAGGCTGTATGCCTCTGCTTTATAATATATATGTCTAGAAATAAAATATATAAAGTTCAGGGAGGACAGGCCTGTATCATTGCTGGGCTTCACCTAATGCATAGCTCTGCTGTCCAGACACACAATAGTGATTCATTCACAGTGACAGGGTTTTCTGCCATGATTAATATTTTACCTTATTAGTTAATTCAGGAAAGGAAAAATAGGCAGAGAGAAGTATAATTCTTTCTGCCTATTTTTCCTTTCCTGGTGACGTTTGCATATTATTTCCCCTGAGCCAATTAACTAATAAGGTAAAATACATCATATGACAGACGAATGGCTGTGAAATGGGGAGGTTAATAGTGTATTAATGCTCTTTACATGCTTTGCAAAGGTTTTATGTGGGGAGCCATTTTCTCCTAAAAGCCCGGAAAGCCCCTTTGAAAAGAATCCTCTGAAGTCGTCTGCTTCATGTCATGAGCCATCCAAGCGCACTTCGTCAGTGGCCCACTCGGTGCCAATGCACACACGGGGCAGGCAGAAAAAGAGGGGTAGTCATGAAAAGCTAGGTTTTAATAGGCGACTAAGACCAAACAGCTCATCCTATCATCGCAACTTTCCTGCATAAGTACCTCAAGCATAACTTGATATCCAGCTATTAAGTGATGTGCCCAGAATCACAAGATGGGGATCTGACACTAGGACTTGAACCCGGGCCCCCAGTTTCAAAGTCTTCAGGTGTGACCGCAAGGCCATACCAATGACTAGGTATGGCGATGCAAATTCCCACATTCAATCGCTACCACACATGCTTTTTACTAATACATCATGTAATTCAGCTGAGCCCGAAGCGCCGATGTTACGAGGAGATCTCAGACACACAGCCTCAATTGGAAGTCCCACATTCAATGCCCTGCAGCGTCCTAAAAGCCCACAAATAATGGGATCCAACATAGCTGCCAAAGTTTTGGTTGCTTATGTGTGACATTTTCTGAATTTCAGTGCAATTATGAGTGACATTTCAATGACTATGAGTGACACTTTCTTACAAGCAAAATCAAGCAATGAAGATGGGGGAATCAGAAATTTCAGCCATGTAAGCAACGAGAATCTCTAAGATCATCTTAAAAGTGCTGCAAAGGGTTTTAAGTGGGATGAAAAAAGTGTGAGTCTCTAAAAGGGGAATGCATGGCCTATGTAATTAAATGTATGGCTTAAACACAAACTACATTTCTCCAGTGGCAGCATCTTTCAGGAAGAATTACTTCTAAAAAATGTATTGCCAGCTTATATCACACTCCACAACTCGGGCAGAAATGTGCATGGTGCAGTCACAAGAGAATGTCCCGTCTTCAAGAAATGCTTACAAATTCCTGCAGTGTTTCAGTGGTAAAAAGGTTCCCCCTTAACTACTTTGGTCTGAAACTCTTCCTATCAAAATAAGAGAATGAATGAAAATGTCAAGTTTACTGGGGCTTTAAACACTCCTATCTACCATTTGACTCAACTGGGACACCTACGGATACCACTAGTTATAATTTTAAAACGTAAAGCACTATCCAGGGTAAAGCGTTGCAAAGCAACACATTGTTTATGTCTCATTTTATGCACTCGAAATAGTAATTTAAATAAACAATTGTCCAACTTCGGACCGAGAGTGCAGCAGCCAGCTCATACCAGAAAGGGTAGATAGATTGGGTTTTGTCACTCAGTCTTGCGACTGTTAAATGGCTGGTATGAACGGAGTAACAATAATACCTCAAGAAAACCATGAGGGCTACGACAGAAGCGAGAGTGTGTCCGTTATGTTGGTGAAACACAAGATGAGTGTTAAAGAGAGGTCGTTACACTCCGGTCAGTGATTGTAAAAGAGTTACAGGTCTGAGGCAGCCAGTGACATTTTGGGGGCTTTGCATAAGTTTGCCTATGATACAGCGCTACTACATGAGATCACGGTGCACAATTAAGAATGCGTTATTCTTGGAATAAGTTAATATGCCATTGTTTTTAAATAAAGCCCCGAGTCAAATATCACTTTAAATTATGCGAAATGCAATTCTGGCTAAAACGCATTCATTTGTCAATCAGTGTTTTAAGTAGCAGATTATAACGCTTTTATTTTTTCTAAATGGCAGAGTCTTTTTCGAAAATAGAAAGCACCACAGGCTGGGATTCCGATATGGTGCAAAAGGTAATGCAGCTTTTCGAGCGTAATGGCTAAAAATGGAACCATGGGAAGTGTTTCCTACAGGTTTATAGAGCAATAAACAACTGGGTGGATGTAACTCGAGACATCCAATTCCCATCTCTCCGAAAAGACCAGACCCTCGGTAATGTTCCCTGACCCCACACTCGGTAAAGTTAAGTGAGAGGCGGAATCCTATATCCAGCTCTCTCAAATAAAGGATTGCATTAAAGCACCTCGTTTTAAAAAAAGGCGGGCTCCCGCCTTCCAAACAAAAGCGCGGCACTTAGTAGTTAATTCAAGTTTATTTGGACCAATTGGTCCTCAAACATTACATATACATATTAAAAACAACTAAAATTACTCATCCTTAAAACATAAAAACATAAAACACATCTTAAAACACACATCGTTATAAAATCCCTCCAACAGCTGCACCAAGGTGTATTATTGTACTAATGCAAATTAAAACGTGCCTTAACTCTTTGCATAAATTTACCAATGGCAACAGCTATATCTAAGTAGCTCATTTCTGTCACTAAAATTACAGCCTGGGCCCTATTTTTAATATCATATTTCTTAAAAATCGGTCTTAAAAACAATATTTGAATATCGAGAAACTTCTGACAGTCCATTAATATATGTAATAAATCACATGGGGTGCCCAAAGTACAAGTGCATCTTCCCTTCTTGTCAATCATAGAGCTTTTCACCCCATTATTTACATAACAAGGGTTCACCCCCATTCTTACCCTTAAAACCTCTCTTCGTAATTGATAGTCGGGTAACCTGTCAACATAGGGGAAGCATTGTTTGTTTTTCCAAGTGGTAACCATAAAATGTACTGAGATTTTATTCAGGAGGTAATTGTGGTCCTGTACCTGCGAAATTTCTTTCCCTTGCGTCCTAAGTCCCTTCTTGTCAACATTGATCAGATAAGTAATGGGGCACAGTTTAACCTTCAACAGACAACACAGCTTTGTCATAATAGCTCTAATCTCTCTTGCCCACTTTAATTCACTATTCTGAATTTCATTTTTACACCAATGTGATATTTTAGAGTTCTCGCCTGTTCTTAGACGTTGCCAAAAACAAAGTAGGGCCATACCAGCTAAAATACCCCATGAGGTCAATCCCAATTCAAGTCTTGCAGCCTGGACCATTGCCGACATAGGGAGTGAGAATAGGTTTTTAGAGTTTTACCTTCCTTGACATCCCAACCCTCTTTGCCGCTTAAGTATAGCAATTCTGCGCCATACAAAAATTGCGGGGGTACCATGGCTGCATAAGCTTTTAGAACCGGTCTATCAGACATCGCGCCATACGCTTTATTAAATTTTTTCAGTCCACTGACCGATGCTGATGTTCTCAATTTTAGAGCATCTAGGTGGGTATGCCATTTCAGACTTCTTTCAAACCACATTCCCAGATACCTATATTCTGTGACCTTTTCTAGCTTCTCAGCCCCCAAGAACCATGTAAACCCGACTTTCCTTCGACCAAAGCTCAGGATCTTAGTCTTGTCCATATTAACAACAAGTTTTTTCGTTCGGCAATAAACATTAAACATGTTTAACTTCCTTTGCAGGCCAATTTCAGTTTGATCCATAATCACTAGATCATCCGCATAAAGCAGGCATGCAATGTGCTTTCCATCTTGTTTCGGGCTTGCCCCATTTACATTTCCTAATGTTAACAGCAAGTCTGCTAAAAACAGAGAGAACAGCAAGGGGCAAGTACACAACCCTGCCGCAACCCATTACCAATCTCAATCCTTCCAGATAAACTTCCGTCTGTATCTAAAATTATCTGGGCCCAGTTATTTGTATGGAGAATTTGTATCAAACTTAACAAATCCTTTGGGATGCCATATCTGATTAAAGCCTCCCACAGCAGCTCCCGGTCCACCAGATCGAAAGCTGCGCGGAAGTCCACAAAACAACAGAACAGGCTTCTCCTCTGTTCAATCGATTTCCGCACTATGGACCAGAGAGCAAAGCAATGGTCAATTGTGGAATGTCCCGCTTTAAAACCCCCCTGTTCCGGTGGTATAATCTGATTTCCTTCAGCCCAGTCTTTAAGTGAACCTAAAACAGCTTTCGCAAAAACCTTTTCCCCTATATCCAGGAGATTTATTAACCTATAATTCTTTGGTGTTTTTAGATCGCCCTTTTTATGAATTGGTCTTATAATTGCACCCCTCCAATTTTCTGGAACGATCCCGGTCTCCAAAATCACCTGGAACATCCTTGCGAAAAACTCTGCCCACCACTCGGGTCTAGTTTTTATTATCACTGCCGGCAGATTATCTGGGCCTGTCGCACGAGTAAGGTTCAAACTTGCTATAATTTCCTTTACGTGACTGAAAGTAAAATATTCTTTTATGTCATCCCTCACCCGTGTCCATGCTAATGTACTTGCATCTTCTTGTATTGGCCATTTCCCATATATTTCTTCCAGGTAACCACCCAGTCATCTTCAGGGACCATACAAACTAGGGATCCTATTTTTCTCCCCGCACTTTCTTGGACCAGTTTCCAAAACCCTTTGACATCTTTACTATCAATTACCTCTAACATATTTGCCCAGCAGTTATCTTTATAAGTTCTCTTTTTATTCCTAATTAATAATTTATATTTTCTCCTTAAAGACTGGAGGGAATGTAATATTTCCACATTATACCTTATCCTCAGTCTTCTCTCCTTCTGCCTGATCTGAGCCTTGACTACGCGGCATTCCTCGTCAAACCATGGGCACTCCATTTTGTTTACTCTATAGTTCCCAGGCCCTGACTTACTTCCTTTAAATGTTATCCTTAAACTCTCCACCAACTTACTTATTGTGCTTTCAAACCAGGCTCTTCCATTTTTAACTGAGAATTCTTCTAAAGGAATAGACTGCTGAGTTAGTATTAGCTTCTCAATATGTTCCTCCGATATACGGGTTGTCAACCGTTTTGGATACTCCACATGTACCTGTAATGCCCTCTCTTTATTTTTGGTGCTTGTTAAATGTAATCCTGTCCTCAATGGGTAATGATCACTGCCTTTCAATTCTACTACCTCAAAATATTCGATTTGTCTGAAATTCCAGGCATGCAAAAACACATAGTCTATCGGGCAGGGTTGCTGGCCCTTCATAAATGTGCGCCTCGCTGGCCAATCCGACTGCATTCTACCATTTACACATACCATGCCTAGTGAGGCCATCAGCTGTGCAAACACCGCATCCTGAGGCGAGGTCTCCCCTCTAGGGAAGTTGGCCACTTCAATATTATAAGATGTTAATAGTTCCTTACACCAGCTATCCACCCTGCAGGGATCCAATCGATGGTTGAAGTCACCTAGCACCAATAAAACATCCTTCTGGTACTTTTCACTTACAAACACTATGTCCTCTTTCAGTTTTCCCAGATTCTCCTTATAATCGTGCTCCTTTCCCTTCTGTATGTATACATTTAAAATACATATTCCTTCATAACAAGGATTCGGCTTCTGTAGCAGAACCCTGCAGCCTAGTGCCCATTTACAGTGTAGTTTCACATTTTCAACCTTCCTGACAATGTGTGTAGAGATCAATGTTAATTGTCCCCCGATGGTCTGCCCAAGGGATTTTTCTTTGCTGCTTTAGAATGTTGAGCAAATCCTTCGGTAACTAGGGTTGCTAGGGTATCGTCACACAGCCAAGTCTCCTGCAGGCACACAATATCGTTACTCCTGATAAATTTATCAAAGCTCTTTCGGTTCGATATTTTCTTATAGCCATTTACATTCCATGATAGAATTGCTAGGCTGTGTGACGACCCATGCTCCTAGTCGATCTCACTCAGGTACCCCTCCTCTTCATATTCCTCAAACTCTGGGGATGCTAGGACATTAAACCTGTTTCCAGCAAGCATATCTCTTTTGTATCTTGCGGTTTCATTGTCAGTTATGGTTATCGCAAGATCCTCCTTCCTATTCCAACTTGCGTTGATTAATCTTATCTGCCGTAACCCTAGTGCTGCGTGGTTCGTAAGGAAGTGCTGCCCCTGGATTTCCTCCCTTCTTACCAGTCTAATACCCTCCTTTTGCAGCTCATTTTTAGCTTTTTCCACTGCAGCTTTCACCAGGGCTGAGTAGAGAAGGACCTTTGTTACTTCACCCCCTTTACTACTTGTAATCGAACCCTACTTCTCTAATATCCTCTGTACCAATATTGCAAAGGCTTACACATTTAGACAGGGAGAATAGAAGTTGTGATCGGTTTAGTGGGATTAATTTCCTAGCTTTTTTCCCGCCTTTGCCCTGACCGGATGGTTCTAGGAAAACCCATAAATCCGGTGAACATACTTGCCTTATGTCATGACAGTCACCCAACGCTACACCTTCCCCTCTCCTTGTTAATTCACCCACTTTATCTTTTTTCATAAAGGTATTACTATACCTAGAGCTTCTAGGCCCCGTTTGTGGAGTTGTCCTTCTTTCAGTAACCTTCCCCTTTTTCACTACCGGAGTTTTCTTAAGGTTACTTTTACTACTCTTTGATCTACCTTGCTGATTCCAGTATCTTTCCTGTTCAACTAGGGGACTTACATCTCTTTCTTTTTCCCGGGGCTTTATCTTGTTCTCATTTGGTCTTAGGGTCTCTTTCCTTACTAAGGTCCCATGTTCATTCACTACTCCCTTCCTTCTTTTCACTTTCCTTACGTTTTGTCTTTTTCTAGGGGCAACCTCCTCCCCCCTAGACCACTGGAAGCCCTTCATATAATACCTCCTTTCACCCCGTTTTCTTACGATCATTGGTTGTCTGGATATATATACACTTGGAACCTCTTCCTGCAAATTGGGAGCCCTCAACGCTACTTCCTCTTTGCTACATACCCTATCCTGATCTTCTACAACCGGCCTGACTATTGCCGGCATTAACCCTTTGATTTGTGTCAACTCTCCTAACATTGCTTTAAACTGCTCCCCTTGTGTTTTTAAAAGATCGTTGTTCAATACTGATACCTCTAACAGGCCTTGCAAGGTTTTTGGAGGATCCACATAACCTCAAGCATGGAAGCACTCGAGGTTCCTGTGACCTCCAACCCCTGCAATGGAGAGTTCAACAGTCCAACCCCTATACCAAAAGAGCCCTCTGCACCAGCATTCTCATTAATTTGGGCAATTGTTCCATTACTGCCTTTTATACTTGGCTCCTTACTACATGACATTTCCTCTGCACATTCATCCTCGTCTTCAAACTCAGATGACCGCTGGAACAGTCTTGGTGAAGAGGACAGCCGTGGATTCAGCAATACCCCTGAAATATTAAAGCTGGACTCATTCACTGAGTCCAAAACCAAGTCCAACTCCCCCAATTTTTCCGAGGTTGGGTGTGCCACAGTGCTTATCAATTTCAATCTTTATTTCGATTTTTAAAAAAAACCATAAAAGATTACATAAAAACATCATACAACAATACTTCAAAAGGGTAACCCGCCCGATAATACGCATTTTAAAAACAATTATAACAATGGTTTAAAACCCAAATACAAAGCTCCACAAGGACCAGCTAAAATCAAACATCTAATTATAAATTGATTAACACTCACATATTCGTTAAAAATACCTAAAATTTCAGTCCCAATCTCTTTCTTGTTAAATCAACACTAAAAAGGTATCTACTTACACTAAATACAATTGTTTGTGTTGTGTCTGTTCGCAATAATCTTCCTGCCTCATTACATGATCTAATACCCAAAAGTTGACAGATGGGTCTAATCCACTTCCTCCTAGCGTTTGTGTAGGCTGGACAAAAGAATAACACATGCAATTCATTCTCTTTTGCACCTGTGTGACAGATATCACAACAACCATTGTTTGCACCATCTACGCTACGTACCCATTTCATAGTATTTGCTTTGATTTGCAAAATGCCGTAGCGAAATTTAAGATAAAGAGATTTGGCAAGTTGTGGTTGAATTTCGTCTAAAAAGGACTCGAATTTGCCATTTGGTTTTATTGTGAGAAACCTAGTGGATAAAGTACCTAATTTTGGACAATGTAACAAAGTATCTTGTGTAAATGCCCAAAAAGTCTGTTTCAACAGCTTTTTTGATCCCAGAGACAAACCCTGAGGTTCCTCCCAAAAATGTTTTAGTCCTAGTTTATAAAACCAATCCTGTATATGATTCAGCCATAATAACCTTGTAGTATTTTTTATTCTAAAAATTTCCTCCAAACCTTCTCTATAGTGAGCAAGTTCATCTGTGGCCCACAAACGTACCCAAAATAGTAGTGGCCGCAAAGCCACATGCTGGTCAGTGCGGCGAATATTTAAATCTATTACTACTGGTATTAAGGGTGTGCGTTTTGGCAAACATAACAATTTCCTTAAAAAGGTGTTCTCGTACACCATAAAACTATTCTTTGTCGCATGTCCCCACAATTCAGCCCCATATAAGCAAGCAGGTTGTACCCTATATTTATATAACTCCAACGCAGGAGAGACAGCTTTAGATAAGCTGCTCTCATGCATCCTTACTATTGGGACTGAATTTTGAATTAATATTGTTTTACTTTTATCCAGCTGTGGTCTCCAGTTTATTTTAGAATCTAGAGTAATACCTAAATAATTAAAATTTTGCACATATTCTATCCTCTCATTTTTTACAGTTAAATTTTTTTAAAAGATTTGTGCGGATTAACTGCCATATATTTTGTTTTAGTAGAGTTGATTTCCAAGCCCTTTATTTCACAGTAGGTTTCGAAAGTATTAAGTAAGTATTGCAGACCTTTGGGGGTTTGTGATATTAAAATTGTGTCATCGGCAAATAAAAGTGCCGGTACTGGCACCCCCCAGCTTGGGAGAGTCATGCTCGCAGCCCAAGAGATATTCAGGGATATCATTGACGTACAACGAAAATAAGGTAGGGGCCAGCACGCAACCTTGCCTTACCCCCTATTTACTTGTATACGATCAGTAAGTTCGCCATTTGGCCCCCATCTAACCCTTGCAAAGTTATCCTCGTGTAACCTAATAATCTGCACGAGGATTTCCCCTGGGACACCCTGATCTCTTAATGATTTCCACAGGAGATTTCTGGGTATGAGGTCGAAGGCTGCCTTAAGGTCTACAAAAGCTAAATACAGATGAGCTTTCTTAACTGTAATATACTTCCAAATTATACAGAGAAATCTAAAAACCTGGTCAATAGTGCTAGTTTTTGCTCTGAAGCCAACTTGGTACTTTGATAAAATGCTATACTCCCCAATCCAATCGGTCAGTTTATTTAAAATTTGACGTGCGTATATCTTTTGTAAAACGTCAATTAGACTAATCGGCCGATAATGCGACGGATCGTGGCGGTTACCCTTTTTAAAAATAGTTGTGATCTCTGCACCCCTCCACGTTTCAGGAATTGGTGCACCCGATGCAACTGTATTACACAAAAGGTTAATATAGGGAGCCCAAATCTCCTTTTCATGCCTCCATAGGTCACCTGGTATCTTATCAGGCCCAGGGGCCTTCCCTTGTTTTATTGCATTTATTGCTACTATTGTTTCCGCTAAACTAAAATGTAGAGGGGTCTCACTTAAATGAATAGCAAGTTCTTCATAATTAAAATTAATATCATTTTTGGTGGTTGAGTATAATTGTGAAAAGTGGGTTACCCATGTATTTGCATCAAGAAAAAGGTCCTTATTACATTTCCCTTTTTGTTACCCTTAGATAATAAACGCCAAAAGGTAACTTGGTCGTTTAATTTACATGCTTTTATCAGTTCAGACCAAATATTGTCCTCTCAGCTTTTCTTTGCCTTAATTAATACCCCCTTATAGCGAGTCCTCTTTTCCCTTAGGGTTACTATATCCCTATCCTTTGTTGCCTGAATCAGATCCTTTTTTGCATTGCGACATTCTTTATTGTACCATGGGTTCTCTAACAAGGCTGATTTAGATATTCCCTTTTTTAAATTGTTTTGGGGCCTTACTTAATATTGGTTCAAGTCCCTCTACCAACCTATCATGCATTTCCATGATTGGTATCTCTGTTAATGGCAAGTTAATATACGGAGAGACTATTTCTATATAAGTTTCATAAATTTTTTTAATGATCTTATCATTCCCCAAAACCAAAGGCCATCTAAGTGCTCTGCGATTGTTCGATACCAGGGGCTCAATTAAACTGTGACAAGGGTCACATCTCCTTAAATGATTTTGTTGAAATAGGGAAGCTGAGAGCGTCAAACATAGAGGACGATGATCACTCTCTATTCTATCTTCCACAACCAAGTCTTGCAACATAGGCCATAAAGGGACAGAAACCAATATATAGTCTATATAGCTTTTAGAATTACCCCGGATAAATGTTGGTAAATTTGGGTTGTCAGAAGACAATCGCCCATTACAGGCGCGTAAACCATGGGCTGAAACCAGCCTCAGTAACTGCGCTACAGCACATGTACACGAAACCGCTGGGGTACTATTCAGTGCTGGAATATTATTGGCCAAGTCCTCATCTTCAAAAATATTTTCAAGTCCAGCCACTGGTTCAAATTTTCGATTAAAATCACCCCCAATAATTATCAAAGCACTCTTATTTATTATAGTTAACATTTGATCCAACTGCTCAATAACTTGAACATCTCTACTTGCTACACTTGGTCTGCTATATATATTAAAAATGTAGACTTCCCTTTTATCTGGTGCTAAAAACTTTATTCCCAATATATCTTGACAAGGGGAATCAATTTGCGTAAACTCAGCGCCCAAAGTGATTTTTAACCAAATAACAAGGCCTCCCGAGGGCCTTCCTCTCACAGAGGGAATTGCAGCAGTACTAAAAGTTTTAAACCCTAACTTATGGGGGTTTCTATTGCCCAGGTTTCTTGGAGGAGGACTATTTCACTCTGACCTATATAATCCTGCCATATTGCATCCCTTTGGTTTTTCTTAATCCCTGCAATATTCCAAGAAGTCAACTTTATCTCTGTTATGCGTTCCTCGCTATTTTGATCACCAATTATCTTCTTACATCCATTTTCCAAACCTAATGTTTCCTCACTGTTATTACCAAAATTATTATTAGCAAAATTATCATTTAATGTAAGTTCCTCTCCCTGATAAACTGATGGATCTTTCACAATGTTCACTATATTTACATCTACTATATCATTTGTGAGTCCTCCAAATTTCCTACATGCATTTACATTCTGAATGCTATTAAGGTTAACTGTCTGGTTCCCTTCACGAGTACCAGTATACGCCTCAGAGGGCATATTATAATTTTCTATAATTCCCATCTCCATAGGGATGGTTAGAGCAACAGTAGATATCGATACAGCAACACCATCATTAGGTTTGGATCTTAGATCTTTGCAAGTAATTATCCTTGTCTTCTCCTGCCCTGTTTTGAATAGTTGTCAGTCCTGGAGGTCCAGGTCTGACAATGCTAAAAACCTATTAGATTGTGTAACCGATGGGAATCCAATAACTTTGTTCCCACCTTCCGGCTTATAAAAGTATCCTAAGGAGAGTGCACTAATATCGGTCTTGGGGGTAAAAGTTGCATCACAATACTGTAAGAGATGATGAACCATCTTTGGCCTGCGGAAATTGACCACAATGCAATCACCTCTTATACTCTTAATAGATTGCCCTATCCACCCTACTCTACGAACCATTATTATCTCATGAGCATCAGATGGGTGGAAGTTCTTGTGTTTGGTCAGCCAATCAAAAGTTTTATTCCATAGATCAATCCAGTTTTCTTTCTGCCCAACCCTCAAAGGTGGAACCCCTGTCAAAATCAAAACATAAGGACATGATTCCGGGGGAGACACAATATTTCAGTATTAGGGGCTTTGGTAACATTTGATTCACTAATTCTCTGGCACCCAGCAAGAGAACTTGCGTCATCCATTTTACCCATGGTTATTACATGTCCCTTCTGTACACCCTGAGAGACTATCACATCTGAACCCACGGACGGAGGAACCAACCTATTTATCCCCTTATTATTTGAAGTATTATTTGAAATGGAATTATTCTCGTTTGTTATAACTATATTCTCATCTTGGTTAGCTGGTGGACAACTGTCCATCGCTGACCTTTGGTCCTCCCTTTCTACTCTAGTAGGTAACACACCCACAATATTACTACTTAGGGTATTGATTGCAGACTCTAGGAGGCTGATTTTATAAAAACATTTTTCAACCAAGTCGCTAACACAAATTAAGGCTGCTCCTAACCCAGAATCATTCACTCCTGTAGAGAACTCAGTCATAACTCCCTTATTGCTAGCTACTTTCTGCACTGGTGACAATAAGGTCAACTCTGTTTGTGTACCAACAGAAGTATTTTTCGGTAAAGAGAAGATACCAATGCTGCCCTGGCCCCTAGATTTACTTGTCTCTATATCCCCTTTTTTTTATTTAACCGTGGCTCAATCTTATCTTTGGTCACAGTTTTCGCGACCCTAGCCCTAGTAACTCTATTAGGAACCACTGAAGAACTTGAAATTTCTTCAGAGGAAGGTAAAAAGGAATAGAGTTCAATGGGGCACTTGTTGCAATATTCAGTGAAATCTCCTGATCAATGTCCCTCGGTACAGGTGAAGGGATACCAGTTGTTAAATGTCTCTGTAAAATAGCAGGGTCTAAGGAAAGGCGTCTCTCAGTCAAGTGAATTTCATGGGTTAGGAGTGACTCCGCTCTTACTAAAATTGCATCTAACGTGCCAGCAACCCCCTTGCGTTTTTCCATTTTCTTTAGACGACTAGTTAAATCAAACAACCCAGGTATTCTCTATGCTTAGACTCCTACACAGTACCTTAGGTAATCTTTTGAATTAGGTATTTCCACAATGGTAAGGTGCACAATCTGAGCTTCTCAGAGGGGTAGCCCAGCCCAGCCTCAAACTGTCTCGGACGGTCTCAGACGGGCCCGCCCTTGGCCCGGGCTTCGCCCGGCACGTCCCGCGCACGTCCCGCGCTGCGGGTGTAGAGGCTGCGCTTTATGCGCGAAGATGGTCCGGTGCCTCCCCCTTGTCAACAGGACCCGAAACACCTGGGCAGGCTCGCGTTGCACCCTGGGTGATGTAGTCCTCCAAAGGGTGATGAAGCGGAATACAGCGTCCAAAATAGGCGTTTAACAGCGCCCACAGCAAGGATCAGCAGTGACAAGCAAGAACGTTAGAGCAACAACGGGACCCACGCTGCGGGGGTAGAGGCTGCGCTTTATGCGCGAAGATGGTCCGGTGCCTCCCCTCGTCAACAGGACCCGAAACACCTGGGCAGGCTCGCGTTGCACCCTGGGTGATGTAGTCCTCCAAAGGGTGATGAAGCAGAATACAGCGTCCAAAATAGGCGTTTAACAGCGCCCACAGCAAGGATCAGCAGTGACAAGCAAGAACGTTAGAGCAACAACGGGACCCACGCTGCGGGGGTAGAGGCTGCGCTTTATGCGCGAAGATGGTCCGGTGCCTCCCCTCGTCAACAGGACCCGAAACACCTGGGCAGGCTCGCGTTGCACCCTGGGTGATGTAGTCCTCCAAAGGGTGATGAAGCGGAATACAGCGTCCAAAATAGGCGTTTAACAGCGCCCACAGCAAGGATCAGCAGTGACAAGCAAGAACGTTAGAGCAACAACGGGACAGTGCTTATCTCTTTGTCCGTCATGTCCTTCCCCTTAAAATGTCTCCCCAAGAAATCTTTAATCGAATTTGACACTGATGAGCCACCTTTATTACTTTTAATTTTGATGACTGCGGTGTTAATGTCAGGGATTGGGTATTACTTGATGCTTGTTTTTTCCTTCCGGCAGGTTCACTTTGGGCTCCTTTTAAAATGCGATTTTCGCCCTTTTCATCTGCCGCTGGTGCATCAGTCTCATTCTTTCTTATATTTTTGGGCCTTTCCGGGCTTTTGCTTTGGCGGGTGCCATCCTTTAGTTTCTTCCTACGTCGCCGCCCTCAGGCCCCAATACTGTAGCTTGTTAGATTGCTTTCTCCCTGATACAGTCCTCCACAGGGTTTCCCAAACCACTTTTTACCAGTCCAATACCTTGTGTCTGCCAACAGTCACTTTACATTAATGTTGGTATCCTTAATTGTTGTGGAGACTTCCCTTACACAATTTCAAGATTTAAAATAAAACCAACTGCCCTCACTTACCTCTGTTCCACGGTTGCCACTGCACGCTTCGCTCTCCTGGCCACGACTGGCCGCTCCTGCCACTCCTGTTAACAAGGTAATAACACCATCTCAGTGTTTATAGAGCAATAAACAACTGGGTGGATGTAACTCGAGACATCCAATTCCCATCTCTCCGAAAAGACCAGACCCTCGGTAATGTTCCCTGACCCCACACTCGGTAAAGTTAAGTGAGAGGCGGAATCCTATATCCAGCTCTCTCACATAAAGGATTGCATTAAAGCACCTCGTTTTAAAAAAAGGCGGGCTCCCGCCTTCCAAACAAAAGCGCGGCACTTGCAGAGTACCCCAAAGTGGAGGAGAGGCGGGAAATCACACCCACCTCACTTACACGTCTCACCCGCACCCCCACCAAACAAAATACCAACGAAACGGAGCATTTTTCATCTTTTCCTCAGCCAGATCCATGTGCACACACTCCGGTGCAGCAGCACGTTAGTCTCTTCACTCGGCCACAGAAAAACTCGGCTTCCGTTCCAGCCAGTGTTAGGAACGGCTGCGCGGCATGGTAGCCTGGATCCTACCAAGGTAGCCCAAAGGTGGCACATAGTGCTACTCCGAGGCAGGAGGAGCTGGGGCAATTCATGCAGCCAGGAACTCCGCCTGACCTCCCAAATTGAACAGCCTACATCCACATCAGAATCAGTGTGCAAAGGCTCTGTACAATTATGTTAAAATGTCCCAAAAACTTTATTCAATCAGTCCAATATTTTATATAGTACGTCTGTCCCTAAAATGTCAAGCAAGTATTATATCATGAAAAACAGATATCTGGAATAATACAAACCGTGTTAAAAGAAACTTGGGTGCCTTATATATCAGGAACAAAAAACGCACAAAGTAGTTCGACACCGTCAATAATGCACCTTCCAACAAGCATTGAAAATGCAACCGGTCTCGCATTTGTTTGTGATAGATAGAGCCAGGGCTTCGTGTGGCCGATGTAATTAAGGGCGTGGCTTAAAACACTTTAGCTAAAACTCTGTCCTTAGCATAGTGTGGTGCTCCACTGGTATTTTGCTGCTTCTGTCCCTTCATCCAGATATATAACACAACAATTAACATTACACCCACAACAAGCCAGGACTATTGGCTTTGTCAATGGTTGTAAACTGCGTATGATAAATCAGCAACAACTATGACTTTGTTGTATATAATATTGAATATACTTCCGATCTTGTGGGCAAGGTTGTGGTGTAAGTCTAGAGCTGCTGACTTTAGAGCTGAGAAAGAAGGTTCGCGCCGGACTTCGGCTCAACATCCTGTGATTCAAAACATGAAAATGTACTGGTGTAATGTAAGTGGTGCTCATTTAATGCGCTCCAAGTTTGTGTTATATAAAACTGAAAAATTAGTCTCTTTGAAGTGAAATCAAAAGCAGTGATGGATGGTAGTTTTGCAGAGCTAAGTTTTTTTTTTTTACCCTGAGGGTAAAAATGGAGAGCCCGATAGGGACCCATCTCGGCACCTGCTTTTAAGAACTGCTGAGCACCGGCAGGACCTGGCCCATTTAAAGCCCTGGTTAGAGCGATTATAAATGGCAATGTCTTTTACCTATGTGTTATGGAATGAGGAGTAAAGCAGAGTGGCCCTGAGTGGCGTGGAGTCCAGCAGAGTGGTGTGGAGTAAAGCAGAGTGAAGTGGAGTAAAGCAGTGTGGAGTAAAGCAGAGTGGAGTAAAGCAGAGTGGCGTTGAGTGGAGTCAAGGTGAGTGGTGTGGAGTGGAGTAAAGCAGACTGGTGTTGAGTGAAGTAAAGCAGAGTGGCATGGAGTAAAGCAGAGTTGAGTGAAGCAGAGTGGCGTTGAGTGGACTGGCCATACAATTTGAGCTAACATATATAAAAAGCAACTGTTTGAAAATAAACTGAATTTGGGATTTATTATCTGCATAGCACACAGACCTTCTAGCATTGAAGTCTCTGCTAATGCGTGCACTGTAGGTTTAATTGCAGAGTTGAAAAGGCAGTAATGTGTAGGTGTTCATTATGCAGTAAAAAAGAGATTCTGAAATCTTCCAAAGGGTTGAACGTCTCTAAAAATAAATAAATAAACTAAAATGTTGGACATGTTCCTGAAGCAATCAACAAATCATCCTAAAATTATCATGAACCAGTCTTTTTAATTAGAAGACTGTGGTGCTAGTCAAGTAATCCAACAGTCATTTTCAAACAATCCTAAAACCACTAGTAGCTATGCATCTTGTGAAGTAATCGGGTATTCAGTTTCAAGTCATCCTAAAATCATCAGGAAAAGTTACACCTTGTGAAGTCATCAGATAATCATTTTTAAGTCACCCTGAAATCATCAGGGTTAATCGCAACTTGTGAAGTCATCAAATACTCATTTTCAAGTCATCTTCAAATCATCGGGCTCAAGTTTCTTAACTCTGCTGATGACTTTAAGAGCTTGATGACGTCTGATGACGTGAAAATGACTTCTAGAGTAGATGGATGATAATCCAATGACTCTGGGATGGCTTCTAAAGTAATCCTGTTTGACCTGGGATAGGGCCCCATTTCAATGTCCATATTAATATACTACCGGGTCTAAGACTTGAGTGACCCAGCACACTTTAAACCCTGCTCCATCCACTTTTACTTGCTGATTCTGCTCCTATGCTCACTGCCGTACTCGCACCTATCTGCACTCCCCCCACACTTTATTCCGTTTGTCTTACCTGTTTTATTCGCCTCACTGCTCCCTTTCCACTTGTCCTAGGTGAGCATTTTCCATTGTGATGCGCCGCCATTCTATCTTTTGCTTTGCGCCCTGCAGGATATTCTGCTCTTCATTGATACACGGGCAGGGCGCACATTCACACATAAGGGCACTGTAATTAACTGTCTAATTGCTGTCATCAACATGCAGATGCAACCATTAGGCCCACAGAGACAGGGGAGATTGAGCAAAAAAGAAAAAATATAAACTCTTAGGGGGCCCCCTGGGACTCGATACTCTGCAGTCTTTAAAGGTGCGAGGCCCCATGGCTGCGAGCAGGCGCGGGTCCCTGGGCAGCTGCCCACGCTGCCCATGCCTAGCGCTGGCCCTGAATATATGTATGCATTATATGTACGTAAAGTGCACGTTTACCTTCTTTAGGTCCTGGTTACTAGTACCTTAGAAAATTACAATCTCTGTGCAGACATCTGTTTTCTCAGAATGATAAGTGGTGCAATGTTTATCTCATCCTGTAATTACCGGATGCAAAAAAGTTTGCACTCCTTGTTAAATTTCGGCATATCAAGCCTGCTGGGATTTAATTGCTGAAAAGGTTTTCGGCAATGAGAGGTTTGGTGAAGTAAGCACCAAATTCCCCATGTTATTCCCCATTACTGAGAACCATCTTGGTATAGGTGATAGTTTATTGCACTTGATACATTCTGATCCCTGGGGAATTTATTGGGTCTGATAAAAATCAGTTTTCTCTCTGGGGCACTGGTAATTAGGCCTTTTCTCTCGCATGTCATATTATTGATTTTGCACACGTAACATATTTTACTTGAGAGATGTTGATTTCTGTGATGTCTGCAAAGGTAAATGTCATGCAGCAGCAGTTCCTATGATGTCATGGGGAATAGGTGATGTCACACATAAGGTAACTTCAGCTACCACTGGCATTTTGGTGTCATGACGTCCATGTTCAAAATCAGGCTTCTGTCTATTTCTCGTTACATAAAAGTAATGAAGGAGTGGCTGTCACTAAAATGTGCACTGCTACATATCAGTTGTTAAGGTTTTTAGCACCGTGGAAAATATCATTACAAGTAAAAAGTTTAGCTCTCTCTTTTCAAAGCCCCGGAAAAGGTAATATGTCCAGTGAAACAAATTACCATACAGACAAATAGTTTCTTAGGCCAAGTGCTATAGACCAGCCGCCAGCACAGCTTTCCATTGACATTGAGTTCAATTGCTTGTACAAATCCAAGCACTAAGAGCCTGATTTAGATCTTAGCAGACGGGCTACTTCGTCACAACGGTGACAGATATCCTGTCCGTCGAAATATAAATACCATTATATCCTATGGAATTGATATTTCGGCGGACGGAATATCCGTCACTGTTGTGACTGAGTAACCCGTCCGCCAAGATCTAAATCAGGCCCTAAGTCACAGCTTGGTTGGCACGGAATGACAGATCCCTATATAGGCCACCGTACAAGTGAAGATCTTTGGCACAAAGGACCTTATTACGATGTCGGGTGGACTCACGTCCGCACGACATCGTTGGGGATTGGGGACCTACCAACCTCCGGTCAGCGGTTCCGACCGCAACAGTATAATGCGACCGCACATGGTGCGGTCGCATACTCCCATTTCTTTATGGGAGCTTGTGCTGTGGCCATAAACCGGCCGTAGCAGAAGCTCCCATAGAGAAATGGGAGATTCTGTTCATCCCTGCACCGCGTGGCAGGCACCTTGACCGCGTGGCAGGCACCTCATGGTGCCTGCCACGCAGTGCAGTGATTAACAGGGAGGCACCTCGGCCCCCAACCGGAGGCCGCAGGGAGAAGGGGGCCCTGCTAGGGGCCACCTAAGTCGCTTTCCGACAGGCTTTCCATGTCAGAAAGCCCGCCATGGCAAGCCTGTCGGAAACCGACATCGTAATCCTGACGGCGGAAACGCCATCCATAGGGATTACAGTGAGGCCTCCGACTGGCCGACAGAATGACCGTCCAGTTTCACTTTTGACCGCCTGCATTGTAATGTGGCGGTTAAAAGTGAAACCCACAATGTGTCTCAGAAAGCCTCCAACAGGCCCAAAGTCGCTAACGACAAATGGCTTGGTTCGCCATCAACAAGGTAACTGTTTCCCTTACCACCCATAGGATCCCTTATCAATTGTAGTTACAGTGTGGTGTATTTGTAGTGCGAGTACATGGGGACCTCAGTTTTAATGGAGTGTCTGGGCTTTCAGTATTATTGTCAGCGCGTTCCGAAGAGCTGTCAGGGTCAGGACTCTAAGAGCCAGGTTTATTGTAGTATGGCCTTGCCTCGCCACATAGCTTCCTGCTGCACCATGCTTCCCCCAGCACCCTGACCAAACTTGGCTCACTTGGCCAGATGCCGAAGACCTAGGCGGGTTCTCCTCCTCACTCTGCTCACCTCTCAGCGGGGCGCTGAATATGCCTCTTCGTGCCCCAATCTGCACCTGCCTGCTTGACTGGATCTTTTCTCAACAGACCCTTTGAGGATATCAGAGGGGGGCTGTCTCTGGGCTCCTTTCTATCCACTACAGTATTATAATTATATAAAGGCATATTCATACATTATGTTGATACTCAAACTAGGATTGTGTAGGATCATAGGAGGCCCAGCGCAGAGCTTTAGAGGAGAGCATCCGCCATCTTCGCTCGCTCGGCCACACCCCTCGAAGTCCTGAGTTTTAATGTATGTGGACCTCTGCTCAGTTTTATTTTTGGGTGTGAGGTCCTCGATTTTAAGGTGAGTGAAGTTCTGCCATGCATGAGAGTGCCTGAAGCCCTCAGTTTTAATAACATTGCGGTTTAGATATGCTGGCAGCATCTAAGCTCCTGAATGGTGATGAGAGTGAGCTTCTGGCCTGCTAAGGTGCAGCCACTTTAGGGCTTCTAACATAGCACCACCTAAGGAGGTGAGGTACTCCGTGAACCACAGCTGAAATCAGGACCCTCTGTTATTCCTTTAATGTCATTTGTGAAAGATCAGAAGTCACCCTCACTTAGAATCTCAATAAATTGCACGTGGTGGGGTAATGCTTGTAAATAATGAGGCTCAACTTGAGGGGCTGTGACAGCCAATTTCACCTTCACAGTGGCATGATAACTGGTGATAGCTGACCATGCAAATACAATGTGTGCTCTTCTCCTAAGAAGCACTCAAACAGGTCTGTATGCCACAAAAGGATCCAGAAGTAACCATTTGCAACTGGAGAACTTGAAATGCCACCAGGGCAGATGTGAGATGTATGCACTGAATCTCCTAATCTACCAGACTACGAGGCCGATTCAGAAAAACATTTCTGTGTATGGGAAGTAGCACTACATGAGTGCTCTTTTACATCTACTCGCTTTTGTGAATAGGCCCCAAAACCTCCAACTCCCTATTTGTAAAAGTGCAGAAAGGGCGCAGTCCGTTCGTTTTCTACAAACTGTGTATGACTACTAAATGAATATTCCAATTGTATTCACATTGTATATGTTTTGGGGCCAGTTCACAAAGACGTGCACGAGTACATACAATCATACTACGGGAGAACTATTTAACCTACTACAAAATGCATTTTATTGGATGGATAATGACACACCTGTCACGGAGGGCTATGTGAAAAGGATTGGTAAGGGCTGCACGAAGCAGAGTTGAGAGGGAGGAAAAAGCATCTACAAATTGCAGGAACGCAATTCTCTGTATTTTTGCACTGCCTACTTCTTTCCTTATAGTAAAGAGGAGAGAGTAAGAACTGTCCCTAATGTTTGAAAGAATTCTCATTACATTGTCTCGCTCCGTAGATGTGAATGGAGACATTTTATGACTGCGTCCTTTCTGAGGCGTGTCTAAAAATATGCCTGGAAATAGCTCCAACCACAGGCAGGCAACCTCATCACGATAAAAGATTTGCTTAGGAAATCGAGCCAGATGCCACCCCTGGGACTTTTGCAGCAGGTACTGCGGAGGAGGAAATTGCATTGCGCGCCTCTGTTCTAGCACAAACTCATTACTCCGCTGTTTGGAAATGGCAATGTTTCTCAAGGTGAATTTAAATTACATGAGGGGGTGTGCGTGTTCAAAAAGTACGCAAGAAATGAGGTCTAAAGAAAATCTAGCAGTAGGTGATGAAATTCAAAAATCTGTTTTTTTCAATTCTGACTTGCAACTGTTATATGGAAAAGTAGTTCTCAATGTTTGGATTCACAGGTTCAGCATTTATGACTGCAAATTCAACATTGTGATTCACAACATAATTTGTATTCATAAATAGATTTACTCACAGGTAAAATTATGCCAGCTTGGTATAATTCCACACATGCATGAATTTCATGTGCAGCTCCTAGCTTCCCCGGAAGGCTCCTGGAAGTCTTTGTGAATTCCAAGAAAGTTGGAAATTTGCTCCAAATGTATAGGTAACTCTACTTGAGCACATATCCAACTTTCTTTGTGAAGAGGACGACTGGCATTACTCTTTGACATTAGCACTTTCTAATCTGGGTAAGGGCATTATTTCAATGGCCTATTGTATTGTACCATGCATGTTACATAAGGCTTCATACCACCTACAAAAACCACAAAGTGCTCAGGTTCCTCAGCATGCTTTTGGAGGGAACACCTGAGAAGGAAGGAGTAGAAGCAGGATCTGTATATGGAAGGTGTTGAATCTGATACCTGAGGATAAGAAAGGAGCCAGTTTTGTTTCACTGCCTGGTAGCTATGCATAAGCAAAAGTTTTTGCAGAAAAGTTTCAAAATAAATACAATTGTGCATGTAGATATCTACAACATTTTTAGATCTCGCCCGAGACAGGCCATGCACTGTTGCTCGCGAGACATTTTTTGTTTACCTACAGGGAGCTTAGAGCCTGCCCACTGCTTACCATTAGTCGGCTTCATCGTCACTCTCATGTGCTGACTCCTCTTTGGTCAGCGTGAGGCTTTGCTTCCTCTTGGTGTGTTTGCCTCCCTAACATGACTCAAGTACTTACTGCTTTTGTGAGCAGTGTGTGTCCTTCCACTGCTAAACACTTTCTGAGGTACTTTCTTTTTGTTGCATTTCACAGCACTCATAAGAGTGCATGTGTTTGCTTAACCCCGTCATTGAGGACTATTTTCTTTTCTTTTACAGATTTTAATTCTTGTGTCAACCAACAGGTTTTTTGAATGGTAGTGAGTAGATATGGAGGTTTTGAATGGCTAAATGTGTCATGGACTTTATGTCAGCCATAGGTAGAAACTTTAACTGTTACCATTGAAGGTAAGACATGCTGACTCACAGACCTGATTCACAATACTTTTTCAGTGAGCAAGCTGTCTCTGGAAATATTGGTAACCTATTGGATAAGCAAGTTACTTGTTTTGTACAGTAGACTTTCATATGTATTCAGATTGAACCATGAGGGCTTGCTCCAGTCGGTGGTAGAGGGCTTCTAACTGAGATATTTTATGCCACAAATGCTTATACACAATAAATCCACTATCCAGTCAGAGGTATATTTTTTAAAATATGTTTTTTATAAGGGTGAAGCAAAGTATACCAGACATTAGGATAACAGTGTCAGACAATATGTCACAAAGCATCAACTCTGTCTAACATTTTCACTAGTTTCTCAGCAGACCAGATGCAAGCGCCGATAATGCAGTAGCCTTGAGCATCAGTGCCTGATAATCTGAAAACAGTACCTAAAATCAGGTTAACCAAAAACCTCCAGCCAAAATAAACTTGGGATTCTATTCATGGCAAAAGGGATAGGTTAGGGTGGTAAAGGAATTGTCCAAAGGCTCAATGCCTGGTTCGTGGGGGGCACAGTGACTCTAGTGGTTTGTATTTAATGCACTGACATTGTTCAGTGCAGATCAGTTACTCTTCGACTGTATTTGGTGGGGCGTCACAAGCTTTGGATCTTTAACATAAATGCTCAGCTGGGGCAGATTAGTTTACCTTTATCGCAGCACTAAATCGTGCACCTACACATGGCAAGTCATTCTGAAGTCCAGTTACTTTGTGAACTAGTGTCTTTGAATAAAAAATATATTGAGTGATTTTACTAAAAGATTAGACGAGGATTCCGGTTTTGTAAAAGTTGTTTTGCATTTACTAGAGGGGATAGGATTAATTTAGCAAAAATGTGGTCTGGTCCATAAAGGAGGACATCATCTTATTCTAATTATTATAGATGTTAATGTATCCATGATCGAACATCACTGATTCCTGTATCTTGAGATGTTAACGTTATGATTCAACTCAAGACCCGCACATCATTATCAAATTCCATTTCTAGGTCAGGAATCTTCAAGATCAGTGTCTAAATTTCCAATTTGTTTACAGATTAAGGAACCTCCCTAAGTGATCTTGGAACAATACCAGCGGAATTCAAATTCATTCCAGATGTATTGGGCCCATTAAAAAACAAGAAATTAGTTTATGACAACAAGAATTTGGCTCATGGTTTTTAGTTGAACTCTTATTAATGAAACTAGAGGAAAGACAAACGGAGTAGCACTGGAGAAAGGCGCAGACCTATCCAATTAAAGAGGCATGTATATCTCATTATGGGGCATATATAAAGGTTATTACATGTGTTAAATGTGTAGAAGTGACGACGCCTTCAACTGTACTTGGTAATTGTTTACAAATGTAAAAACAATTGTAGATGAACATCCGATAAAGTCACCCCTTAGTGAACCTTGAGCATCACATTATTTTTTCTTATTTTCAGGCAACAGACAACTCTTCCAGAAGTGATTGAGCCTCGTGGGTGTCTGAAAAAATATAAAATGTTCCTTTGGCCAGTACTTTAAGCTTTGATTGTTGAACAATTGTTGCTTGGGCACCCTTCCCTTTGAAAGAGTCAATCATCTTGACGAAATCCTTCCGCCTACGTGCTGAAGCTGAGGACATATCCGAAAATATTTTAAAGTGTTGAATCTCTGTAGTGGAGAACGATCTTTTTACTATTGCAGTACTTAATATTTTCTCCTTTATTCTATAGTCCGAAAAGTTCAGTAGAATTGTGCGCGGATATTTGGCATTTAGTTGCTTCTGTGCTGGAACCCTGTGAGCCCTGGTAATTGTGAGGTCCCCTTGCAGCTCTGGCATTGCTTTCCTCAGGAGTGACCCAGTCCATTCGACCATTTCAACACTTTCAGAGCCTTGTGGTATTCCCACTAGACGGAGATTGGATCGTCTATTGTAGTTTTCTAAGTCCTGGAGTTTTAACTCCATCTGGTGCTTGCTTTTGCTTAGAACTTGCATATCTTGCTGCATGGTCAAGAGGTTATCTTCTAAGTCAGAGATACGAATTTCGGCCTCTGCTAGTCTCTTCGGGATATAAAGTATATTTTCTTCCAGTTTAGTCAATCTTTCATGTAGCTGTGCAATCTCGAGTGACTGAGATACTTTAAAATCCCTGATCTCTTTTAGAATAGTTACTAACATTTTTTTTATCGAATCATCCCCGCTCATCTCATCTCCCAAAGATGCTGGCTCTGGTTCTGGATCTGACTGAGACTCAGGTTCAGACTCTATCAGTCCATCTATGGTTCCTTGGCTACCACTCACCGCACTTTGTGAGGGCTTCGCTGCTTCCTGCTCACTTTGAATGGAAGGAACAACCCTGCAACCGGACTGTAAGGGGTTTGTCACCTCTTGGGTTAGTAATTGTGGTTGAGCTGGACCTATTATCTCCTCAGAGCTGACTTGCGCAGGGTCTTTCGGCTTAGCTTGATATGACGGGAGCTTATGAAAGAGAGGGTATTGTCTAGGGCTGAGCAAAATTTCATTATTAGTACTCTGGATCTCCCCATCTGTATTTTGGTCTGAGCAGCTCTGCGTCCCCTTTCTACCCTCTGGCGGGTGACAAAGTACACTCTTCTCCATTTCCAGATCGGGTATACACTCATCGTCCGATGGATCATTAAGCACACTCTGCTCAGTCTGCCTTTCCTTCTCGGCTAGTGCCTTGGCCTTCAGCTCCATTCTCTGTTGTGCATTTCTCTGACCTCTACGCAACCCCCTTGGAGCCGGAGAGGGTGTTGTTGTTTGCCCTGACATTTCTGAAGTATCTTTCTTTTCGCCTTCCTCAGATTGCTTCGTGCGCATTTCCGATTTTATACAGGGGACGGAGGAGAGTATAAGGGCATAGAAGCACCAGGTACACCAAGCAAAAACAGCAAAACCAGGGATGTTGGCAAGGGCTTATGCACACATGTGAGTGGAGTATCAAATATCAAAAGACATGGTTGACCATGCAACGTTTAGTGCCTTGGATGAGACTGAAGACCAGAAGACCACCTGTCCGGAGGCTAATACTCCAACTTAATTTACACTTAATATGGTTTAATATGGCTTACTATGGCAGAGGGGCCCCCTAATAGGTAATAGTAGAGAAAACTGTCCAAAGCCGTCCAGTAATAGTAGTGTCCGAGCGCAAATGGCTACAGGCCAGTAGACCGGTAAATGCGAGTCTGCAAGTCCGCAGATCTGGCCCTCCTTACACAGCCGTGTAGAGCATGAGAGCATAAGGATGAGAGAGCGCCTGCTGCAGCTTCCTTATCTTTATCTTGATCACAAATTTTTTGTAGATTTAAGAACCTTTTTAGAGCCTCTTGCTCAGCTCAGCAAAAAAACAAAACAACAACAACAAAAAAAGAGACTCGTAGTGCTCGTAGTGCTCCCTTGCACATCATGCTCATCAAGTAGCAAAACCACAGAACCAGCTGCCTGAATCCGCCAACGTATAAATTCGCTCGCCCAACTGCCCAGCTGCCACACCACGCCACAATATACTTCAGCATGCGCAGCTCAGCTCGCCCAGCTGCTCAGCTTACTCAGTTACAGTTACTCGTGTGCCGCCTCCGAAACGGTAAAGCTGGTCAGCGGTGGAAACCAACTAGAGCCTGCGTCATTCTCGACCCTGCTGTCAGCGCGTAGGTGTCTCAGATCTCCGTCAGATCTCTGTCAGAACTCCGTCTCCGTCTCCTCAGCGGCTCCTCTCTCGCACAAACGCACAGAGGAGAAAGCCGGCGGCCATCCTAACTCGGACAGTAACGACGAAAGCGGGAAGCAGGAAGTGGGCGGAGCGCAGGGTGAGCCGACGGCGCTCAGCAGCTACGTGTGTGGGTCACGTCTGCCGCCATCCGCTACTTGCTCAATCACTTCTGGAAGAGTTGTCTGTTGCCTGAAAATAGGACCTGTCTGAGGCACAGAAAAGGCTGAGGTGGCGATAGGTAAAAAGCCGTATCGATGTAGAATCTGTTAGATTAAGGGCAGGCGTAGGGCGAGCTAGAGGGCGTATTGGGATGCAGCAAGATGGCATCCAGTAAAGAGGGGTGGAAGGGGGGAATAGTGGGTAATTCCATCCTTCAAGGGTGGGGGGCTGGGGGAGGGGTGGAGGGGGTGAAGCATTCAGAAAAAAGAGAGTTCTTTTGTGGAGAGTTAAACATTCATGTTGTGCGTAGGTGCTATTTTGAAATGTCAATTATAATTGTTTGTCTGGTCTGTTATTTATGCCATATATGCATCTGGGTCCACAGCTCCTTAAAGGTGCCTTTTGGATGGGGCAGTTTTTTTTTCTTTCTTTTCCCTATGCAGACGGAAAACTTGCCTGCAATGACCACTTTTGTAACTATAAGTACTGTATATATCCTTATGCACTTTAAATTCCAGTTGCTATGCAATTTAATCTGCTTAATCTGCTGCTAGTTTTGCTGTTCTTATCTTTGCTAAATTTGCACCATAGACTGTTCTCTTCTAGGGATTATCTTTGGAGACTCTTAACGATCAAATATGATCAAGCACGGGGGCACTTTGTACAGTTTTGATGTAGTTCGAATGTATGCTCGCACTAGTTACTTTTGTTATCATAAGTACTGTATTTATCGTATAAACATTTTAATCCCTAGCTGTTATCTATCCAATCAGACAACCTCCTTTTTTTGCTTGAGGTCTTGGTTTTATGCTAGCACAAGTCACTTTAAATATCCAGCTACTGTTAAAGTTATCCTTCTAATGTTTTTTCGCACTTTAGAAGCCCATTCTGTACACTGAGATATATATTTTAGAATGCTTTTAGATCCTGATGCGGGCAATAGGGGCCTGAAAGGCGCAGGTCTATGGGGTGCGTCTGTTGGGGCAGTTCGAAGGTTGATAGGTAATTTTTTATAGCTTAATCATGAGTATGAAAAACCTTACGATTCTTTCTCTTAATGCCAACGGTCTTAATAACAAACGCAAGACCCATGCAATCGAAAGTTGGCTCAGAGGATATAATCATGATGCTATTTTCCTACAAGAGACCCACTTTCGGAGTAGGTCAGATGCAAGCAAAATCCTTAAGAATTGGGCAGGCTTTCATTGTTCATCTAATGCAGGGTGTGCACAGAGGGGGGTGGGCATATATATTGGTAAACATGTGCAATTTCAAGTAAAAATAATGCAGACGGATCCAGGAGGAAGATGGGCGTATGTCTATGGAAAATTAAATCAATCAAATCTTACTCTGGCTACAATCTATGCACCTGTACTTGATAACCGGCTCCCACTGTTACAGCTTAAGCAGGCCCTTTCCTGTATCCCCGGACCTATTATATGGGGGGGTGATTTTAATTTTCTTCAGGACCCCTCATTAGACTCCTCTAAGAAGGATCGAAAACAAAATAAACCACAGGTGTCTATCGCTCTGACTAGTTGCAACAATGATTTAGACATAGTAGATAGATGGCGCCTTCAAAATCTGGGAAAGCGCGACTATTCTTGCTTTTCGGCAAAGTATGACTCAGCATCCAGAATAGATTTCTTTTGATCTCACATGACCTTTCTGTTAATAAGTACGATCATATTTCAAATGCCTTTTCTGACCATGCCTTAATTAAAATAGAATTTGCTTTTGGAGGCCTAGAGGGAAAAGTGCCTAGAAGGTGGTATTTTAATAAACTTAATCTGGAAAACGAGTCTTGGTGTACAGAAATAGCCAATGAGATTAGCGTCTTTTTTTCCATCAATAAAGACTCTGCTCCAACTAATATAGTTTGGGACGCATTTAAGGCTACACTAAGAGGCATAATTACATCGAAAGAAATCCCGCAACAAAGGGCAAAAAAAGAGGAAAGATTAAAGATTGAGGTAAGACTTGCGCAGGCGAACCTGGAGTGTATCAAGGACAGAAATTTAAATACAAAACAAGAGTAACTCCAGGCAAAAATACAAATGCAGGAGTATTATTATCGATTAGGAGATGCAGCAAGTATGACTTAGCTTCAGACAGTGTACGAAGAGAGTGAATATACAGGGAAGCTTTTAGCATGGCAGGCAAAAGAGAAACAGGTTCAAAATAGAATTGAAAGTATCTGGGACGAGGTAGCTAAAATACGACTAACCAGAACCGAGGATATCGGGGATGCCTTTTTTAAGCATTACAAGGGAATTTATCAATTAGACCAGCAACCGTCTACTGACCATATTACAGGCTTCCTCGATAAATTGCCAATTCCTCACCTAAATAGGGAATTCAGAGAAGAACTATTAGATGAATTCACAAATGAAGAACTTGAATTGGAGATCGGTTCTATGGCAAACTGTAAAGCGACCGGAGAAGATGGTCTGCCAGCCAAATTTTATAAAAGATTCGCCTTAACTCTCAACGCACAAATTTTAAAATTGGCTAACCACTTACTTAAAGGCGACGAACCTCCGGCATCTTTTCATACAGCAGTAGTGGTTAGCGTTCTGAAGAAGGATAAAAACAGGGAAAATGTTAACTCTTACAGACCCATAAGTCTCCTCAATGTTGACTATAACATTTTACAAAGTTGCTTACAAACAGACTTAATAGAATCGTGGGCTCACTTATACATGTGGATCAATGCGGATTTGTGGCTGGGAGACAGCTCTCTACCAACACGAAATTTTTAATAGACGCACTAGATTATTTTAATAAAAATAGGATAGAGGCTCAGGTGTGGTTTTTAGACGCTGAGAAAGCATTCGACCTGGTATCATGGGAGTGTCTATTTCAATCTTGGAAAAGTTTGGCTTCCCAGAAGGGTTCATACAATTAATAAGAAGATTATACAAGGACTCACAGGCGCAAATATTAATTAACTCTATAAATGTGGGCACTGGTCGAATAAATAGGGGTACTAGACAAGGTTGTCCCTTATCCCCTATTTTATTCGCCTTGTTTATAGAACCCCTGGCAATAGCGATCAGACAAAAAATGGCACATACTGCCCCCCTACAAGGGATGACCAACATAAAACTATATGCCGATGATATCGTCCTTTTTCTAAACTCTAAAGAGGATACTCAGGAGGAAATCCTAGGGATTTTCTCTGAATTCCAGGCAGTAGGGGGCTATAAAATAAATAAGGCCAAGACCGAAATTTTGCTATGCAATTGTTCTGCTGATACGCTATTGCCAAATTTTAGGTCAGTGTATAATTCTCGCCCGAAGAGATATCTAGGGATCTATGTGACGGAGAGAGTAGAGGATTTATTCCAATAGAATTATACCCCGTTGACACAAAAAGTTAAACGTCTTTTAACGCGATGGAACCAACTCCCACTATTAATACTAGGCCATGTGGTACTCATACGCATGTCTATCCTGCCGCTATTCAATTTTTTATTTGCAGCTGCTCCGTGCACAATACAATCGTCTTTTTTTAAGGAGATAGACAGTTTGTTCTCATCCTTTTTATTGGCCAATAAAACACGTAGACTGGCACTTAGCACTTTAAATTACCCTACTGAAGAGGGAGGGTTGTCCCTTCCAAATATAAGAGAGTATTATTATGCAAATTTTGCACACAACAGTCACAGATTTTTTCCTCAGTCGGACCCCCCGGAGATTGATAATTTTTTTATGAATAAAATCTTAATGGAGTATAAAATTTTAGATCCAACGAGAATAGTTAAGTACCCTAAGAAAGTACGGTATAAGGGTCTCAAATGGATTTTTAAACAAAAAACACAACTGTTAGTATTTTATAGCATCCCCAGGATAAATGGATCAACGAGGTAGTCTCATCTTTACACTGGGGAGAAGAGATTGCTAGAAACTGGCATTTTAAGAAAATGGGAGGAGAACGGATACACGCACGTTAGAGATTTTGTTAATCCCAACTCCTGGAAAAAATGGCCCGAGATAGAAACTGGACTCCTTCACTCAAAAGATGCGCTTAAATGGTCATTCATTAATATAAGGCACTTTTTGGAAAATATAGATGCTAGAATTATAACAACAAGTACAGGCATAAGTGAAGCTTTTGAAGCCCCCGTACAACGGTCAGTTAGCGCATGGGTGAAAATCTTTAATGACAATAAATCTCTCGCCATCTACGAAAAAATACGAGACAGATGGTGGAAAAAAGAAGACCTGCAGCTTCCAAGAATAACTTGGAATAGAATTAACAAACTGAATGCTACAGTAATAGGGGCGCTAATTTTAAACGTATGCAATTCTATACAAAATGGCTAATTTATAGGATACCATTCTTTTTGCATAATGTTTATCCACAAATTGAGGATAGGTGCTTTCGCTGTGCTAAAGAGGGAGGAGGCACCTGGTCACATATTGTTTGGGACTGTCCCAAAATTGGGAATCTCTGGGAAGAAATTGAAAAATATCTTAGAATTACCATAGACCACTCTATTTCCATTGATAAATATATTGCAGTCTTGGGATGCTCCCCAAACATAACATTAAACAATATGCAAGAAGAATGCCTATTTATAGCTGCCTCTGTAGCAAGATCCTTAATTCTTCAAAACTGGCGTAGTAATAAGATACCTTCCTTTCAAGCATGGAGAGCAAAATTTATTAAAGTTAAAGAATTTGAGAGAAGATATGCATTAAGATCAAGATCATCTAGGAAGTTTGAGAAACGTTGGAGTTCCATAGGAAATTAGTCCGGGCTGCGGGGGTAAAGACTGTTGGCAGACTGTCCAATATCTGTTGTTTTTTTTTTTTTAAATAAAAGTTTTGGGATTTTAAGCACAATAGTTAAACTCTGTAAAGACCGCTTTATTTACTTTCAGGTTATACTTTGTGGCTAATCCCATGCCATATCGAGCACCTAAGGACTTTAATCTGTGTTTTTTGTATTCCTCGTAACTGTGCAATTTTTCATTCTCTATGGATTTTCTCTGCTGCTAAGAGTCATAACAATTGGATGATTTTAAATTGACATATTTATATATTATTGCAATGTCGTTAATTGTAAGATATCTCGAGCACCTATGCACTCTGCACTTTGCACCATGCACTTTACTCTGTATTTTTATACTGTATCTTGAGCTGAACTCTCAATAAAAAAATAATTAAAAAAATAAATCATTCTTTTTTCTTATATTTCACTGTTTTAACAGATATGGGGTCTGATTGTTGAGATTATTTATGGTTGCATAATCCCTAAAATTACTTATAAATGTTATATAGTGTCTACAGCAAAATTAATTCTCCTTCATTTTAATATAAAAGTTACAGTGTTTTACATTAAAAAATGTCAAGGATTTTTATTTACATTTTGATTTGTGCTAACACTGGCAATACAAACCATGAACATTATACAAAACAAGACGGCTTCATTAGCTCATTGCAAATTATCAAAAGGTTTATATTCTTTAATATTGTCGTTATCATGCTTCTAAATTGATGATATGGTGATGACAAAAATATACACAACAAGCATATTAAAAAAAATAAGAGAAATAATTAAAAACTGACCAGCGTTGTCTGTGAGAACAAAAACGCAGGAGAAAATTCAGCACCAATATTTAAAAAAATATATGTATTTTACTGGCACATATTTGCATCTAAATTTGGATATAGAGATATAGGAAGGCTGAGTGCTGTGTGGAATGTTGTAAAAATTGTTTTCTACTTAAATAAATATTTTGAAAATTATTAAGATTGATTCATCGCTGTGAAATTATTTTATAGTGAAAAACTACGGTAATTAAAGTCATGGGTAATAGTCACTTGCCAATCAAACATGTACTCATTCAAGGCATTGTCACTAAAGCACAGATAAAATCAGTCAACTAAGTGCAAAGCCTGTTCTGTGTGTACAATGCACAAAAACAGGTCTTAACCTTTCTTTCCTAATTTAGCCGCTAACAGTGCAATATGGTCCAACACTATCACCTGTCAATATAAGAAAGAGAAAGACATCAGAATATCGTAAGACAGAGATACTATTGTACTTTCATAATATTATCCACCATTAGATACAAACCGCAATGCTCATGAAGTGGTATGGGGAACCACAAGATCTCACACTTGCTGCTGATAACTTTGCAATGTAAGTAACACATGCACACACTGATCCCATGTGCAGGAGTGTACATCATGCATTCTCATGATGCAGGAGAGAGAGAGAGTGTGTGTGTGTGCGCGCTCTTCTGAGGAATAATAGTGATAAACAATAGTGTGTAATATTCCCTCAGCATATTGATATTAACCCCTTCGCCGCGGCGCGAATTCCACCGCGGCGCGGGGGGGTAGCCGGTTGAGCGATGCGCTTCGGTGCTCATGACGGCTCCACGCCGTCATGAGTCACGGGCGGCGTGTGCTCATGACGGCGTGGTTCCGTCATGACCACGCCCGCTCATTAATTCGCCCGCACAGGCGGGGAATTAATGTTGCGTGGGCGGACTCATGACGGCATGGTTCCGTCATAAGCACTTAAGGGGTTAAAGCACAAACTCACAGATAAAGCTCCCATGACTTCTATCTACGTTTCTATTCATGTAGTGAAAAGGAATGGTTGAGCTAATTCTACGTTTCCCATAGCATGTTTATTTTTCATTACCATCTGGATACTTCCTTTAAGTCTGAGTCATTCGCTTGTCATAATCAATTTTCCATTGATGTAGTCTTCCTTCTCTTCCCTCTTTATGAACTGGAATGAAGGATGTGGTGACCATTTGGAGCTGGTGGGCATTGCAAGCAGTATATACGTTAGTAAGCACCCAGTTCAGAAACGAGGTGGTGTATAGAACATCTAAATAATCCAAATATGGCCATGTACTAGTTTTGGAAGTGGTACTCTACAATTTCCAGCACCTTAGTTAGAGTATACACAAAGCACCCAGCCTCACTACTTGTCTATGACCAGCACATGTTATTTTGCAATGTCTGATAACCAACCACTTCAGTTGTCCCTGAAATTCTGTCACTGAAAGGAAATACCCTTGTAAATCATCATGATGTGTCCCATTTGTCATTATGTGACTAATACATTTTCAAGTTTCAAAATCACAGTGCCAGGTGTGCTCTGTAAACCAGATAACTAAGTTCAAAATATAATAGAAAACCATAAAGAGAGGGACAGCTGTTAAAACCAAGAACCAACTGCATCACAATAATTCTGGTTTATTAGAGTGAGCAAAATGTTATTATCAAGACCGTAGGCCCCTTTTGTGCATTTCTCTTCTTGCTTTAATATGAAAGCAGCCATTATAACATAGAGGCTACATATCCCATGAAAACGAGGGACACAGAAACTACATATGAAATCATAAAGAACATCTACCAATAGGCAGCCAGCTAGTCTGTGGCCATTGTTGATTGTGCGCCACAGGGCCTCCTATCTTGATGTTTGCAATCAAGAGAAATATATTTACATATGCTTTTAATTATTCCACTATACAATCTTATGGTTTTTGCTCGAGTGCTTAATTTTTCTGGGCATTTTCTCTTTGCCCACTGATGGATTAGGTCCTCCCGCTTGCTCTGTTGTTTTCATATCTACGCATGTGGACCTTCATTTAATGGTCAGCCGTGGTGTTTCCTTGAGTTGGTGCCATGTCAGGGGATGTGGCCGTTGGTGATAAGGTCGTCCTCATATATGCCCTTCTGGATTGCTAGCCTGGGTTAAAGCATGTTCATTCTTGGATCTCCCTCTGGTTAGGAACCCTGTTAGACACTTTCTCTGCATCATCATTGTAGGATGCACAAAAGGGGGGTGTTCTTCAAAAATGCCCGCCCACTCCTCTTGCTTTGCTGATGGCAGGGGAGTGAGGACTATTTTTATCCTCATCCTAGCACTTTCAAGGCAGACTGGAGTTTGAGTCTGCATTATGTTAGTGACTGCATTAAGTCCATTAATAATATTAGGTATATTTTAGGTATATTTTAAATATATTTTGAATATATTTTAAAATATATTTTACTTTGAACTGTTTTGGTTTGCCTCAGATTTCCTTCAGCCTGCATCAAATTCATTTTTGTGGGCAAGTGTTTGAGTGTTCACAGATTATTGACTATTTGTAAACTGTTGGGCCTAGCCCTCTCTGCAGGGCCACCCCCAAATTGTTTGCCTTCTCCCCTCCTGTTTTGCTGAATTCGTATTTGTTGACTCTAGGACTATGTGCACTTTACCACTGCCAACCGGTGCTAAAGTGCTTTTGCTCACTCCTCTAAACATGGTAACATTGGCTTACACCCAACTGGCATATTTAATTTACTTGTAAGTCCCTAGTAAAGTGGTATGTTATATTCCTGGGGCTGGTAAATTAAAATGCACTTATTGTGCCACCCACTTAGGTATCTATTAAAATGCAGGAAACTGGATATTCTTGAATTTCTTTATTAGTAGAGAAACCACCAACAGGTCAGCTCGTCAGCTCGTCCATGGAATGAATGACTCATGACAATCCCATGAGGTCACACCATTCCACAGCTCGAGCTAGACAACCCAACCCCACTAAGTTAATTACAACACATCCCCCTTACAACACACAAAAACAACAAAAACAAATCTTAAAATGCACTGTGCACATGACAAGCAAGGCAAAAACAGCGATGATGACAAAAGAAAAATGTGAGCGTGAAGCAAATGAGAACCTCACAGCTATACTAGTAAAGGACATAATCACTGAACTTTTAGGTAACTTCTTGCACCTGCTAGAATTACTTATGCCACCTTCCAAAGAAACATTGTTATTAGGAGAACCAGTAACAACTGTACTGTGAGATTTCTCAGAGAACTTAACAAGTCTGGACATGCTCCAGGTACAACCAGTGTCAACAGTCACAACATTCTTCCTGATAGCAGTGATGGTGTAAGGGCCCATGAAACAAGAAGGACCCTTGTAACCATGCCTTGCCCTTTTCACCAGCACTAGGTCACCTAAACACCACTTCTTTCTTTTGACAGACATCTTGGTATCATATCTCAACATATACTTTTGCTGATAATCCAAAAGTCTTGCTTCTCTTAACTCATTAGACATGCCAACCCTATCACATTCAGGAAGCCATACAGGGTTCAATTTAGAATTGGCTAACCTTCCCCTTAAGGCCACAAAGGGAGATTTTTGTGAAATCGCATTGGGAAGGGTACGGTGTGCCCACCAAGTTTCTCTTAACACACTACTAAAAGACACCCTCGAATCCAAAGCTCGTGGAGCCCAGCTTTTGACCACCCTATTCATCCTCTCTGTAAGGCCATTGGCCTGCGGTGCATACAAGGCCGTCTTCTGATGAATAATTCCAAAATCCTTGAGAAAGGCATCCATCTCATGTGAAGCAAATTGTACCCCGTTATCCGTGACTAAGTACTTCCGAATTCCCTCAGACACAAACACATCCTTCAAAAATTCAGTCACCGTCCTGGTTGACAACACACACACACTTGGACACTACCCACTTGGAAGTGTAATCCACCAGAAGAAGGACAAATCTTTCGTAAGAGGGCATAAGTTCGAATGGACCAATTATGTCCAGCCCCAATTTAGACCACACTGCATCTGGAACTTCAACAGGAGACAAGGGGGTATGATTCGTGACATGAGATTTATCATTAGTGGCACACAAATGACAATCCTTGACTACATCCTCAATCATGTGATCCATGCCAGGCCACCAATACCTCTCTCTGGCACGTGCTTTAGTGAGACTCCTCCCAAGATGTCCTTCATGAGCTAAGTTGACAATTTCATCCCTAAGCTCAGCAGGAGGAACAACTCTATCTCCTCTCATGAGATTACCTCGGCAGAAGGTCAGTTCATTCCTCACCGTCCAGAAAGGTCTTAGGTCAAAGTCAAGATTTTTGTAATCTGGCCAACCCTTAGAGATAACAAGTTTGAGAGAAGAAAACACCATGTCATTGTTAACACTGCATGACCATTCTTCTTTTGACAAGCTGGGTTCAGCTACCCAGTTCACACATTCAACTTCCTCCACACTTTGCTCACAAGCCAAGGGTAGGCGTGACAAACAGTCAGCGGACTTGTTATTTTGCCCAGGAATGTACTGGACTCGGAAATTGTACTCTTGAAGACCTTCACTCCACCGCTTAAGCCTGGGGGTCATGTGATCACTATGGTGACAAGAGAAAACTTGCACCAGGGGGCGATGATCGGACCTGACAAGGAATGGAATACGCCAGAGATAAAATTTAAAATGACGCACCGCCCAGAACACACTCAAAGCTTCTCTCTCTATGCAAGAGTAATT
Source organism: Calotriton arnoldi (assembly GCA_963921515.1). Classification (NCBI taxonomy): domain Eukaryota; kingdom Metazoa; phylum Chordata; class Amphibia; order Caudata; family Salamandridae; genus Calotriton; species Calotriton arnoldi. The sequence goes on from CAWUFW010009308.1 coordinate 776,035, forward strand.
GACTTCAGCATCTCTAAGTGCCCTAGAAGCAAAGGCGACAACCCTTTCTTCACCACCAACAATTTGAGAAAGTACAGCCCCAACTCCTCTGAGACTGGCATCCGTAGTTATAATTGTCTTTAAGTTAACATCAAAATGCCCTAGTATCGGCATCTTACCGATCTCAGTTTTGATCGCTTCAAAAGCTCTCTCACACTCAGGAGACCACTCAAAACTCACATCCTTCTTCAATAGTGCCTTGATAGGTTCAACAACACTGGCAAATCCCATAACAAATTTGGAGTAAAACTCCGCTAATCCAAGAAAAGACCTAACTTGTTCTTTGTCCCCAGGTGCAGGGGCCTTCACAATACTTTCAGCAAGTTCCAACTTGGTCTGGATTCCTTCTCCTGATATAACATGACCAAGGTAAGTAACAGATATCAAACCAATGTGACATTTTTCTTTCTTAACTGTAAGACCCTTCTCCTTCAATCTTTCTAACACAACCCTCAAAATCGCTCCATGTTCTGCCTCGTCTTTCCCATAAACCAAGATATCATCTTGAAAGAACATGACATTCGACAAATCACCCAAGACCAACTTCATAATTCTCTGAAAACAGGCTGCCGCTGAGGCCAACCCAAATGGCATCCTTAAAAATCGGTAAGCTCCCAGGGGAGTCACAAAGGAGGTTAATTGCTTGGAATCACCATGGAGCATAATCTGGTGGTACGCAGACAAAAGATCTAAAACACTAAAGATCTTGGCCCCCTTCAACAAGCTAATAGATTCAGAAATATTTGGAAGAGGTTGACGATCCACCCAAATCCATTCATTCAATCCACGCAAGTCCACACACATCCTAACGCGGGCACCACCATCCTTAGGGGCTAAAACAATTGGAGCCAACCACTCTGAGGCTTCTATTTCCTCAATCACTCCTAATTCCAACAACCTCTTAAGTTCCAATCTTAAAAGCTCAATCATCATGTTGGGCACTCTGCGCACTTTATGCACACAAGGCTTGGCCCCTTTCTTTAAGACAATACGATGCTCAAAGCCCTTGAGACATCCCAAAACATCTGTAAACACCTCAGGAAAATCCCTGAAATACCCTTCTCCATCACTCACATCATCAACCAACATAACTTGGTCTTGGGGATTACTAGCACCATGCTTCAAAATTATGCCTAAATCACGCTGATGTCTCCATCCTAATGAATTGTCCCCTCTTTCAGCCACATACACCTTTCCAACAGTCTCTCTTCCCTTAAATTCAATCTTCGCTACCACATAACCAATGACATTGATGCGTGAACCTCCATAACTAAGTGGACTAATATCAGGAGAAAGGAGTGTCACATTATCCAAACCAACTCTCTCGTCCCACTGTTCATTACCAATCAAGGTAAAGGGCGAACCCGAGTCAGCCATGACATAAAACTCTCGTCCATCCACTCCAATGTTACATACTGGCATATTAACCTTCCCGGAGTCAACTTCACCATCATTATCACTGACATTTGAAACAACAATGGTACGAATTGTCTCAGGACTACTCTCAGTCACACGACCCCTCCCAGAGGACCTACAAACACGAGCGTAATGTCCCTTAATGCCACACTTTTTACACACAGATCCCCTGGCATAGCAGTTAGGATAATTTGATAGATGAGAAAAACTTCCGCATCTATAACATCTCCCTCTTTGATTGTCACTGGTGTTTTTCTCACGAAAGACACATTCTAAATAGCGTTGTTGAACATCCCGTTCAGGACGCAACTGGGAATCTCTGTCAGAGCTGTGCCCAACACGTGTGTCTTTCTCACACCATCTTCCTTTAGTGTTTAACGAAACTTTGGCAATGTTATCAGAGAGTCCTTCACAATTGTCAGTGTTTGACAAAGAATGAACATCATTCTGGGCTTGCTTCTTGTCTTCAAGATTTTTCCTCATCTCTTTCACCCAAGTTGACGTATTTTCAACCCTTCCACAATGGCAATGGCTTCACCCAACGATGGATTTTTAGATAAAAGTTTCTCTTGTATTCTAGTGCTATTGGTGCACCTCACCAACTGATCTCTCACCAACAAATCTGAAAGTTCACCAAACTCACATGTACGTGCAAGAGTTTTCAGAGAGGCTACATAACTGCCTACACGTTCCGTTGGTTCTTGGACCCTCGTGAAAAATCTGTGACGCTCCAAAACTACATTGATGCGGGGTCCAAAATATCATTCTAACATGGTCATTGACATTTCAAAAACATCTGCAGGTTCTCCATCTCCATTGCCAACAGGTATAAGGTCCATGCTGTCATATATATTTCTCCCTTCGACACCAAGATTATGTAAAAGAATAGCGTGTTTCCTAAAGGCAGAGAACTTTTCACCCCCAATTGCCACAATATAAGAATCAAAGAGATTCCTCCACCTTTTCCATGGAAGGATTGGTTCCCCCTTCTCTGACAAAAATGCAGGGGGTTGAGACATGCTTGTAGTTGTAGCCATGGTTACTTATTAATATTTGTATAATATGTGTAAGGCAGTGGAGGAGAATTGCCAAAAATGTCACTGTATTTGCCCAAAACTCAAACAAATCTCATAGCTTCTTGTAGTGTGCTTGAAACGATGAGCAAATGCGTCGCTGCTGAAAAACTGCAAGAAAATGTCACTGCATTTGCCCAAGACTCAAACAAAGCTCACCTTTCACTTTTGAAATACGCTGAGTGAATGCGTTGCTGCATTGGTATTAGTATGCCTTCAAGAATATTCTTTTGCCTTTTCTAAGATGGCCGCACGTTGCACGTTGCGTGACACGACGTGTACGTCAAATGTCAGTGTCAGCGCAGCCGTGATTAAGTTAGTAAGGCACGAGACGAAGGTACGGGAGACAGGCACGCGTGAAACTTTAAAGAAGGTTAGCGCGAGCAATATAACGGTCACTTACAGTTTTAACGACGATGCTGAGGAAAGTACTCCCCTAGAAATTACACACTCCGGTGTGTTAGAGGTGTGAAGAGTTGAGGTTGTGGTGAGGATCCAAGCGTAGTAATATTGTGGTCAATATGTCCAGAATTGCCACATTCCGCATGGACAGCATGCCGAGGCTCAAATCAGCTTCAAATAGCAGGGGAGTCGGTGGTTGATTGCCTGTCCCCAATCAGGCGTATAACTCGTTGCCAGTATTAAAATGCAGGAAACTGGAATTTCTTTATTAGTAGAGAAACCACCAACAGGTCAGCTCGCCAGCTCGTCCATGGAATGAATGACTCATGACTCATGACAATCCCATGAGGTCACATCATTCCACAGCTCGAGCTAGACAACCCAGCCCCACTAAGATAATTACAACAGTATCCCTTCAAAAACATGTCTTAGGCCTGCCATTGCAGCCTGTGAGTGCAGTTTTGCCATTTCTACCTGGCAAAATAAACCTTTTGCCAGGCCTAAACCATCCTTTTTAGGTTGAGCATTCAAGATCTCTTGTATATACTTTAGTATATACTTAGATTTGTATGTACTTTGTGGACTCTGAAGATCAGCCCTAGGACTTGTCTGCTTCCGCTTAGGGACTTTTTCTCTGTTCAACTGCCTCTATTTAACTGTCTTGATAGAAAACGACCAGTAGAGGTCAGTAAAATACCACATTTGCTTTCTGCTGGTTCAACTGCCTCTATTTAACTGTCTTGATAGAAAACGACCAGTAGAGGTCAGTGAAATACCAGAATTGCTTTCTGCTTAACTAACAACGTGAGATCTGCACTTTGCGCCACAACATCAGCCTGCAGTGACTGCCAACGCGAAGCTTCAGCAATGACCGTCCGCAATGCCTGCTCTTCATGCGACAGCAACGACCATCGGCAATGCTTTCCCTGCTCCTCATAGCCTCCTCCACTGCAAACGGGACTCTTCCAGTTGACATTAGAAGGTAACTTTTCAGCTGGATTAGCCTGGTCCCTGTATCAGACCCACGCTCCATTGCAGTTGGCCTGAACACATGACTTTCACCCGGTGTCGCATGACCAGATAACTGCGAGTGGTGTTGTGCTTTTAGGCATTATTCTTACCTTAAATCTTCAAAACTGCATATCTCTGGTTCTACCAATTAGATTTTTGTTGTTTTGGTGTAAAATAATTTATTATTAATATACCATTTTTCTAAATTGGTGTGGGAGTTTTCTTGTGTTGTGTTTTCACCTTAGAACTGTTTAAGTGCTGGAGAAACACTTTATACATTGCTTCTAAGTTAAGTCTGACTGCTTTTGTGCCAAGCTGCTAAAGGGTTAAGCACATGTTCATTTAGTGACTTTTGTGGTTCACCCTAACAAGGATTGAGGCTTTTGCTTGAAAAGGGCTCACACCACCATCAACCAACAACCCAATTTCTCACATAAATGAATTACTATACTAACATATCTAGACCAGATTCCTCCCTTGAGCAAGATAAAGAGGCTCAAATATTTAATAATATTCACTTTTTTTTAAAGATTCAATACAACAGGGTTTTGTTTTCCCTATGGCTGATATTGCCAAAAATATCTCTACAATGCCACAAATAATTGCCTAAGGTGGCAAGAAATGAGGGGAGGAAATGATCTTTATCTTTAAATGGTCAAAACGGTCAGAATTCTTCCAATTTGCTTGGCGAATAATATATCCCTGTCCTGTGGTTTGCTAAATTTTGGGCCTTCCAGGCAAGAGACTTCTAACTTCACAATCAATGTAGACCTTCACGTTCATATTGTGCAAGTACAGGATACAGACGATGACAATGGATCATTACAACACAGATACTGATGTAAAAAAACATGATCGGGATCCAGATGATGTAATCTGGTTTTGGCCTTTGGGAAGAGGCTAAAAACCTCTTCTAAGGATAGTGGTTAGACTTCTCAGAAAAACAGTGTTACAGTCTTGGATACGTTGGGGGAGACTATGTTTGACTCTTCATAAATATTGCTCCCTAACTCCACAGAAGGGGTCCTAATGGGTCAACTGGGACAGTATGTTTCTGCTAGATTGAGGCAACCTCTTGATAAAGTAACCCGAAATAGACTTTAGTCTGCATGTCCTCAGCTTTCACTACAGTATAACAGCAACTTTCATGACAGATCTAAATATGTCATTGTGTTTTACCATATTTGAAAAAGATCCAAAGAAAGGGAGCAACTGTGCCTGGATTAATTACTAAAATAGTTTGCTAGATTTGGCGAGTGATCATACTAAGATCCTGGATTTAGCAGAGGTGGCAAGGCTGGAGGAAGTTCAGATTTATCCAATTACTGTATCCAATTACTTTATCCAGTTGGGCACAGAGGAGGATTTGTATTTTAAGAAATGCCAAAGCGGCTATGGTCAGGAACGATGTACATTTTTATTAATAAATGCAGATCCTAAATTAGGAAGGTAGGAAAGCGGGCCCACATAACAATGGACTATTGTTTGACTACTCCTTCATTAAGGAGATGAGCAAGTATGTCTCCACTTTCGCTTCTATTAACAATGCTCATTTTAATTAAAAAAGATATTTGGATCTCATGTTTTTGTGAAGGGCTGGCAAAGGCAGTAGCTGCTTTGCTGGCTGCCACTCCCCAAGAAGAGGCTAGCAATATGTAGGTTTCTTTGGATATCAGCATGAGTTCAAGCTGCAGTTTTATCATTAATTAAGCAGAAGTTTCAGGAACTGAGGCCAACATCAAAGAGGAGGCTGTCTTTTTAAATTCTGGCCCATTTCGTGTAGGTGGTCACCTTCCATTTTTCCTTCCTGCGTGGCATAGCATAGTAGCATGACCATGGCTTATACAAATGGTCAAGGAGTATTGTATAGAGCTTTACAGAGAACTTTTTCAATCTGTCCTTCTTCTTCCTCTTCATTTTTCAGACCATCACAAACTGTTGCTTTCCAAATAAATATACTCTTTTCCATGAAAGAAAGTTAAATGAGCAAACCTGTTTCAATCTTTCCAGTTTCAGAAGCAGACTTTTTTTGGTACAGAAGATAAACAAACAGTTATGTCTGGCCATAAATCTCAAACAATTCAACGATTTTATCATTTACCATCCTCTCAGTTTGGGGATTGTTATTCATCTAAGGGAATCTTTGTTAGAAGGCAATTGTATTGTTAGGTTGGACCTCCAAGATGCATATCTCACAATTCCAGTCCACAATTCCTACAGAAAATGTCTACAATTTCAGTGAGAAAACAGGAAGTTCCAGTTCATTTGTCTTCCATTCAGTCTTTCTTTGGTCCCTGGTGTTTCACAAATATCAGGACAGACACATTGTATCTCAATATTGCAAGATACTGGTCAATCTCTTAAAGAACCTTGGGTTTTTGATATATCAGGAGAAATCTTCTTTAACATCTTCAAGACAAATAGAATTGTTTGGTTTTCCTATAGACTCAAACAAGTCCATCTTATAGCTTCCACAATCCTAGGTGGACATGTTAAATAAAGAGATACTTTAATTTCTGAACATGACATCCTTCACCCTCAGATTGCTCACTCTTTTGGGGGGGACTCAATTGGTTTCTTCTATTCAGGCAATTTTCCCAGGTCCTCTTCATTATCATACTCTTCAAAGGTTACAAATGTGTCACTTTCGGCAAGGTCTCTCTTATTCCAACATGTATGTTCAGACCACGAATCCCGAGTGGAGGTTCAATGGCGACTTGTCCATCAAGAGACTTGGAAAGGCAAAGCAATTTTTTATTCCAAATCTAGTATTAGAATACAATGCAAGCATAACGGGTTGGAACGCAAAGGAGAAAAGGAGTCAAATCTGCACACAATTTGCTTAGAAATGCTTGTAGGCTCTTTTGCAGCCAGGAGCTTTACATAGGACAAGGTAAGATGTTCCATTCTGCTACCGATGGACAATCTGACGGAGCTCCGATAAGGCAGTCATTTGGGTGGGATAAAATTCAAACCCTTAAAGGAACTGGCCAAACGTTTTTTGGAGTTCTGTTCATTGCTCATGAAAATTTCAGTTTGTGAGCAATATCTGCCAGTTGATATCAGCACAGTTGAAGATTGGTTCTCCACACATCTCCAATTCACCAGCAATTGGTGACTTCATATATCAATCTTCAAAAATCTCCCTTCCAAATGGAGTCCTTTCTTAATAAACATCTTTGGGGGATATTCTCAAGAACGTGCGATAATCATAGCCAAAATAGGTTAACGCAAGTCTTCATATCGCCGTCTAGAGCGGGAAAATAACCCTGTGTTAACGTGGCATTCACAACACGGTGGTAACATGCGATAGTACCCCGATAAATGTCCGCGATAACACTACCGGGACGGCGATAAAAATCTCAACCCGAACGTGAAAAAAGTTGCGATGGGCCCAACCGCGATAGAAAAATCGGCGACAAGCAGCGGCAGGCTTGCAATTCCCACGTCAGGTGGGTAAAATCACCATATAAGCAGCAAAAAAAAATCTGAAATAAATAAAAAAGACATAACTACTATGGAGGGAGCTGGAGCAAGTACAGAGGACAACCCGAACCCCACAAGCCCCAAGGAGGACCAGCCTGGGACCTCGGGCCAGGGAAGGGCAAGGAGAAGAAGAAGAGAAAGAGGAAGACGCGGTTCAGTCCACAGGAAAACAGGATCCCGATAACGGAGGTGACACTCCCACCATCCAATTGTCATTGGTGTAATTGACAGCACTAAATGTTGCACATACACTTGTCCGAGCGATGTGCCAATGCAGAGGAGTGACATGCACACCGGGAATGTGTCTAGGAATGAATTTATTTGCACATGCTGTGCCTGTGGTCATTTTGACCTGTCCCATGATTGCTAAGGACAGTCCCCATGTGACGTGCCTATGTGAAGAAATTGTGAATGATAGTGTCCCTTCGGGCTATTCCAGCTGCTGCTGCACTGGGGTGTGGTCCACCTGCCTCATCTTCATCATCATCATCGTCCGGTGCATCAGGCACTTGGATCCATGGGGCATTGGTGCGTACACATATGTTGTGCAACACACAACATGCAATGATCATCTTGCACACTATTTGCGGGCTGTACAGGAGTCTTCCACCTGTGATGTCCAGGCACCTGAAACGTGACTTCAACACGCCAAATGAGCGCTCCACAATGCCCCTGGTGCATATGTGGGCCACATTATACTGCCTCTGGACGTGGGTGTTCGGGGCTCGGAGGGGTGTCATCATCCACGGGCAGAGTGCATATCCTTGATCACCTGTGACAGGGGAGAGAGATGTGTCAATCGGTGGTTCGGCATTCTGTGTTGGCAGGCTTATTAGTATATTGGTGTGTGATGTGTGGGACTTTGGGATACATGTCTGACATGTCTTGCATGTGGCAAATGAGCGGCATCCATGTGTAGTACGTTGCCTCACAGCTGCTCCTCACTCCCCCGAGCCTATTTACTTGTGTGCGCTGCGCGGTTGCAACACTTGCACTCCTAGGACACACCATTGTCATGACTGTCTGCGCATGTCTACAAGCCTGACAACGACACTGTGATATTGGCCATTGAAGGTGGTCGGCCACGTGTGTGTAGGCCTATGGCCAGGATATGGCGGGAACAGAGACACACGCAGTAGTTGCCTTGGTGGCCATCCCGGAAGTGAACCACGCCCTGAGCCCCGGGCTATTGATTGCACATACACTTGTCCGAGCGCAGACAACAGGACCGCCCTCAAGCACGCCACCCGCAAACACCACCAGCTGATCCGTGCCACCAAGAAGTCGGCACTCAAAGAACGACTGGACAACAACGCCCATGACAGCAAGGAACTTTTCAGCATCGTCAAAGAGTTCTCCAACCCCAGCGCCGGAAACAACGACATCACCCCCTCGCAAGACCTCTGCAACTCACTCTCCGCGTTCTTCCACCGCAAGATCACCGACATACATAACAGCTTCGACGCACAAACCACGCACCCTACCGCCGAACCAACGCCCGCCACCACCACCCTCTGCAACTGGACCACGATCAGCACCGAAGACACCACCCGCACGATGAACTCCATCCACTCCGGATCACCAACCGACCCCTGCCCACACCACGTCTTCAACAAAGCCGACGCCACCATCGCACCCCATCTCCGGGACATCATCAACTCCTCCTTCCACACCGCCACCTTCCCGGAGAGCTGGAAGCACGCCGAGCTTACCGCCCTCCTGAAGAAACCAACGGCGGACCCCACCGACCTCAAGAACTACCGTCCCATCTCGCTCCTTCCGTTTCCGGCCAAAGTCATCGAGAAGACCGTCAACAGACAGCTTGCCGCCTTCCTCGAGACGAATGGATCCCTCGACCCCTCGCAGTCCGGGTTCCGGGCCAACCACAGTACCGAGACCGCCCTTATCGCAGCCACCGACGACATCAGAACCCTAACCGACAACGGGAAACAGCTGCCCTCATCCTCTTGGACCTCTCCGCGGCGTTCGACACTGTCTGCCACCGCACCCTAGTGAAGCGCCTCAGCAACATCGGAATCCGAGAGAAAGCACTGGAATGGATCATCTCGTTCCTCGCCGGAAGAACCCAGAGAGTCCGCCTCCCCCGTTCAGATCCGAAGCCACCGAAGTCATCTGCGGCGTTCCACAAGGATCTTCACTCAGCCCAACCCTCTTCAACGTCTACATGAGCCCCTCGCAGCCATCGCACGCCAACACAACCTCAACATCATCTCCTACGCCGACGACACCCAGCTGATCCTCTCCCTCACCAACGACCCCACCACCGCCAGAGCCAACCTACACGACGGGATGAGAGACGTCGCCGACTGGATGAGGAACAGCCGCCTTAAACTGAACTCAGACAAGACGGAAGTCCTCATCCTGGGCTCATCACCCTCCGCCTGGGACGACTCCTGGTGGCCCCGGGCCCTGGGCACCGCGCCCAAGCCAACGGACCACGCACGCAACCTGGGCTTCATCCTGGACTCCTCCCTGTCGATGACCAGACAAGTCAACGCCGTCTCATCTTCATGCTTCAACACTCCTGCGCATGCTCCGCAAGATCTTCAGATGGATCCCCACTGAAACCAGGAAGACCGTCACCCAGGCACTCGTCACCAGCCGACTGGACTATGGGAACACCCTCTACGCCGGAACCACAGCCAAACTTCAAAAAGACTCCAGCGCATCCAGAACGCCTCCGCACGACTCATCCTGGACATCCCCCGACACAGCCACATCACCGGACACCTGAAAGACCTGCACTGGCTCCCCGTCAGCAAGAGAATCACGTTCAGACTCCTCACCCACGCACACAAGGCCCTCCACGACCTGGGCCCAAAGTACCTCAACGACCGCGTGACCTTCTACACGCCCACACGCCAGCTACGATCAACCAGCCACGCCCTCGCCACCGTACCACGAATCCGCAGAACCACCGCCGGAGGAAGATCCTTCTCCTACCTGGCAGCCAAGACCTGGAACTCCCTCCCCACTCACCTTCGGCGAACCCAGGACCATCTCTCCTTCAGGAAGCAGCTCAAGACCTGGCTGTTCGAGCAGTAACTTACCCCCTCCCCCAGCGCCTTGAGACCCTCCCGGGTGAGTAGCGCGCTCTATAAATGCCGTGATTGATTGATTGATTGACTCCTACGCTGGCCCAGCCCACTCCGCTTACGCTTACAGGGGGATGACGACATGGCTACATGTCCAGGGTCTACCCCACTGCCTGAGGTAACATGGTAGCGCCCACTGTCTACGACACTACAAACACCAGCAGTATAAGTCCACATGGACATGTCTGTGCTCTGCATTCTTAAGTCTGTCCAGCACATCCCCTCCACACTTGGCATTGTGTACATTCTGATTCATGGGTCACTTGCCTCCCTCGCACATACTTGGTTCCCGCCTCTCACCACATCCTGCTATTGTGTGGCAGAGGTGCCATTACGTGGATGGCTTGTCTGGATGTCTGGCCCCTGTTACCACATTTCCATGTGTTGTTGTGTCTGGTAGGTGGGCATGTTGTTTGGCATGTCGTATGTGATGTTGTAACGTGTGCATTCCCACAGTTGTGAGTTGTCTGATTGTGGAGTTGAGGTGTGTGGTGTGTTCCGTTGGTACTTACCGACGAGCAGTGCATTTCCGTAGGTGCCATCCTGGAAGCGCTGGTTGATGATGGACTGCCGGAAGATGTAGGAATCATGCACACTGCCTGGGAAGTTGGCGACGACGTTGGTGAAGAGTCCCCGGTGGTCCACTATTGCCTGCACATTGATGGAATGCGTGTGCTTCCTGTTGCGGTAATTGTGTGCAGTGTCGGCAGGGGGCACAAGTAGGACATGTGTGCAGTCAATTGCCCCCAACACGTGCGGGAAGCCAGCTATGGCGTAGAAGCCTTGCTTGGCCTCCAGCTGTTCCTGCGCAGTGTGGGGGAAGTGAAGGTATTGGGGTACCAAGCTGATGATGGCATCCAAGACAGGTGTGAGGAACTTTGATAGGGCTGGCTGTGAGACTCCTCCGACTCTGGCAGTTGTTGGTTGGAAGGTACCAGAGGCCAACAGGTGCAGCACAGCCAGCAGCTTTGTCTGCGGAGGGATGTTGGTTCTCCGCTGTGTTGGTACCGTCAGCCTGTGGGCAATGTGGGTCAGGATGCGGAGGATGGTCGTCCTTTTGAGCCTGTAGTGGGCAATGACTTCCTCTGGCGTTAAGTCTCCGAGGCTGGTGCGTTTTCGGAAGGACCGCTGTCTCATTCTGCACTGCCTCGGTGGTAGTCGGCGGGGGAGGGTGGTCTGGGGGGGGGGGTTGGGAGGCCTGGGGGTGGCAGTGGGTGTTGTGGACCTCTAGGGCTCCGAGCTGCATGATCAGTAGCTCCATGACATGTGTTGGTCTGCCGATGTGGCTCTGGGCTGGGCTCCCTTTATACTGCAGGTTGTCGACCTGCTTACCACCAGTAAAAGGCAGGTGTTAAATCCCTGCTGCTAACGCGCCTATCACCTGTTTTTGGGTTGCATCGCAGTTCTGGCTGGTCGTTGAGAATATCGCGAAGTGGTGTTTTCATGTGTTTTTGCACGGGAACGCCTACTCTGCATATCATTAGCGTTAGTTGTCTCTCTCATCCGTGGCGATGTTTTTTGCAGCAGCTATCGCTGGTATATTGGCGATGTGGGGAGTTTGCACCAGGTTGTGAATGGGGCGATGATTCTTTCGCCACTTTTGCTGCGCTAAAGTGCTGTTAACTCGGCGATGAGTCCTTGCGAATATGCCCCTTTGTGTCTTGTTGGATTCTCCGCTTCCTTGTTTTACAGTGGGAGACCAGAACCTCAGGTTCTGGCCACAAATGTTTTTCTTTTGGACTGGCCCACTCAGCTCAGTTATGCCTTTTACCATTTCATCATGATAACTCTTTCTGCACAGGTGCGTCATCATAAAGCCACTTTGGACCTTCTGACTCAATTTTGGCAAGCCCAAATCTGGTCCCCCACTGTTCTGGAGTTGTCCATGTTCAATGTTCATTCTGTTACTTACAAATTTGGGGGTAGATTTATGAAAGAGTTGCGTCGCCCATGCACCACACAACAGGGCGCAAGCGCGATGCAACTCTTAAGTTTGATTTATTAAGCCACGTAAGGCCACCTTGAGTGGCTTGATAAATCTGCAGCACACATAGAAAGAGGAAAATGCTTCAGGGGATTGTTTTTGTCCTACTTACAACGCAAGCTCCCTTGAACAGCGGTGCAAGGGTGCCTGCACTGGCGCTAGGCAGCACATTGTGCGCCAGCACTGGGAAATTACAGGAATGCGCTGTATAATTTCACCCAGCGCAGCAAGTTGATTTTCTGTGCTGCTCTGCATAATTATTTTTTTCAATATGACCCTTACTTTGGGGTCCGCACGGTCAATTTCACTCAATTATTCTCAATTTAGTGTTAGTGGACTGGAAGATTTCGGATTAGCCTGAAAAGCTCAAGGAATTTCAACAGAAGCTGCTCAACTCATTCGCCAGTCAAGGGCCTCAGAAACCTAAGCTACCAATCTGCTTTACTGGTGTGGAACACATGGTGTCTGCACAGGAGTTCAGATCCCTCTTCAACCAATGTCATCATGATTGGTAATTTTCTAGCTCCATTAGCCTCTCAAGGGAAAATCTACATGACCAATAATACTTACAAGGTCGGCCATATCGGCTGAACATATTTGAGTAGATGGAAGACTCATCGGAGAGCATCCACTTGTCCATTATCTTTTGTAAGGAGAAAGATTTCCCAGTCCACCAAAATCTATATTGACTTTGAATTTGTTTATGTCTTATCCTGATAATTCTGCATTATCAATGAAGTTTTTATCAGCAAAGCTTATAGTATTGTTATGTTTGATTTCATTGAAATGTCTTCCTGATGTGAGGGCATTAGATGTTTCTTTGGCCAATATACACATTCAGGCATAAGTTTTTATGTTCACAGAAGGAAACATTTTTTTTACCTGCCTCTTATCCATATGCGCCTCTCCAATCTAAACTGTTTACAGGTGTACATTCAAGGAACAGATGATCTGAGCATGTCCTCTTCAACACAGCTCCTAATTTCTTTCAGGTGATAGAGCGCTGATAGCACTCTATTTGTATGAATGCACTATACTCATGGTTTAAACGCACTCACATTTATTCGTATTGTTTGCAGTGTTTTACGACTATTAAGAAACATTTGTTTGAAGCATCTAATGTTGAAAACTAGTAAACGCATTTAAGTAGAACTTTGTATGTATTACGATTCTTTCATGCATAATGTGCAGGACGATATTATTCCTATATATCGTAATTGTGATTAGTTTAAGTTGCCTGAAATATAGGCCCAAAGCTAACGTTTCAATTCTCCTTGCTCTCGAGAAATAAATAATTAAATGTTGTTGTGTTCAAGGTTAGAATGTTCTCATCCTACTGCAGGTGAAAGAAACAACTCGCTATTTTCAGAGTTAAGGAGAGACCCGGAATGTCTTTGAAGATGGCTGCGAAGCGAGAAGGGAGGATGCCTAGCGTATCTGGTCTGTCGGGAAGCCAAGGCCACTGGAAGAAGATATCATTAATTAATTGTTTCATGAAAGAACAAGCTACTGCCTAGAGGTGCGATGGAAATTTCTAAGACGAATGACGCAGTGTGGGTTGATCCCCATCTTTTTGTATGATGCGCAGGGACAGAGAGTCCAGACTTCTGCTAGCTTACGGAGAAGAAGGAGCATCTTAGAGCAAGCTCCATAGCCTTAAGCTAAAACGACCCATTTGACGTGAGTACTTCTTAGGAAGTCGACACGTGCTGACACCTTTGGGGAATGATAGAAGAGAGACAGGAAGGGCCCTCATCTAGAGCAGTGTAGGGAAAGATTTTGACTTCTTTCAATGAGTCGAGAACTGAATATCGCATCTATTCTGTGTTGCGTTGTGATTTTGGAATTTATAATCATTTGTCTTTGGGCCGAATTGCTTATATTCGTAAACTTGGCTCTGTATTGATTTTCCTGTACCTTTATTCTTTGCTATTGAGATGTATTTACATCCAATTGTTTTTGGCCTTATAATAAATATTCAAACTGCACTTTGGAGTTGGTGGTCTTTCCAGGCATGACAACTTTGCTGTTATTAAACTGAGTTGTTTCCTCCCCTCATCCACTCTAGGTAAATAAAAGATCGATCGCTTATGCTATATTTAGTAGGGAACATCAGGTGTGCAATTTAGCGTAATCAAATGGTAGCAGAGGATGGTTTACCTTTAAGTGGTTTACCTCTAAGGTGAGGGGAGTAATCAGGAGTAGGGTTGAAGGTTGAAGAGCCCTGGAGCAGAGTGGAAGACGGCAGAGAACGGAGACTGGCGGACGTTGATGGTGTGGCGGAAACAGTGGTGGCATGAGTATGAAAGGAATTGTGGTGTTAGATTGCGGTGATGAGTAAGTGGGTGATGTCTTGCGGAGTTGGGATGTATGTTGAGTGAATGTGGTTTTTGGTTTACTGGTCCAGACACGTGCGGAGCAGGAAGTTTTGGTGAGCGGACTCAAGAGAAGTCCAAGATCCCAGGATAGTTTTGTATTGTAATTGTCTGATTAAATGTGGGTGTTGTGAAGCGCTATCAACGATCCACTTGTGTTAGGGACCTTTGTATGAATGAGGAAGAGGTCGCGGTAGAAAGCCTCAGGTACCGGGGTGGACTATGGCGATTGAGTGACCAACGCAGGTCGGGGGTCACAACGGCTGAATGTTCTTGTGAGAGTGTTCTATCGATCTTCAGTGTCAGACAATTACTTGTTTTATGTGACTGTAAGTTATTGTAATTGTGTAGGAACAGTTACTTGGTTCAATAACTTTTGGTTATACAGTTACTTGTGGTACGAATGTGTGCGAGTGAGTTTGC
The DNA here is from genome assembly GCA_963921515.1 of Calotriton arnoldi. Taxonomy (NCBI): domain Eukaryota; kingdom Metazoa; phylum Chordata; class Amphibia; order Caudata; family Salamandridae; genus Calotriton; species Calotriton arnoldi. The sequence continues at coordinate 791,360 of CAWUFW010009308.1, forward strand.
GGTGAAATTGTAAAGGCGGGTGAGCCGCTGCAAGGAGTGAGAAGTGACGTTAGGGTGCGCCACGCTGTGATAGGTTGGTTGGTGTAACGCCGCGCTGGGATTGGTGGAAGTTCGTTTGCAGAGGAACAGCATATTTTGGGCTTGCAATTGATCGATTTTACAATGAGATGCTTTAGGGTGTTGCGAGATTTGTGTAGAGGCGACACAGGGGTAGTGACTCGGGTAGGAGAAGAAGCTCCGCCAGAAGATACACCGGCACATTACATGGCAACAAATGTAGGACTTCATACGATAGTGTGGCTTCAGAATTGGCATAAACTTACAGAGCAGGAGGGTGAATTGGCTTTCCCTCGTTATGGGTCTTTTCATATGGAAGTACTGACCCAGTTGAGGGGGGTGATGAATGCACTAAGACCTCCCCCTAGACCCACACAATTTGAGGCATTAGATGCATGGATGAGAGATGCTCTAGCAAAAAAGAGAGAGAATTCACGAGTAAGAATGAGAAAAGCAATGAAGGCATATCAGGATGCTAGATGGGATGCCCAGTTGAAAAGATGGAGAGTAGACACCATAGAGGGAGAACGCTTGTACCCGTTTCGTACATTAAGAGAGGGGGCTGAAGGGAAAAAGACGATGGAGGAGGACAGTGATACAGATGACAGTTTCCTCGATAGATTGCTAGCGGACCGTCCTCCACCGTGCGACTCTAGAGCAGAGATAGAGAGGTTGCGCCCATCAGAAGAGCTTGTAGGTGTGGGACAACCGGGTGCAGAGGAACAACCAGCGGGAGTAAGAGGCAACATTACCATGGTACGCATTCCGGGAGGGTCTGGAGGAAGAAGGGATTCCAACTCTGAGCCAGTACAACCTGCAGGAGACATGCAGTTACCAGATGCTTTGTCAGTACCAGTCACAATAGGGCCGGTGGTTCCGATATATACTCCTAGAGAAAGAACCGATGACAGTCAACAGCAAAGGAGTGAAGGGGAAGAGACCATGTCTGGAGGGAGTCTTGCAATGAGTGGGACAGGGTTCAGTCGGATACCAGTGGAATCTAGTACTCCACTGCCAGCTACAACTGATCCATCAAGAACGGATAGTGGGACAGAACGGGTACGGACAGGAGCTCTAGCGAATTCTAGGTCAGACCTTCGAATGTGGGTGCAACCAGTGAGAGAGTCAATGATGCTGAGGGAGGAGACAGACAAGAGACAAGAAGCGCCTAGAGTACTGTTTGGGCCACAGGTTGTTTGAGCAGGTGACCATTGGAGAAGTCGAAGCTGGGAAAGAGATAGACGCTCAGCGTCGGAGAGAGAAGAGGGTGCAGTTCCTAGGAGAACTCAAAGCTGTGACAGGGAAGATACAAAGAAAGAGGAAATACAGAAAGCATTAAAAAGCGCAATAAAAGTGCCAATGCTGGATGTGGTACGTTTAAAGGCAGAACTAGACGAGGTGATTGAAGGTAACCTGCCCCTGATCAGAATTGATACATATGACTCGAGCAAACTATTGTTCGTAGCAAAGGACATGACAAGAAAGGCCAAACGAGCTTATGATGCGTTGTTGCTTTTGGCCCAAAGGTATGAGGTTGATTTGTCAAAAACAAAGCTGACACAGGGTTCCTGTAGATTAAATTACACAGATAAGGATTTGGAAGAGAAGCGAACGATTGGATTAAAAGCCCAAATTAGAGAACTAGTGATAGGGATACGGATATGGAGAGAACTAGACAAATGGAAAGAAAGATGGGCCAAAAAGAAAAGCTTTCAGACTGGAATAGGGAATACTCCGCCTCCGGGTTGAGGGACGGGAGATACAGGCAATTTCCCCCTCAGGGAGGTGAAGAATGGAGGGTATGTACATGTGCCATGGAGCAGGGGTGATTTAGCTGCATTTACGAATGATTTTCCTCGGCTGAGTGAAAAACCTGCTGAGTGGTACAAGCAAATAGATCGGTTTGTAAAAATTTCAAAAGTATTGTGGATTGATTTGAACACCTTGTTTGATATAGTAGTACCTGCAGATTTGTGGGCAGCATGTAAGATCGCCATTGAGTGGCCCACTGCGGAGCCACCTAGAGATTCAGTGACTCATGGTCCTTCACCTGATGTAATGAGAAAATACGAGCAAGTGATTACGTGGTTGCATTCGAAGGCAGCTCCTCAAACTGTTGATTGGTTGAAGATTGACTGCACCACTCAAGACTCTAAGGAATCAGTACATGATTATTACGAAAGATTGTTGTTGGCTTTTAAGCAGCATAGTGGATTGGATACAATTGAACAAAAAGATATGGGACAGTTTGTCTCGAAGTTTGTGTTGGGACTGAAATCTGATATTAGTTTGATGATACAGCAACACTTGATATGTTGGCAGAATAAGTCGGTGGACGAGATTCTGTGTTATGCTAAGTATTGCAGTGATCAAGTGAAGTCGGCACAGAAGAAATTGAAGGACAAGTTGATGTTGGTGCAGTTGAGAAATGCTGATACGACGCAGGGGTTTGGAGGAGGTCATGGTAGAGGCAGAGGAGGTGGAAGAGGTATGGGACAACAGATGGTGACCCAACCTGGTCAGGGTAGAGGAAGAGGAATGGATCCAGGTACAAGTGACTGGGTGGCCCAACAGAAAAGGGTCACTGCCTGCCATTATTGTCACAAAATCGGGCATTGGAAGCGCGAGTGTAGATCGAACCCAGCAAATCAGATACAGATGGAAGGTGAGGGACAGCTGTCCGAGACTGTCAACACTGTGACAAGACCCAGGTCTATGTATGGAGCGGGATATGAGCCGCAAGTGCAAGTACCTCAACCTCCTAGGATACCCATGCAAAATCAGTTATACCATCAGATGCCTTATTTTGAAATACGAGATAGATTTGATCAAAATCAAGATTTACGAGAGTGCCAGAGGGGGGTGCGCGAAGAATGCACCTTAGATGTGATCCTAGCAGTAGATCAGAGTGGGCCGTTTGTGGATGCAGATGTGAATGGATATCCTGTTACCTTCTTATTAGATACTGGAGCTGCTCGCTCCACGGTGAGAACAGAAGTAGTCCCAAATTTGACTCTTTCGGGACAATCGATTCAAGTAGTGGGGGTGAGCAATCAGAAAATGACCAATCCATTGACAAATGAATTACCCATGAGAATAGGATCATTTCGGGATAAACACCAATTCGTAGTGTGCAATTCAAGTCCGGTCTCTCTTTGTAAGTAAAAAACTTCTGTGCAAGCTCAATTGTACTATATCGTGCACTCCGAGAGGAGTGGAATTGCAAATGCATGATGACGATGCTGATTTTAAGATGGCTAACATGAGTCTATGTGCAGAAATGTTTGTGGTACTTACAATAGCAGAATTGCCACATGACTTGAGAGACTCAGTTGATCCGAAAGTGTGGGATTTTACAGGTGAGGATGTATGCCTGATGAGAGGGGTTGAGCCAGTTAGGATACAGATCAAACCCAATGCTGAATTCCCACGAACGCCCCAATATAAATTGACTCCAGAAACCGTGGCTGGAATAAGACCTGTGATTGAGACTATGATTGCCCAAGGTATTCTTAAGGAGATAAGAGGAAGTCCCTGCAACTCACCTATCATGGGACTGCAGAAGCCAAGTGGCAAGTACAGAATAGTGCAAGATTTGCATCGGGTTAATGAAATTGTGATCCCATGTTGTCCTGTGGTACCGAATCCAGCTGTTATTCTATTCCAGATACCATGCAAAGCAGAATGGTTTACAGTGATAGATTTGTGTCATGCATTTTTCTCCATACCATTGCATGAAGAAAGTCAGTTTTTATTTGCGTTTAGGATGGACGATCGTGTATTAACATGGGAAAGAATTCCTCAGGGGTATACAGAAAGCCCCTCCATTTTTAGTCGATGTCTGAAAAAGAATCTTGAAGGACTGGTGATGGCCCAAAACTCAGTCTTAGTGCAATATATAGACGACCTTTTGGTCGCCTCAGAGACTGAGGATGCTTGTAGGATTGATACTGTGGCGCTGCTGAATCATTTAGCAGAGAATGGACACAAAGGGGTCGATTCCGATCTCGGCCGGAAGCGCACCGAATACGATTCGTCCGGAAAAAATACAAGCCGAACGCGGGTTTCCCGACCGATTCGAACAGTTGTCCGAACGAGCAAGTACGATGCGCATTACTGCTCAGATTCCGACCGAGCCGTACGTACCCATTCCAGCTCCAGTTCCCCGCCCGAGCCGGATCCGTAAACGCCGATTCGAGTCGCACGGAAGTAAATACACAGCACTTTCCGGCCGGAATAGTACGATGCGTACTCCGTATGCGCCGAACTGGTCGCTACGTCCGGCACGTCAGAGCATCTGGGAGAGCTGCACATAAGCTCCGATTCGCGCCACAACACGATCCACGGCTACGAGACGAACAAGCCAGCTATGAGTATGAGTCGAAGCCACGAGAAACCCGAACGAGACGAACCAACCATGAATCCCATCGCGCAGGTCCTACCAATACTGTACATCTATTACCGGAACCGGTACGGACGCGTACGGCGCAAACGGTAAGTCACACACCCACTACACAAACAAACGACACGTACCCGACATATGTCACACACATAGGGATGCAGAAATGACGTACACTAGCAACAGCCGAGCCATAGGGGCGGGATGGCTATCACCAATGCCATACACACCCATAGGGGCCTGATGGCTACAACTACCACCACCCCTACTCATGGGGGGCTGGATGCCTGTCACTACTACCATCCCCACTCATAGGGGGGTGGATGCCTACCACTACCACTACCCCTACTCATGGGGGCCTGGATGCCTGTCACTACTACCATCCCCACTCATTGGGGGATGGATGCCTACCACTACCACCACCCCTACTCATGGGGGGCTGGATGCCTAGCACTACCACCACCCCTATCCATGGGGGCCTGGATGCCTAGCACTACCACGACCCCTACTCATGGGGGGCTGGATGCCTGTCACCACTACCATCCCCACTCATAGGGGGATGGATGCCTACCACTACCACCATCCCTACTCATGGGGGGGCTGGATGCCAGTCACTACTACCATCCCCACTCATAGGGGGATGGATGCCTACCACTACCCCTACTCATGGGGGCCTGGATGCCAGTCACTACTATCATCCCCACTCATAGGGGGATGGATGCCTACCACTACCAATACCCCTACTCATGGGGGCCTGGATGCCTGTCACTACTACCATCCCCACTCATAGGGGGATGGATGCCTACCACTACCACCACCCCTACTCATGGGGGCCTGGATGCCTGTCACTACTACCATCCCCACTCATAGGGGGATGGATGCCTACCACTACCACTACCCCTACTCATGGGAGCCTGGATGCCTGTCACTACTACCATCCCCACTCATAGGGGGATGGATGCCTACCACTACCACCACCCCTACTCATGGGGGGCTGGATGCCTACCACTACCACCACCCCTACTCATGGGGGATGGATGCCTGTCACTACTACCATCCCCACTCATAGGGGATGGATGCCTACCACTACCACCACCCCTACTCATGGGGGGCTGGATGCCAGTCAGTACTACCATCCCCACTCATAGGGGGATGGATGCCTACCACTACCATTATCCCTACTCATGGGGGGCTGGATGCATGTCACTACTACCATCCCCACTCATAGGGGGATGCATGCCTACCACTACCACCACCCCTACTCATGGGGGGCTGGATGCCTACCACTACCACCACCCCTACTCATGGGGGGCTGGATGCCTGTCACTACTACCATCCCCACTCATAGGGGGACGGATGCCTACCACTACCACTATCCCTACTCATGGGG